>BCJU01000008.1:28081-110869 GCA_001600355.1 Meira nashicola
AGGCTTACATRGAGAAAGATAAGTGCGGCGAAGTTACACGCGGAAAWCTGCRCGAGCGACTTWGCCTAAAAGATAGCCGGACGGAATTACGGAATTTCCCTATACTGGGTGTAAAAATTTCAATTCTTTCTTTAAAGACACTTGGTAGTCGATGAGTCGCGTCTATAACGCGGAAATTCGCTTCTCGGTTCCGTTCCGCTATATTTCATAAAGCAATTTCACATTACCCGAAATTTTTCTGATATGAAAAGGTGTTAATCTATTTGAATTTTATTTAAGAGCGAAAAAATTCATATCCTTACGATCACTAGTTCGCTACGTTACATTCATAAACCATTTCTATTTAGCTAGAAGGAAAACACCGACTATGGACGATAATTCAAGCGATGATATTCTCGCCACCTTCATCCGTATGTGACGACAACGAAGTATATAGAGAGAAWACAAAMATACTGATAAATACATTATCATTCACAACAGCATATAAGCCAAGTGCAACCCCACACGACATTTTTTGCGCAATTTTYATTCTGCTTTGTGTCATTTATGTATATCACATTCTCAAGAAGCGGGATTGGTGGGCCTTCTGTTTGCCAGTCGGGTGCATAGGTAGGYGGTCAATTGAATTAAAGGTCTTTGAGAACRTAGAAGCGATGCTGATTGCCTTTCTTCCTGGATTTTATAGTGCAAGCGGTTGGGTATCTCAATCGCGTCAAATTTGCGGAACATCCTACTTTCGGGTATTATTTCTCCGGCGATCTTTTTGTCACAATTGCGCCAGTTGCTTATCTAGCATTCTGTGAGTATCGGTTTCCCCTAAGCTGATTAGAAACTACGTTGTGTCTCACTTATAGACGCCAACAAATCTTTCATTTGCCAGATTACATCGTTTTTGCAAGAATGACCTATAATTTAATCCGTGACGATCGAGTTGAATCAAAAGGAAGTTTGACAATTCTACCAAACAGGGTTTTCAAGACAATTTTTGTTTTGAGCGATATTTTGACTTTTTTAGCACAGGTATATAACAATCTTGACAGCGTATTTTTACATTTTATTGAACTGAATTTTTTTTTCGCCATTTAGACCATTGGCGGTATAATGCAAATCTTCCATAGTGTGGCTTCGATAGGAAGAATCGTTCTGATTCTTGGTATAGCGGCTCAATCGTTATCGTACTTTATCTTCACACTTATTATTATCCGCAGCATTTCCCGATGGGGTGTACGGTCTGACGATCATCTTTAGAGAGCATGTATGCGGACATATCATATGCTCCTCTTCGGATCATTTTGCATTCTGGTATGTGCACAAAGTATAAAAAGGCAATACATGTGCAGATCTTATGTTTGGCGCTAATTCTTTATTTCTCTCGTGTCCTGTAAAATGCAGCTTCGATCGATTTATCGGTGTATCGAACTTCCTACACGGCCAAACGGAATTCTTGCGAAAAGCGAAATAGCATTCTTTAGATTGGATGCCACTCCTCTAGCGTTGGCTATTGCGACTTTCGCCTTCTTTTGGCCTTCAAATTACTTGAATTTATCAAGATCTTGTACTGGGTTAGATGTTCATTCGAAAGGCTCCTCAATGTGGCTTCACACGATAGATTGATAATCTTACTATTATTTAATGGTTACCGAGGTTGTACACATTGTTGCAATCTAGTCTGATTCAAAAGCAAAAAAAAAATCGCGGAAATTGTAAAATTTACATGCTTCGTCGTAGCAACGATTTTCATTTCTCCCTCCATTGAATTTCTGACAGTGGGAATTTAATAGACATAAGTCGGACTGAAAGTGCAGACCCCAGAAGTGAAAAGCTTACGAAGCTGAGGCCAAATTTTCATTTATTAGGAAAAAAATCCGAGGCACACAATCAAATAGAACATCCGATTGTCCAAAATGAATCGATTGCCTACATCGTTCATAACGACTTGTCTATGCATTTTGCTCGCGCTGATTGCCTTTCTTATCACATTGCCCCTGCGAGGTATTTATGTGCGTAGGAGGGCTGGCTGCCTGGATAAAAGTTTGGCCAAGATTTTTATGTCAAGAAATAAAAAAAAGATGTGTTCAAAAAAAGGCTTTCTTGCGTCTCTGACTTTATCGCAAATACTTAAAATTTATTTCCTTGCATACAGACAGCTTCTATGCCATTCGAACAATGCGCTTGCGCGCATGAGCTGCGTACTCCATTATCTATCGAAACTTTTCCTATTGGTTCAAGAAGCTGTCAAAGCAAGCAATCAACAGTAGAAGCAGGGTATTCGGATTTGCCGTACCTTCTTGACGGGCTTCCTTGCACAGAAGCAGAAAAGTGAGCAAATAAACATTCACTATTTTTCCAGTCGAACCCTCTTCCTCCGAAACGGTCATCATTGTTATGGCTATGTGAAGGAAGGTGGATTGGTTTGAGAATGATCGATCATGACACCTTCTAATCAAACAATCTGACTTCAAAAATACAAAAGCAAATACCTCAAACAAACGAGCGCGATCACAAAGATTCAAWCGAGCAAAAACAGGTTGTTCGCTTCCTCTTTGCTCCTTGACTTTGCAACGTCGTCCGCTTGTAATTCTGACTTGCGTCCAATGAATGTGACCTGCTTTTTTTGTCATCGTCACATTCATACTTTGTCAGATACGACACAACTTTAGCGCAATGCGATTGCAGGCACATCTAAAAGCCACAAAGAAAATTGAATCCGCTTAGCAGATGATCTAACGCGCTGACCAAATAAAGTTTTTCCCAACAGATGCTCGCGAAAGTCTTGCAAATGCGGAGAATGCCCTACCAATAAGAATTTTAAAGATCGCAGATAGGCTCTTTTGGGGGAGCACAATCAAAGTTGATGTGATCTGAGTGCGTTTTATGGTCCTCTTCGTCGCATTTGCTGGTGAAGTTCTTCATGCTTTGCCTTTTTGACTCTGAACTGATTGCCTCTAGTTCTTTCCACACTTTTTCATGAGATAACTCCGATCCATATGTCATAGGATGATACCCTAGCCTGTGAGGTCGGAATGCAACCCTCTTATCACTCTCGGCAAGTTCCTCTTCTGAATGTTGCGTACTTTCGCTGCTTGTGTCGGCTTCAAAGTTTTCGAAAGATTCATTGTTGGATCTCACTGCCTCCATTTCTGAAACACCCATTTTTTTTCAATGAATTGGGGTCAGGCACACGCTTCAACAGCCACACTGAGATATTTTCTTTTTGTGAGATTCCGTATAGCTCTCTTGCATGGATAACAGTGAAGAAGGGAACAGAAAAATACCTGAACAGCTTACCTTTGCAGTTTTATACAGACGGATCCTTTCTACCGATAGATTGCAATGCGACAAAAGCAATTCTTTGCTCCCTAAATGTTGAATCGTGTCGCGAAGCACCTTTATTCTACCATCCGGTGCTCGCTCTTATTCTCTCTCCACAATTCTTGCCAGACTTTCCTCGGAAGAAAAATAACATGGTTTCCTTTGTTCTGGCTTTTTATCCTTTGTTTTGGCCTTTTCCCTTTGTCCCACGCGGTCAGGATCAGACTTTTCTTCCAACACCCTTATTTCCCAAATTAGCTTGCAATGGCTCTCCTTTGTTCTTCATACATTGGTGTGATGCATTTTACATTATCTTTCTTCCTTGTTTCAAGATCAAGATAATAAAAGGGGCAATGCGATGGGAAAGAGACATCTTCCGTTAGTAATCTGGCACAATCTAGTAAGATGTAGGGTCGAGTGCGTTCCTGCCAGTCTTGTAACGTTTCCTGTACGGTATACAGAATATTTCCATTCAGCACTTCTGTGTCCATACCGTCACTTAGAGTGTTCTTTTGAAAACGATATTTCCATTGGTAGCCAAAGCACTGCCACTAGAAGCTTGAGAGAATCAGTGAAAAGCTCATAGTCATATTGCCTTGCGTTGTCAGGCGATGAAATCTGGAAAATTCAACTCAAGATTACATACTTTCGTACAAAAACGGTCGTCAAATCGGAAGACGCGTGTCGGTCCTTTGCGAAAATTTCTGCTGAGGTATCCTCGGCTGCTTGAATTAAAAAGAGCGGGACCTCTACAATGCGCATTGCTGACAATGAAAGAGTAGCCGTTTTCTCGCATTTGTTTCAGAGTTGCGGTGTTTTCTACCTGAGCCCGTTTCAAAGTCAGATTTGCCAGCAGATCGTGTACCTGAAGTTGTCCTCAACCGTGGTAGCTGACCATTCAGCGGAGCTTTGATTAATTAATGACAATCTTTGGCTCAGTATACGGACTGATACACCTATAGGAGAGCATTTCTGAACAGCAGTAAACCAGTGCTAGCACGAATCATGTGTTTTGCTTCGTGTTTGCCTGTAATATCTTGATCAAACCTATAGAATCCGGAACACTAACGTCTATGAAGAAAAGCCTACTTCACTGTACACGTTAAAGTGAAGTGTAGATTGATTTGCCCTCCCTCTGGTAATTAAGGAAAACAGATCTGCTTTCTCACAAGGTATGCAATTCCATAGCTTAGGCCAATTGTGGCTGCAGAAGCTTCAGAATTATTTTGACGTATAAAACGTTCAACAAGAGTCGAGATAAAGAATGCTGTAGATGCAGAAATTGCAGCTAGTGGCAATAAAATTCTAGCTACACGATCTGATAAACCTTGAAATGTTGAACATTTAGAAAATGCTTTAGAGATTGCTTGTGAAATGTTGGAAAGTGAGTTTTTATGAACTAATTATGTCACTTGAACAAATAAAGGACTTACTAAATTTCTTGAGCCAGCATAAACGTGCATACCGGGTTGTTTGATTACAGGAACACTTTCGCCTGTTATTGAAGATTCATCAACAGCACTACAGGACTAGGACCTGAAACGATGATGCTTGTAAGAAGTGGACCACACATTTTGCTTATTCCGCCTTTTGGTCCGTCTACTTGGAAGATTTTGAATCAAATATTGATGGCTCCAATGGGTACAGGTATCATTAGAAACAAAGCGAATGAGCTTGCGCAAGCGGCAGCAACAAAGATCGATCTTTCCGGATCCAATAGACCGATAGTGTATATAGCGGCTCATCAATCAGCAGAACAAAACGAAAAAGATTATTTCTGAGCGATCAATACCAATCGCGAAAGCAGATCAAAGTCAAGAGTCTACTGTTAGGGAAGATCTTTCGCTTTTCTCGACACTTTCACCGCCAAGTGCTGATACAACGGCATATACGCCTACAAGAACTATTATTTAGACGAAGCTAGATTGCAAATCTTCTGCTCTCACAAGAGCCTTTAAAATTCTATCGAATTTCTCCATTCTCGCCGTTGAAGATAATCCGATTAACATGCGTTTGCTTACAACTGTCTTGCGCAAATTGAACGTCCCAGTCACGGAAGAAAAAGGTGGGATGGAAGCTGTAGAAAAGTTGAAATCTTACAAGCCAACGATCGTCTTGTTAGACACATCTTTACCTTTGATGGATGGTTTTGATGCTTGCATTGCTATGCAAGAATTCAACTTGCCCATCCGACCAAAAATCATTGCAATCACTGCCATGAGCACACGTCAAAATAATCATCAAGGCTTACACGTTTGCGGAATGGATGAATGGCAAACGAAATCTGTAAGCATTAAAACATTTAAAACTAAAACCACTCAATTGCGACAAGAACATGGAAATTCGATCAAATGAAAAATGCTTCTGCCAGACTAAAATCCAAAACAAAAACTATGAACAATACCCCCCTTTTCTCTAGGTCATTTGTCATCTTTCATGTTATTCTATTCTTTGTGCTCTTTATTTCTTGTTGACGTAAAGGACGGCTACCACATGTTGATCTCCTATTTTAGCGTTGATCTGATATTGATTGGATTCCACAGTTACAGGTCTAYTCAGCGAGAAAAATGGAAGACTCATCAGATGRGTYTAACTTTGCATAACTGTMATATGCACTCACAGATTCTTGACAAAATATTTCAATCCAACTTAGAGCCAAGCAGATCTCTGAGATTTTAGCCAACGCATCAATTTTATGAAATGCAAATTCAATTTACTCGTCTTACTGTTTGATTCCTTCAAAAATGCTTTKGACGACGACACTACTTTTTGTAATTTATGACAAGAAGAGAAAAAATCCAASYTCGTCCTTCCAGCCCCGAAYAAGGCAGAGAGGGAGCATTCACATTTATGGCATGYCGAATGCTACAAGTATGCCATGAGACGGCTTAAAGAGAAGAAATCGAGAGGAGGACGACAGACACGCTGGAGACGCCCGCCGCTGTAATAGGCTCACGATGCTAGAGCATGACAAGAAGGAAAGAAATGCTTTGTTTACCTTATCTCAAATCAATCAAGCTCATTCGTTGGGGAACGGCAGTAGCCTTGCAAGTGGCGAGATTTTCCCAACAGCCGTTTCCAGTCGTTGTATCAACCAGCTACGCATCGAAAATGATGTTTCAAAAGATTGCGCAAGTAAGAGAAATCTTTGTTATTCATCTAGATTTACCGCAACAATACTTATACGATCGGCTATTAAGTACCTCGTCAGATAAGTGATCACGTGCGCCTATAACGTAAGAGATAGCAGATTCATTATCCCGCGCTTGCTATTCAAGAATACACGGTACAGGCGCAAGGCTCATAATGCTTACGTCATCCATTCAGCATAAACAAAATCGGCTTCACAGGTCAAGAGAGGAATTTGGCTTCAATGGATCAGATCATGGAAGACGACCACGCTTCGCAACGTAGAACACGCGATCCTTTGTAGAAGAGTTGATTCGCAAAGCAGCATCGTTTGAGATGTTTAAAATTTGACCCATCTTTAACTCTAGATGTCGTTTGTTCGGACATAGAGTACAAACAATATTACGATTTTTTTTCTTAGCTTTCGAAAAGCACGTCAAGTGCCAAATCTGATCTGAAATTATCTTCAGTGAGCGCGATAGAGGCAATGCCTGAAGCTAGCTGGGTTTTCCTTGCTCTCATAAGGGATGGTTTAGTACTTGCAAAACAAGGAAAATTACTTTGGTATCTAAAGATACGGTACCTGCAGTTACCAACCCTTCAGACACGAAAGAATGGGTTTCCCGAGATTGTCCATGCCCCAGCCATATACGAGACCACGCTCTACTGAGCGATAACATTACGTAATGGTTTCTATTGTGTGACAGAATAATCTATTCGCTGCCTGGGCTTTGACCGAAATGCGCAAACGATTTTGCTGCAGCGAGTCATAGGCGCAGCGACCGATGGCAATCATGCGGCTTTGCTCTCGAAAGCATACTTGCTGTATTTCGATACGGTAGCTCCTTGCCTTGAGGATTTYACCGCTTCTCGCATCTCATTCACTTCGACAAACGTGATGATAAATACCGCTTCGCAGAACGGATGGCCAGCATAGTCGCTAAAATGGAGGCATTAAGCGGACTTGCCCGTTGTCCAAGTTGGACATTGATCCTGATAAGCTCTTTTGACGACAAGATTTCGCAGATTCATTGTGATGCACGCTTGGGTCATTGAATCCATCGCATCGATTTGATGGAAGCACTAATGCTTACCTTTCCGTCCACCAACTTTGAGATCAAAACCTCCGCGCGGATGTTACATAATTTAGTCCAATTYAAGGTGAGGCCAATACRACGGGGCGAGATCATCAACCACGCGCACTTTTTCATACGATTTCTGGCCTTTGCCATCTTGTAGCTATGAGGAGAAGAAAACAATCAGTGAAATTTTGGATAAAGTTTAAAAAAAAAACTTGAGGGCTTCGAGAACGATCACGGTGTAGTATAAACGCAGGCAGAGTGCACAGACTCGCTTGCTACTCGCGGCACATCCAGGTATGATCAGACTTATCCTCGCAACACCCCTTCCCTCTTTGTTCGTATCAAAATACGTCACTGATCTACGCGAGAAAGAATTGTGTTACCTACCTTCTTCGATTTAGCAATTCGTGATGCTTTCAAGAAGTAAATGCTTCATGTTCTTGCTCTTTAATGTAATTACGTAGCCACATGACGTTCACGCAGAAGAGAGAGCGTGCAGATTTAGGTGCAAAATTGCTATRTTATGTCGAGGACGATAACATACATTACCTGTATTGATACGTGGTTTTGTCGACRMAGAGCTCCTTTTTCATATTTACGTGTAGCCTGCTTACTTTTTCAAGATAATGGCAAAATTTTCGCACAATTTTAACTCGGATCGTAACGATCCGATTTGAACAGCATCAGGATGGCCAAACTAGCAATATTGGAGTTCTTCGAAATCTTGGCGAATCGAATCGATCTCCACAAKAAAGACACTTTCTACAAACACAGGCATGCTCTACCTGTTTCTTCGTGCAGCCGATCCAATCTTCCGATTTCGGTAGCCTATGTGTCATGAGAACAGAAAGATTGTATAAATTGGGCTMAGGCAGRAATAACTGATACTCCGCTAATTCACTACCTTTGACCTACTCCTCATGGTCTTGCAGCATGTACGGCATGTGAAAAGCCCCTATAATGCATCATRACACACTGTTGATGATGCCAWATCAAAAAATCGTCACGCGGCCACGAGACTGGCGGCAGACGGAATCTCTCACTTCCAAAGGTCTTTCCGTGGTACGCGCGTAATCTCCCAGATCGATCATGAAATACGTGAACAGTCCATTGGACGGCATCTGACGTGTGAAGAGCATTATTACACCCTTCATGTACGTATCGAGATGCACAGYGCCTTGGCCATATTGACAGTTCGAATCGATCAAAAGCATGCGAGATTTTATCTTCCAGTAGAAGGCCCATCCAAGGATGGAAGAGCCACTCTCCAGTGTATCCCAAAAGTTCTTCATATATCTGCGAGGTTAAGATGTTGTGCATATGTGAAAAAGTCAGCCGGGCTTTACAACGTTTCCTTCGCGCTRCACTCACGTCTGGCCGRCTGAAAGGTACGATATGAGAAGCGGTACAATCCCAATACGGTTCGTCAGTAATCAGACAGATTGAATCCCGCGCGACAAGATCCCATCGAAACTTGTTCTGGACATGAGAGAGTGTRTTTAGCGCATAAGAAGTAGAGAAGATYCTTCGTAGAGACTAACCTGATTTGTTGACGATCTCTTAGAATCGCTTTGAGTCGATGTTGCAGGAGATGATGCCGCGGGTCTTCCTCTTCTTTTCCCTATTGGGCCTCTCCGAAAAATCTCTTGTGGCATTTCRAGCGAARGGGAGTCTGGAAGTGGTCTTGAAGTCAGAATGACTTATCAAATAGGGCAGACAGCAATGWTTTTTTTCTCACCGTTAAAAGTCAASACATATTTACCGGGAGTCGGTACAGARTTCATGTCCACTGCAGTGCAACTTTCGCTTGCAACAAGCGTGATTGATCCAAACGCTTCAGGCTCCAGACTCGTACATGTGGAAATGCAGTAGAAAATGAAGGGCCAATTGAGGTCTGCACTGGCTTCTAAGGATGCGATCGGTAAAATGCAGATTCTTTCTCCTGTCGATATGTACACCTCTATCGACCTTGAATTGGGCCAGCTTGCCATAGACAGCGGGTAATGGATAGGAGCAATTTGGTTCTCCGATGAGACTGAAAAATCCATATCGAGTTCAATCAAGACGATGTACTATCACTCTCTAGCGTGCTTAGATGATGGCTGGGAATGAGGAAATTGTATGCGCACATCAAAATCGAGTATGAACCTGCTCGCTGCAACACGCTAAAATTCGTCATCCACACAAATTGTGCATATGGTMCCTGGGCTGCGTCAGCGCTCTTCTCTCGTCAACSATCTGCCTCTTACTWAAAAAAATTGGCATTGCAGTAACAAGAGAAGCATTCTAGATTTCCTTAAATGCTTCGATAAGAGCTAATTTGCGGAGTGCGCAGTAAGCAGGCACCTACTAGACATATTCTCTAAGAAGAATGAAGGTGAGCAGCTTTTGTTGGATCCTAGGCAGTACTCTTCTATTCTTTGAGGACACAAGTTCTCTAAGGATTGCACGGAGACAATCGTTCTGAAGCGTTGTATCGATTGCAAATCTCGAAAAATGGTCATAAAATAGTTCAACTTTGGCTGTATTTTAAGGGGCGCGCAAATCTTACGAAAGTTCTCCCATATCAATTAGTTGAAAGAGAGATCAAGTTTGCGGTAGGGAATTATTGATAAGTGCTTTTCGAACCTTCAAACCAAAGATACTACAGTACTTCGGAATAGATCATCGACGCATGACGATTGTTCATAACCGTAATCCTATCGAAGAAAGGTACAATTACAATACAATTCTCGTCCATGCCAACGTGTCCGTCATCAAACTTTACTTTCACGTTCACAAGAGTATCTTGTTCGGAAACTGTTGTGTTGGATTTACGTCTCGAAATTGTTGTAAAAGGAAAAACAACAAATTTTAGATTAGAAGATGATTTACAAAACATCGGAAATGTACCAAAAGGACGAGAAGATCGTCCGTGCGAAGCAGCTGTGTCTTGCATAGAAGCATGTATTCATGTACAGTAGCGAAAAAGCCAAACTATCCTGGCTGACGGGCGTGATCAGGCTCTGCGCTAATGAGAATGAGAACCATGTGGTTTTGCATCAATATTTCACACGTATCTTAGAATGCCTGCTGCAGACGGGCCTGAATTCCTCGTAGTTGAGAGGTTAGCGCCATGTTATCCGCAACGAAAACGGGGGTTTCCAAAACGCGCGCAGAATTAATATCAGACGTACCAGTATGTAGTTTTGCACTTTAACCCGTCGACCCTCTTGGCATAAAACCGTGCCAATGGTGCAAGGTACCTTTACATCGATTTATGAACTGGCTGTCACCTTTCCTTGACGTTTTACAAATCTCATCACCTTTTCTTACCCTCCTTTTCCCTGATAATCAACAAAATGACGGTATCAATTACCCGAGAAATGTTTATCAGCAAAGACAAACAAAGGTTTCTCCAAGCTTTACCGACAGTGCTTGGTCTCTGTATGACAATGTACATGCCATTTGCTGCTCGTAAAAGTTTGAAAGTTTGGCGTGCWTTACAGGTCTACGATGCCCAAAAACCTCCCAAGAAAGGTTTTACTGGGGAAAAAAGGATGTCAAGATTGGAACTGTTCTCAATTGTTTTCTGGTGTTTTTCGCCAAGTATCTTACTTTTGATCGCCTTCATTCCTGTTAAGGATGAAGCCAAATGGCCCATCTTTTCCGCTTTCCGTCTTTATATTCCCTTCATCTTTTTTGCTTATGTCCTTTCCTTTTCTTTATCGGACTTGTTTGCTCCTCTTATTCTGCCGATTCAACGTGTTGGACGTAAATTGGACGCAAAACTGGACAAAAAGACAAAACAAAAGAGCCCGGCAAACGTGACGATCACAAGAGACAGTACAACACGCAATCCTATGAATATCTTTTTCGTTTTGCTTAACATCATCATTCCTGCCGCTATTGCTTATTTTTTCGCACATTCTACGGATTCGATCTTGATCGTTATTGTGACCGCGTTCGTAAGTGCATTTGTGTACTCTCGAAGTTTGATCTTACCCGCGACATTTGGACACAACGTGTCTTTACGATCTCACGTCAGGTATCTTGTGATGATCTTCATCGCTACTATCTCATTCGTTGCAATTGTGATTGCCATCGTAAACTCTGTCGACAATATAACGTCTTCGTCAATAAAATCTCCTGAAAAAGCTAAAGAAAGGGAAAAAGATTTGGACAATCGCGATCTGATTATCGGTCAAATGATCTGCTTACTTTACTCGTCAATTTGGCCTTTGCACATGAGTTTGCCTGCTTTTTTGATGACCTTAGCTTATCGATTCGATATTGCAAACGAAGGYTTAAGTAAAGTTTCGGATGAGCAAAAGAAACAAGCRATTCGTGAATCAAAAGAAATGGCAAAACATTGTATGTCAYTCAWACACCCCGATCATCCTTTTGACAATGTTGGACGTGTACCAATCTTGCTGGATTCAATCGCACTACGTTTTTCCGAAGAAGAGCCAAAATGTGCATTGCCAACCTTTATTGCAACCATGAAAGCAATGATCTCCGTCCAGTTTGCAAGCCTTTTCATCATTTGGGAGTTTYTSCCTTCATGGTTCAATGTATCTTATTTCGTTCGTTCAAAAGAAGCTCTGCTCGTATTCCCTTTGCCGTATTCATTCAATTTTGGCATTCTTTTTGCCTACTTTGTCATTGCACCGGTTATGCTCTTTTCTGTAGGGTATCACGCCAAGCAAAGAGGTCAAACGTTCGCAGCCGGTTTACGCGCCCTTTGGACATACGAAGAGAAATGGCAAGCAAATTATCTCCAAACTAAGATCGATCATCAGATTTATCTCATGGATACACGTGAAGAACTGGAAGGCAAAGAAGGAGAAGAGGAAACATTACTCGCTGATCACCTCAGAGATGACTTGGGTGACAGACAAGCCACAACTGTTTAAGCAACGATTCGATTCGCTCGTACTTCTCAACACGACTGTACAAACACATCAAATAATTTGCTCAGTACACTTTTGCTTCTCTTATCGTGTTGAAGTATGTCATAGCCTTGAGGACATCGTATCACTTGTGCACCGCGTTTAAGCGTGGCGAAGTGTTTGGTACTAAGCCAAGATGCTTCTTATCTGCACTTACGTGCAGCCTGCAAAACCTCGTGAAGTCGTACTGCTTTGACCATAATACCATCAAAATTTAGCCCTGACATGATAAGTATAGAGCCGGAATCTTGCGACGATACAAATCTTTCTTGCTTCTGCCATTCTACCCTTGGCACGTGTTATGCGGGAAAGAGTCTAGACATTAAAAGAGACAAGTCAGGTATAGTACTTATCATTAGAAATATAGGAAGTCACAAGAGCAGCAGTACGCACTCAACAGCATCGTTAGTTGCGGTCAGAAGGAATGCGAGATACATGCAGTTCCTTCAATACGTATTGGATTCATCCTCTTCATAATCTGTTTGACTTGCTCATCCAGTATTCAGCACAACAACAACAACAACAACAACAGCTATAACAGTAATTTTAAGAGAGTCAAAAGCAATCTAAATGATATGGGAAAGTGTGACTTCCTTCCATCTGTTTCCATCTATTTTGTATCTCACCATTTGCAATAGATGGGATTTTGCCATCTGTAAATCACGCAAGAATACATTTATTGCAGCATAAATCATTGAATGGGAAATTTCTTTCAGTCAGGTGTTGTGCAAATCTTGAATAAACTTCATGTGTTAATGTAATCGAATAAATTTATTCTGCCTTTTTTCTCAAGAGAAGACAGTTGACATTCAAATCTGCCTTGACAATAGAATCCTTTTTAAAAAACCATACGCATGGCAAGTGCTTATTTTGGCTGGCGTACAAATTATGGATGTGGGCACAGGCCTTTCTCAGAGGAGATTTGCAGGATATCGGGGCAGTGTCATTTCTTCAGAAGATGAAACAGTGAAAAGCCCGCGGAAATGAAGACAGCTGCTCTAGAGGGAATCAACTCTTCTTGCGATCTTATAGTGATGCGAATCACATGCTTGAAGAAAGCACACCTTTGGCCAATCTCTTCTCTGCTCGCTTGCTGGCCCTGGCCTATCTGTATTTTGCTTGCAAACAAGCTTTGACACATGTATTCCCATCATGCAAAAAGACAGAAAAGGTCCGAATCCAAGAAAATGCTCACACGCATAAAGCCGGTGACCAAAGCACATCCCAATCTAGATTGCTTTGGATGATAAAAACACAACATGAATACGAAATACGATCAGAGCAAAATACAAGAGATATCAGTAAAGATGCCATATTAGAGCTGAGGAAAGAGGTTGAATTTGTGAGACGATGAAGACCTGTCAAAGAATTTGAAATCGAAGTTGTCCTTGACGAATCAAGGGAGGTGAAAAATGAAGCGACCGTTCATTGACTCACTTTCGTAAATTTAGAGTGATGTTTGCCCTGGACCTACTAACAGAATCCTATTTCACATTACCATGTAAGAACTGAGAAGACACGGGGTCTGTATCCCTCTTACCGTCTTACTACATTAACTTTCACGACCTTGAACGGCTAATTGCAGTTCTGATAGACCATTTTCACGTTCGTCCGGCTTTATTTCATCCCTTCCTTTGGTTCGAGATACCCGGTGACGCTTTCCGTGAGTTGGGAATACTGTCTCGCCTTTTCGACATTGCTTAGCATACAACAGTCCGCAAGCATTACACAATGTTCTCGGACCGGTGGGACCATTTCGCCATTCAGGCGTCTCCTTTGACGAACAGCCTGAACAGCTTTGTTCTACCTCATCAAATCTTTTGCGCACCCTCCTCGGCTTCGCTCGCAAAGCCTTTCTTTGATCAGCGAGGAAAAAAATTAGCGTACCTGAATGCTCATATGCCTTGATTCGCTTCTCATTTTGGGCTGAAGAAGGGAGAGAAGTGAATTGGTCGTCATGTATTGACATGGCATACCCTATAGAAGCTCTCCTGGCGATTCCTATTCCTCTTTCATCAAGTTTATATCGGCTTTGATTAAATTTGTGTTCGGGAAAGTACTTTCCTTGCTGCTGTGTAGCAGGATCAGGTCTCACAAAGTCCGCCTGAGATTGGCGCAGTATTACCAAGCGCTACTTGTGAGTATGAGACATTCTCTCTTCGGCACATCGCAAGCAGAGTAGTAGACGGGCCTCGACGTTGTCGATGTGAATCAGAATACGAGGAAAGCGATTTTTCTCGAAGAGAAGCCTTGCAAAAGCTGCTTGATCGAGCATGGATGCTTTGTTCTCGTTGAGTGAATCGGTCGTACAAATGATGTACATCCAATGCGAAATGATCAGCCGAAAAAACATCGCTTTCGGCTAGAACATCAATCTCACGATGCAAGTGCGAAGTCAAAGTTGCAATATCACCTCCACGAATTGAAGGTAGGAGGCGGGATCCTGCTGCTGATGCTTTAAATGGGAGACTTTCGAAACGCCTGCGTACTCTCACCATCACAGACCACAATTGATCGAAAAAATTCATGCTAGTCGAAGAAATTGATGCCATCCTATACGGTTTTGTCGATGATTGAAATTGCGATATGCGCTGAGAAGGTGCTCGCAGAACGGAAGAAGACACAGGAGAAAGCTTGTTTGTGTAATACGTATCCGAGTCGATCCTCCTCGTAACAGGAGGATTCGGAAATTGAAGTGATGTGTTGTTGGCATATGTAGGACAGTCCAATGCTGAAGTGCGTGCCCTGGGATAAATGTTGGATGAATGTGTGGCTGATCCCATTGATGAGGAGAGATACGCTGGCGAAGAAATACGTTCTTTGTTTGGCGCAAAATACGATTTGTCACGCGAATGTAAGATTTCTTGTTTTTTGGGAAAACAAAACGGTCGATCATAAGCGCCGTGATCAGACAGTGCGCGTCCGTGCATGTGGTGCGGATCCACTTGTCCATTCATACCTGGTCTCTCTAGTCCGGCCCGTCCGACCCCTTCTCTTCTTCCGATCGGAAAGCGGGGAGGCCCATCACGATACGCCCACATTTCGGATGGCTCACCGCGCAATTCCGGATTGAATCATCTGTCCTCGTTTTTGGTCCTTGAGTCAACGTCCATATATGCTTATCGATTGTTGTTGAAGGTGTATACCGAGGATTTACATGCGCATTCAAATCTGGAAGCATGATTGTCAGTGCTTGTAAGGGGCCGTAGGCACAGGTGGTGTCATTGAGGGGTTGTAATCAAACCGTAGATACGTCCCGGATGACAATGTTTATCGAATTTATCGAACCGAAAGTATTTCTTCCCTGCTTGTTGTAGAAAACAATCTTCCATAGATCAGCAAAAGAAAATAGAATGATCTCTGTCATCCATAAAAGCAGTTGAAATATCTTGCGTCCGAGTTGCTTCTGATGATAACTGAATTGCAAAAGCTTACAAAATTGATTATCAGTGGCTTGTCTTTTTAAGTGATCAGAGAAGCGCTCCAAAGAATCAAACACCGAAATCGTGGTATCAATCGGAAAAGTAGCCGTTGTCATGCCGCAATTTGCTTCTCAATTCTTCGAAAGAGACGCTAGCTGCATCACTTTCCTGTGCGCGCTTCTTCTTGCGAAGCGTCTTCGCATAGAAGAGTCCGCAAGCATTGCATAAAGTTCTTGGTCCGTTTGGGCCACGTCGCCATTCAGGAGTGCTATTAGCACTACACAAGAGGCAGTATCTAGGACCAGGAGCTCGTGAACGCTTGCTGTACTTTGATACTGGCCGGTCATCAAAAGCATACTTCACACAATCAAGTTTTCCTTGCGTAGAGCCAGAGGTTTTCTGATCGGCATGTACTCTGGTCGGAATAGGAACTTGGCGACGGAAAGTTCCCGGAAGATGCAAAAAGTCATGTTGAGAGAGAGGAGGCAAGGGAAAAGGTTGTGTTCTCTTTCCGTCGATGGGTCCCAGCCATGAAAAAGAAGGCACCTCTGGAAGAGAATGTGGTGGGAAACGCGGGTGGGATGAAGCATACATCTTCACATCTTGAGCTTGCGTCAATCTGGAACTAGTACCCAGGTTCAATCGTGTATGAGAACTCAACTCAGCGATCCTCAAATCTTTTTGCGAGAGAGGAGTGAAAGGAGCTCCTGCTTGTGACAACGAGAACTGCTGATACACTGATGGTAGTACCGTATTGGCAGTTGTCTCGCGATGATATTTGCGATAAGACGAAGAATACGGATTCCCTCTACTCTCATTACAACGAAAGTTGCTGAGGGGAGATCTGCACTGATAGTAGTTAGCTGATTTGTCAATGTCGAACAAATGCACATTGAGCGAATAGTCTTGCTGATCATGCCTCCGCGTGATAATTTGATCGGTCGAGTCCCGGTTTCGAGGATTGCAGGGATATTCTTGATGGAGGTCGTAAGTTGGAATCGGTCTTTCTGATCGTGAGCTATGTCTGTTCCGATCGTCCGGTGCAAAAGGTGCTGACGGAACGTTTGAAATTATATTACTAACTACAGAAAGCAACATATGTTTTCGTGCTTGGTTAGTCCGCTTACTGTTTCTGCAGCATTTGCGGTACTCACTGGTAACTTCACTTGGCTCGGGAGCGATTCTAGGCGTCAGAATCTGAGGTACCACTGTATTTGACCCTCGTGACGCTTTTCCAATCTCCGCCATCTTCTCATCTGAATATGTAGTATTATTGATGCAAGAGCTGTTAAAGGCTTCTCGGGAACACAAACAGGAATTTTGTTGAGATTGTTCAATTCTTCGATGATCTACAATAAGGATTGGCCCTTTGACTCACCCTGCGACTTTTCGATCTTTTCAAAAAGAATCCTAAAGTTATATAGCGCAGAATCTAGCTCTTTACTGCTAGGCATGACGCTGCATCTATGAATTTTCGACATAAAAATAGCTAGACCGCCTGCTAAATCTCGAACTTCCAGATTTTCAGAAAGCGGGCAGACGGGTGTATGGTCGAGGAAGATTGCTTCGTGTAGCTCTTTCTGCGTTCGCTTCTCACATCCGTCTCGCTGCATTCTCTCTGGCAGCTGTATTAACAGTCTATAGTTTGTAAGAATTTCTGTATTCTTTGTCGGTCCGAGAATGTGATGGATTGATACCAAGAACATTAATGATCTTTTCCTGTGGGATGTAAGGATGACCGATGCTAGACACAACGTTAAATAAGCAAATTTCATCAGGCACTCCTTTCTTTTGCGGATTTCCAGCATATCCTACTGCGCAAAGAAAGACGAAAGCGAAAAAGCGGCTCGGTCGATGTTTCTCACGATTTTCTTTTAGAGAACACAGAGAGCTTTGAACCTTTCTCGAGCTAAAAAAATCTATTTGGGAGTCACGCCACAGTTCACCGCGCAACTTTTTTTCGTTCGATTCGGCGGCGCTATGCTAAAATTGAATAGATCTAAAGATTTTGGGTGCGCCACTGCTGCACGCATTTTCATTCGCGTCAAAGGACAGAGGCGGAACACTAGTTTGTCTTGCGTGTTTTTCAGTCACGATTGGCAGATTCAGACTTTTGAGCAACTTTGCAACTCAGTGTGGATGTGTCTAGATTTCTCAAATGARATGCATTTTTTAGGCGCAGTGAATTACTAAAATGGCGATCCCGCGACGAAATGCAAACTTCCGCTAAAAACTAGCCAGTTTTGATACTAACTTTCGGAATAGACAACCTTGAGTTACTCCTCATGATGCTTCTGTAACTGAGTCTGGATTGTTTTTATTGTTATTCTGCTGTATGAAACCTCTGTCGACATTGCATTACTTGATGAACAACGCGGTCAGTGAAATATATATTGAATTCAGCCTCGATCTTTCACAAGCCATAAATATTTCCAACACATTATCATCACAATCGAAGCTGCGCTCGGGTGACTTTCTCAAATAAATTGCACAAAGTGTCTCTGTGACACCACTTGACTGCGATTTTTATCAATCAATAGAAATGACAGATCCATCAGGTGGGATGAAAGTACAGTTGCAACTGCCTAATCGCAAAGTATCCACAGCATCAACGTCTATACCAACAGTCCCCGTCTCGAATGAAGAGTCGGAATTTCATCGTCTTCTTTACTTATACATACACGATTATCGCTTGAAATAAATGTTTAAAAATGGCAAATACTATCGTCAGCGAAACAGGAATACGAACGGACGAAGGTGTACCAGTCGACAGGGAGGATGAAAAAAGCCTCTTGTACGAATGGTTTACAATGTTCTGGAAAACTCTGCACAATCTCTGCAATCACAATCAAACAGTCGCGGTATTCCTTCACTCGATTACAACAGGGAAGGGAAAAAAATCTGTGAAGGGAACTGTGAAGAGAAACAAAACCATTTGATCGCAGCGTCTCTGGCCAAGGATCTTGCTGCTCATCAGCAAAACGAAACACTTGTCCACGCGGATAATCAATCTCAAAAATCGAAAGCCAGCATGAGAAAAAGTAATTTTGGACAGACAATTGAGCAGAGCCAAACATCAAACACGATTTATACCACTTCCTCGGTAAAACGGAAGAAATACGATCATCTCAAAGCTCTGAGCAAGACTCAAAAGGAAGAGGAAGCGATCTTCACACTTACTCCAATGATGTATTTGACGCAAGCAGACCGGGAACATTGCAGTCAACATTTTGGCGTTGTTTCTCCAAAACCTTTATCCACTGACCAATTTCTGAATCAAGATAAAACCTTTTGCACTTGGGGAGCGCCGAGCAAGGTCTGGAATTCTTATTAGGGAAAAGGGGATGTTGCTAGCCTTGCATATCATGAGGAACCTACTTTTTCTTGAACAAAAAAGCGATATGTCCCTTCGTGAAGAGGTATCAGTATGAGTTGACGTGCTGCTCCAAAATTATCAGTATTTTTCAGGGTTCATATTTGATGTGATTTAGAGTAATACGAAAACTATTTATCAATTTTCCCGAATTCAAAGCTGGTTTTTTACATCAGTGACAAGTACCACATTCACTTAGACGTGGCCTCGGTCATATAATTGTAGAACTTAAAAACCTAATCCGCGACATTCTGACAAGCCGAGCAGAAGTTGAGTGGCTGTACTCATTTATAAAAACCTTCTGCGATATAATTTGATCAAATCTGGAGTCTTCTGATTACCAAAATAATTTCAATATTGGTGACTGACGCCGATAATTTACATAAATTAACCCGCTTGAGAAACGGCTTTACAGTTTAAGATTGATGAAAGTTTTGAATCTTCAATTAGGTAGGCACGTGTTTGACGAAAATACAAACTGGCAATGGCATCCATACCATCTTTGCCTGCTTCTTTATGTTGTTCTTGTTATTGCTGTTATGGTGGCGATGGCTTCGGGCCTAAGAATTTTGACTTTTCTGATAGTTATAGTAAAAAGCAAGACGCTATACCCATGTTTTTTCTCCTTTTAAAGCGGTGCAACGTAAGCAACAATAGTAATTGACCTCTTCTTTTATCAATCCAATCGCTTATAGGAAAGGTAAGTGTATCAGTGAGTAACAAAGTCCCTGCAGGTGGCTTTACTTGGCTTGAGCGGATGATCAAATCTCAATTTCGCATTCTGGTGTAAGGCAGAAAAAGCTTCAGATAGCAAAATAAATACAGAAAAGAAGGGAATCTSCAATGATGTAGATCTATAGCATCGATTGAAAGATTGAGATACTCTTCAATACTGTGCTCGGTTTCCAGGATATACACAGTTTTCAGACTTGAGTGGTGACCTTGTAACATCCAAAGCAACTCTACGAGTAATGTGCTTGATTTGCCTAGGTTGCATTATTCTGGTGGCTCGCACAATTGCATCTCTTTCCCTAAAAGTTGATGACTTTCAACAATATGAAGATCATGTGCAAAATGTGATCATTGAGAGATGATTTGCGATTTGGATGATTAGATTAAGGGATACGAGCACGTTCAGGGACTTGTAAAACCACAGGCTTTCGCGGGAGACTTGGGTTGAATTACAAAGCAGCACCGTTTGAGATGTTTAAGAGTTGACCCTAACCCTAACCTCTCAAAAATTTCAGAATACTAATGCAAAGCAGAAAAAAGATCRACAAAGCGTCATTCTTGGCTTATCGTCATTGATCGAGCCATTCATTATTCGCACTTGTCTGAAAATGAATGGATTGTACGACACCCAGATCTGATTCTTCAAAGCACCAATTTGCGTATGGATATCTTCCCTGCTTCCAGCCCTCCCCCTGATTGGACCAGTCTTAATCACTGAGCGACGAGGCTCATGAGGGATTCATTAGTGTGAAAAGATACGCGAAACAGTATGAAAAAATGTGTGATGAAGCAATATTACGAACTCTCTTTTTCTCTTAGCTTTCGAAAAGCAACCCATAAAATGCCAAAACTAAAATCGTAATTCAGATTCAGAAATGCGAGCGTGGAAGAAACAATGGCTGAAAGCTAGTAAAGGTTTTCCCTTGTTCTCAGAGGGATGGTCTAGTAAAGACTTAAGAAGGGGTATCACTCTTGTAGACAAAGACACGGTGTCTGCAGGTACGAATCAATGAGCTTCTACGAGATCGTCTATGAATGTGACGTGCTTTTTTGTTATCGACAAATTTATCCTTTGGGAGACATGACAAAATCTTAACGCGATGCGATTGCAGGTACATCTAAAAGCCAGAAGAAAATGAATCCGTTCCGCAGATGATCTCACGCGCTGACGAAATAAGGAATTTTCCCAACGATAATTCAGAGAAAGACAAAGGCACAAACATCTCTGTCTCTTTACCTGTTCCTTTGTTCGATACAAAATCAGTCGCTGTTCAACAGTCCCGCCGGGGCAGTCATGGTAGCACCAGTACAGCTACGCCGGACTTAAATGTTGCATTTATCGGTTGCCAAAACTCTGTTTCGTTCTGTGCCTTGCGAGATACTCTGCTACAAAAATTTGGAATGCTTGACGTAACCGATGATCTTTGGGGTGATCGATGGGAAAAAGTCGATGTCGTCTTCATCATTCCGGATGCACTCTCTGGACAGGGAAAAGTCTCCCTGCCGTCCTACGAAACGTCGATGAGCGTGCAGAATTACAAATTTTTTATGACAATTGTTCTGCCGACGGACAAGCATTGGAAAAAAAAAATTAGATCCGCATGCTCTCAACTTCATCAACCAAATGTTCTCTGCAAGCCATACTGTACGGGAAGTAGAGAGACCTCTAACGTTTGGAAATGTGCAGAAGCTTTTTGGATTCATACGAAATTACCGCGGTCGATCATCACGTAGCTCTGTTTCATCATCTGAAAGTAAGGCCTCCGTGTCTCACGCCAAAGGCAACGTCACGTCATCCAACGCTGAAGAAACCAAGCCCGTACCCGTTACAACCACGCAAAGTTCGATTGATGAGAAGCTCTGCAGCTCGCAAACTGCGTCATTTAAAGTGTTAGTCGTGGAAGATAATCCTATCAATGCAAAGATCGTCACAGCTTTACTTCGCCGTGCTGGAATCGATTTTTTGGAAGCTGTCAACGGCGAGGAGGGAGTGGAAATGTTTAAGCGCGAATTGCCTGCTGTTGTGTTACTGGATATCAACATGCCAAAGATGAACGGTTTTGATGCGGCTGTCGCCATGCGCGCTCATCCTTCACCATATCAGCACCATATTGCTGCCGTCACAGCACTGAGCTCGGAAGCAGATCGCGTGCGCGGATTTGAAGCAGGAATGGATGCAAGGTACACGAAACCTATGCGAATGGGAAGATTGATAGAAGAGGTGCAAAAGCTTCGTGAAGCTGGTCATTCTCCTCAAACCATCTCTTCGTCGTCTTCTCCTGTATAAGGTAAGTGAGATGCATGGATAAGCAAAATGTCCTTCTTACAAAGTGTTTCACTGTTCGATGCATTTCATCACTTCTCTTAAGCTTTTGAGAAAAATCACAAATACGATAAAAGAGTCCTTGCCACTAAAGCTTCTAGATCGTTCCAGGAAGGCTTTTGTCGCTCTTGCTAGACGTGACTAAATATGCAAATGGCAATATGTGTAAATGTGACCAGAAAAAAATGAAATTCAAAGTTGCCTTTGGTGATTTCTTGTTTTCTATATCAATATCTTTCGTTTGAAGTCGTCTTTCAATTTGTACCGCCAGCTATCATCCTGTTCTCAGATTCCATATCCAAGTCAGGAATCTCGAGAAGCCATACAACCTCGTACAATGTGCCGATGACCATAGAGCAAAGATGCGTGATTATTGTATAAACGCTCAAACACCAACCTTTCTGTATTGTCAATGTTACTTAAAACGAACATTTTTACCGACACTCAACAAACGCCCTAATAGTAATCCTGCAATTTCATTCATGATGCAGGAATTCCCCCTGATGCAAGATTCTTTCCCGACTGCTTGTGAAGACAGAGAATTCTGACTAATCAAGTATTTTCCTGATTTTCCAATTCATCATTGGCACTTTTGATCAGAATTGCTGTTGTAATTGTATCCTTACGCATTTTCTCTCTCTTTCTCAAAGTTCTCGAGAAGTGTAGGCCGCAAGCATTACAAAGTGATTTCTTGCCATCTGGTCCTTTTCGCCATTCAGGAGTGTGTTTCGTGGTACACTTTCTGCACTTTTTGGATTTTTCTTTTACCAGAGAGAGCGCTTTTGAGCCTCTTTCTAAATTCTTCGAATGCATCAATTCGGAAAAGGATTCAGATTCGTCTCGCTGTGCTATCATGCTTGAGCTGGACGAAGGAACTATGAAGGAACCCGCTCGATTTTGATTTCGTGAAAAATCAAAAAGAATGTTATGGGCAAAGTCATAAAGATTTGAGCTTGTTAGATCAAGTCCTCTAGTTCCAGCCTGAGGTGTTAGAGGCGGCCCAGACGATGATGTCGACACTTTGAAAGCTTTGTCCATCCCACCATGGTGCGCGGCAATCGGTCTCATAGAATGCATGCGATTAAAATATTTTGCGACTGGATATGATTCCGGAATGCATCCGCCAAGGTGTTGGTCAGAGCATGATGCGAGATCTTTCATCGATAATTTTGGCAAATTGGTGCGCGATGAAAGTGATGACGAAGCCGGATGCTGCTCATGTTTATGAGGCCTAGATGAGCTTGGAGGTTTTCTGTGTCTAACTTGTGCACCTTGATCATAAAGATATTCGGTCATCTGAAGATCTTCATGTAATATTTCGTTCTTTGCCTCTTTGTACACGTCACAAATACTACATGTTAAGACGAGCTCTTTCCCATACTTGAGCCAACAGGGTGTTTTCATCGTCTTACAATTATTGCACATTTATTGTCGGCCGAGAACTTCATTGATGTGGTGGTACATCGGGTACAATAAGGACGCAGCAAATGATAATGCCCAGTGGATGTTAAGCGGTTCATAGAGAAAGCCGAGGCGTCAACACCAGAAGGTAAGTTTGCCATATAAAGAATTGGATAAGGCGCTCAATACCTTGCGTACCCTTGCACAGCATAGGAAAACACCTATTCGACTGATACAACGGAAGTGACTCTTGGATATGCTTGTCTGATTCCATTCACAATACTTTTTTCAAGGGTATACAAAAGACACCAAAAGAATCTCTAGTTCGCTTTGTTGAGCCTGTGTTTTGAAGAGCAGGGCGGCGAATCCCATTGCCTATTTCCTTAGAAAGCTGCTCCTTCTAAGACTTGCTAAGCAGTTGTGTTGCGCTTGCGATCAATCGATACAATTGTGAGACGGCACTGACATTCATTATATTAATAATCTCTCATATTAGGCTAAGAAGAGAATTTCATAAGCCATGAAGAGACACAAACCACGCTCTCTTGAGAGGAAAGGAAGCAGCAAGTTGTGACAGTGTGAAAGGAAAGTGGAGGGTCAAATTAAAGTGCGCGTACAGATTGCGTATCAAAATAAATATTCATCTTCGCACCAAAGGAGGGCGGTACGCTATGCTATATCAGTCGTACACAGTCCTGTTGTCAAAAAGATGGATATTTCATTTTTAAGCAGTTTGACAGCTAATAATCTACAAGGGTTAAATGCGTAATCAGGTACAAAATTAAAAAAAAGGTCAAGAAATGCAAGATTGATTTTCGGCTGTAAAAAAGGAGCAAAAAATTTGGACAGATTCTGACATGTATCCTTTCTCTGCAATTTTAGTGTGTAAAGCAACATCAGATTTCTTGCCTCTACCGTGTCGCGCAATGTCTTAGTCAAGTATGGAATTAGGAAATTTTGAACAGCCATACTTTGCTCGTACCAGTGTATCTTGTTAGTCCGGACTTCCTTCGGCGGTCCCATCAGTTCAGTAGTTTCAGCTCCGAAGGGAGTTTCGAAGAACCTGCCAGAGGTGTTGAGCCCAAAGCCCAAACCATTGCTCGCTTGCATTGCTACTTATAAACAGCTCTCTACCTATTTTACTCCTGGTCTCTGTGTCGTTCATTGCTGAGACTGATTACGCTTATTCTCAGGTGTGTTGGCTATTCCACCGGATTTTTCCAGGGCACGGTGGTAGCCTCTTGATTGTAAGTATCGGTGGGAACAATTATCAGCTTTCTAGCTAGACTGGTCTTCTCTTCAAAGCTTCTGCATGTCAGCGTCTTAGTGAACTGCTGCAAATCTAATTGCTGATGACAAACCATAGCTTTGAATCCTCCTGTTCCTGATGCAGGCTGCCAAAGACTACAAATTTTGCAAAGAGATCTACCGGATTCTTCTGTCCTTTTGCGATACTTCCAATGCGGGGGTGGCGTCAGATGATCGGAGCCCACGGAATTAATTTTCGAAACAAGGAAACGTATATCAACGCGCTAAAACACGTCCATCATATCGCTCTTATGCACTTTTGATGTACAAGTAGTTGCTATTATCCCTAGTGAAATAGAGTGCACCTACTTGTCAGCCGTTAAATTTCTAATGCCCAAGACCTCCTTCTAAAAGAGCACTATATCTGAATCATGAAAACCCCCACGAACCTCTGTCAATACGCTAATCCTCGGAGAGAATCCTTGCGGTCCACGGATTGCAAAGTACAAGTCGCAGAAAAGTGTGCCCTGAGTGGCGGCAATCTTTAAGTCTGGGCAGGGATCAATAATTTTCTCGAAATCCTAGTATCTGCTTGTCTCGATGGTACCACCAGAATGTGAAGAGCTCACACAGGTTCATGTACTCAAGGAGGCGTTTTGAGCCTACGTGTTGCAACTGCTGGTTTCGGTCGGTGCATGAAATGATGGTTAAGGGCATGGTCCTTTCTAAGAGAACGTTTGCTGGGCGATTGGATCTTTGTGAATTGTGTTGAGTACTGCGCTGACATTTGTTTCGGTGGAAGAGATGACGGAGCTTGACGAGTCTGGATTTTTGCGATAGATACGCGAGAAAATCGGCTCGTTCTTCTGGTGTTTTTACAAACAGTGGGGATGAACCGTCCATAGAAAGACCATGGGCAGCGACGCAGTGGCCCGAGCAATCAAGCTTATGAAAGAAGTTAGTCGTGTGTGCCAAAGATGATCATCGTTCAACGTCCGCCAAATTCTCCACCGCAACACTAATCTCAATGTAACGGGCGGAACCTCACAATAACAAGGTGCTTCACAGTTGAACAAAAGCACAGGACATGAAGCAAGAAGGTCATACAGGTATTCATTGATAAGAGACTACATGTATGGTGAAAAACTATGTCAAGTCGACCTATCTGCGACATCAGGGATTGTAATGTGGAAAAGGAACAAAACAATTAGTCTTCCTATACATCTTTGATCGCGATGGTGCATGTCGAGAGTTCAAGATATCGTGGAGGGCGTTACGCTTTTAGAGAAGATACATAAGTTAGATGATAGAAACAAGTTTCTTTTAGCCCACTGGGCATCTCGAGTGACTGCGTACAATACGCTGCATTTCCACAACCAGAAGGGCATCCATCACACATATTCATTGAATACAACATACACTGGTCTAATGGCCGGTCTGCACGTAAACGCACTTCTTTAGATTTATGCAGGGTATCCCCCCGCGAGTAGCGTAGAGAAGTTTGCTTCTGTTTCTGCATTTACGCTCTCTTGTCCTCAGGTTTTTGTGTGAAGAATATTGTAAATCGATTTGAAACGTTTCTGTGATGGAACAAGGCGCTGGTCATCTAATTATCGCTCATACTACGATCTAGCCATGCAAGTTGCAAAACACCTACGAAAATGACTTGTAGCACTGTAACGTGGGTCAAATAGGAAGAAGAAGAAGAAGAAGAAGAATAAAGATGAGGTCACCTTCAAGGTCGGACCTACAGAGACACAGAATGAACAAGCGTAAAATAAATCCTCAAGGGAGCAATGCAGTCCGGAAAAAAGTGGGGTACTTATCTCGACAAAGGAGATTGCGTACTTCTCTACGCAATCGAACAAAGAAAGAGACTAGTGCAAACCAACATGAATATGCTACAAACTCGCCACTTTCGATGACATCTCAAACGGTAGCTGGTGATCAATCACAATTGGCGGCTCCCGAAAAATACCAACGCAAACTCAGGATACAAGACGTATCGCGTGAGACAATCTCATCAGACTTTTCCACTTGTTTACAAGCGCAAAATGAAGCATTGCAATCGAGTGTATGGGGTATTGCAAGTCTCGAGCACACATCATTCACCGCGCAAGAGGTCGATGCGCTTGATCGGGTACGTATGTACATAGGAGCATTTGTCAAATAGATTCTGATGTCTTCTTCATCCACTGCTCCAGTTTCGAAGTGCAACATCTCAGCTCTCTGCGATGGCGCTGTTGCTACATYGCACCGGYCGAGACCWCCAGCCAACAGATCGCAGGTYTAGTATGACCCGACCTTGACGCATTTTGTGGAAATGCAGATCAAGCAGTCAGATTCCTGGCATGTTTTCCGAGGACTTTGACTCAAGAAAAATCACTCGACAGTTTGACGATGGTTTGCATTCAGATGGCAATTAGATGACAAGGGCAGGATAGAACGAGGAGCTTGTGAGAGAATGAATGCCGTCAGTCCAACAATTTGAACAGAGACAAGAATAGAGGTGAATGGTAGCAGCGGTGATTTAAAGAAAGCCACATCCAAACTTTATCGTGTATTCTGCAGCCTTAAGGATGCATGGTGCGCATTTGCCTGAGGATGTATCTCAATACTCCTCATAGTATCAGCCTCCAAAATGGCGTTATCCTCTTTCTTTAGTCGGGTACATGAACCCATGTTTGTTGAGCTAAGGTTACCTTCACGATCGCATTCGTTCAAATAAAGACATCATTGCACCCGAGTCCTCAATAAGAGCGCACATGATATTCTACTAGAAATCTTCAAGAGTATCATTGAGCCAAAAATGATGTGATGTATGGAACGTTCAATCGGCCCAACTGTTGTAGATTATCAAGTTGTACTAAATCTATTTGCTGATGCCCCTGAGAAAATTGATAGCGTACATAACACAATGAAGGCACTTTGTCAAACCGAATTCTACTGATCTGTTCAATCTCAGCATTTGAGATCGGAATATATCAAGACGGGTCTATATATGTGTGGCTTAATCCAGCCGAACGGTGTAAGTACTAAAACCACTGGATTTCTTTTGTGTTTCTCAAATTCCTGCTGACTGGTTAAACCTTCAGATTGCGGAGGTCTTATTCAGAAACTGGGTAGTCCTCTCCTGATTTTCCGTGTGCGGAGTTAGACGACTATTCGATGGAGTGTCCGTGCTTTTAATGTTTCTGAGCCATGTCTTGTAATTCCACTTGTTACTCTGGCTTGATTTATATTCGAATCAGTGAAAAAATCAAAATACATGGTGTCTGGCAGATGGATCATGGGACTACGTTAGAAAGCGGATTGGCTAACCGAGAATTATCAATTTAATTGGACAGATGATTACAAGTTTTGTCGATTGATACAGTGAAAATTTGGCTCTCTCCAGAAGCACATATCGCGTCAAGATAGGCAAAAAAGCACGCAAGTGTAAACTGTGCAAGAGATTGCGACAAAGATATTGCAATTCTCATTGTACATTTTTTTATCTTAATCACTGTATTTATGGAATACAACCAAAAATCACAGCTCGTCGTGTGCTGTTTGAATCTTTGAATTCACATTGTGGTGAAAATCCAAGTGTTCAGCAAGACTTGCACTCGTTTTCAAGGAATCGAGTGGTTCGAATACAAACAAAAATTGACCGTCCGTTTGAAAACAACCCTCCTAAGACGCCAGCAGAGAAGAAGCGTCACACAGCTTACCCAGAAAAGCACGTGTTTTATATTGCCCTACACCTAGCGTTTTTTCCAATTCCAGACTGCTCGAAACGCAGAGCGCAAATGATGGACTTGTACAAGAAAAATCACACAGGCATAAATAATGTGGAAAGCAAAGTATGATACACGGAAATCGGGACCGCGCATCTAGATGCATGCCCTGTGCGATCTCCTRACTTCCGCACTGCTCACCATCAACATGCGCTTTACACAAAATCGCCATCAGCGCCWCTTTTACATTACAGAAGCAATCTTCAGAGGACTGTCATTTTGCAAAGCGGCATTTTGAGGTTATGTCGCATGGTGATCAATCTCATTATCCCTTATCATTAGAAACATGGTCCGAAGTATCTCCAGAATGTCTGAAGGTCCTAGACGAATCCGGGGCCATGCTTCTAGTAATGCCACTTGCATTCCTGAAAGATGGAAAAGTTTCGCAATTCGGATACGTACTCGATTGTATACGCAGAAATTTTGAGGAGCCGGGTTCSCTYCTTTTCCAGAATGYCRTAGTGGGAGAAGACGACCCGRTACRAGAAGGCCAAGCAATTTTTCTCCGCGAAGATGGACGCAAAGAYCCKTGCACGCCTCTAAGAGGACCTCGCTTTAAGTTCAAGTATCGTGCAGCTGTCGAGGGCGCAGAGACCAGCACGATGAGCAATTCGAAGCGGTCAACAGCAAATCAGTCTCATTTCCGTCTTGCTCTGGTTGCGCGAGATTTTTCGTGTTTGCTTTCTGACGCTGATTACGAGAAATGCACAGCTTGCCACATTCTTCCCCAATCAAGGCCCGAATATTATGAGGAAGTTCTTGGGAATCAGGCRCGGTATCTGTTCTCTCCAGCSTACGGATTACTACTTCGAGACGACCTGCATCATTCTTTTGACAGAGGCGAGATAGCACTCCTACCTCACCAAGGCCAATACATAGTACACATTTTCAAGTATGACAAGGATACAGCAAGCTATCACGGAAAGATCCTAGACATGAATCGATTTCGAGGTTCAGCGAAGACACGACCTAATAATGACTTGCTGCTATTTCACTACCAGCAGTGCTCCATGAAATATCTGCGCGGATTTTCCTTTGGCATGTGACTTTACAATTATCTTGGCTTCTTCCACCTTATTCAGATACAATTAGCCGTCAAAGCGTAGAACACTTAATGTGGTGTGTTGCTTCTTGAAAGCGTATAGAACTTGCCCAAAGGTACGTCTTATAGAACCGTTTCTTATGCTACACGGGGAATTCATCCATCGAATTTACTCATAGTTTCTTTTCTCTTCCTCATTGAACGATGTGCTAATGTTCATACCGTGATCTTGCTCTTCTCTCTCCACTGCGGTAAAGCTGAGCATGTCCACAGATGTTTGAAAAACTTTAATTTGGATCAATGCCAACGAAATGACAGCTACAGATGACGTTGCTCACACTTGGTGACTCTGTGGGAGGACTCTTTATCGCTCACAATCAATCGTTAGGATAGATGCTCACGCGTGTCAAACTGTAAAGTAGTATCCTTTCGAGAGAAACCGAGAAAAGGCTAAGAAAGGACATGCAAGGAAACATTGTGACTTTACGCTTCTCAGATTACCTGATCGGATCTTGGAACAAAAAATGCGCCAAAAGTTCCTGTCGGCTTCTAATCCATCGTTCCAGCTTTTGACCGTACCATAAGGACTGTGCGGACTTCTCAAATCATTGACGATCTCACAAAAGCACACAACAGCACACTCGGCTTCCCTGCAAGAGAAAGAAAATTGAAACTTTCTCGACCTTGTCCGGTGTGCGGCCATGTGCTCAACAGCTAGCCAGTATATGTGTTTCGTGCGCGCAAACTCATTGAGCACATTGAGCCACGCCCTCGACCTCGAAAATTCTTAAACGATGGCAGAGATAGCTGCATTTGTCGCAATATTTCATTTTCCCGTCAAATGCTTGAGCTTTTCTCGGTGCTCTTCGCTGCTGATTGTCACCTTGTCTCGTCTCGTCGGACATGGACGGGTTTCTGCCAAAAGTGCCTGGAAGGTAGTCCGGAAGGATGTCCAGCGTAATTTGAAGAACGTAAAGATTCAAGTAGAGCCTCATTTGATCTTCTTAATTCCAATACAGATTTTGGAGATTGTTTTCTTAACGAGAATGGGTAACGGATGAGGCTAGTGACTGAAATTTTCTTCGACGAGTTCATTAAGAATTAAAGTGACTAGTTTGCCGACGTATGCTAGAATGTAGTGTATTTTCCGCTTCTTCTGGAGCAACACCACGCCTACGACACGAGCATCACAGACCCACTGCATGAGCTATTCACATCCTATACTTCACGTATTACCGGCCAAGATAGCGTTGATATTGCGTATGCGAGCGTGGAATAATATACGTATTTTTTTTTTATTTATGTTAAATCTGATAGACTTCTTGAGAAACAAAGGCAAATATTAAAACGAATAGAATACAGAAACGCATGGTCGGAGAGTTTTAGCCAATCAGTAATCTTCCGCTCACCACTGATAATGTCAGACCAGTGCCGCATTGACACACAAGTATCCGCAGACTTTTTTTAACCTGTTTTTGAGGCATGTTTCATTGTAGAACAATGATTCAGTACGTATCACACACAATTTTATTTACCAATAATGCCTCCAATGTCTCTACCAAAAGCTTCGTACGAAGTCAAAGGTGTCCATGGAACAAGATGTCAGTAAATGAAATATAAAACGACGAAATGGAAATGACACTAAATTCGATAATACCTGGATGGGCAATCTGCTCACACTTACTTTGAAGTTCTGCTAGTCCGCGAAACTATACGTGGCATCCATTTGTTCATATGTAGGTTGCTCTTGTCTCGTCACTTCTTCCGCCCACTTAATGCTGAAAATATGGTTGAGTATTATATTTGCTTCATTGCCCTCAGGTGTAGACGGTGAATTTAGCTTTCTTTGCCTTTATTTAAGGCCATAGGAGAAGTACTTTGGAGAATAGCAAAGGATAATCCAACAAAGAACAAACTGTTTCCCTTGGAGATAGCCAATCGACAGGACATGCAAGCTTCTAGCTGTCGTTCAGAACACGTAGTAGAATGCTCTGCTACACTTGAAGGGGGGGAATCCAGTATCCTCGAAATCTCATCATCGAGCACTGACGATAATGAAATGAGAGCAGTCGTTGATCGGGCCTATTCCGCTTGGATGTCCGGAAGCGATCTTTCGTGAGAGTTTTGCCGTGATACTGTTTCCATTGTTCAGAGGGGCCGAAAACATGGATGATGAGGTTTTCTTCCTAGAAAGAGTTCGTGTTACTTAGGAATCGAAACAATACGACCATTCACTTTTCTTACGCACCTGTTCGAAAAATGCCAATTCTCCGCGATCAAAAGCATGATGCACTGCGTCCTCCAGCAATAGTCCGAACCGAGCCTCGAACAAATATCCTGGATCTTCCTCCAGAGCTTCTTCATAATACTTGCCGCGAGTCGCAAGGAAATATAGAGTCAATACGGGCACTGATCTGAAGATAGGATAGGTGGAACTCACCTCAGGACGGCTCTGTGGTAAAATGTGACTCGCAGTGCAGCTTGTATAATCAATGTCGGTTACAAGACATTGGGCGTCCCTGGCAATCAGGGCGACGCGAAAAGAAGACTAGATTAATCAGGATGTGTAAGCATATCAGTATAACACGAGTGGTCTTCTATAACTTACTTGTCTGGCACTTGACCTTCTAGAGTTGCTTACAGTGCTTGTCTCACCTCCTTCTACCGGTTCTCTCAACTTGGACTTGAAACGTGGGCCGATCCTCGCTTTGACGGAGCCTGTTGTTTCAAAATCTATGGGAGAAACATCGTAAAATTAAGATCAACCAAACACGAAAATTTTTGTAAATGCAAGTACTCACTTGGTTGCCGAAAGTAGAATACCCCTCCATGTGCTCGGGAATCCAGGTCTATGCGGTTGTTCTCAGCATCAAAAAGCTCACCTGCGGTAACATCGTAACAGTGGAAGATTTGGTGCAAGACAAATGCAAATGTATTCACACCCCCGTGTGACATGAAGTCTAGGGGGATTCGAATGAGTTCCTTTCCGGCGTAGTCCAAAACTTTGACCCTTTCACCATCCCACAATGATGTTGCTCGTATGAACGTAATTTCGCGCTCTTCCGTCATGTCGAAAATGATGTCTCGAAGTTCAAGTCCAACAATAGCGGAGTGCGGAGTTGGGGTTTGATTTGCATGCGCACTCAAAAGAAAGGGGTAAAATGCTGCTTACATCAGCTGCCAGTTTCGCGGCCGGGACAAACATATTATAGATCTGTGCGCACATAGTTTACACTTATTTGCCATGTCCCAGTCCACTCAGCGCGAGCTCCTCAAACGCTCATTTCGTTGCAGAGCGCCCCTAAGCGTCCGTTTAGAGCATGACGGAATATTGAATTTTGATAATTTCATGTACTAGCTTTTATCTAAGATAATAAGTTATGGTCGTCTTCAATCTATATCCATACTTCCCTCTACTCTGATAGAAGACACAAAGACATTAATAATCCAAACACATATGAGCTTGCAGGAGGATTTATTACAATGTCTTCAAAATCTTTCACGATTCATGATCTACTCTTTGATGGTTTGTCAATATATAAAAGGTTTGGGTCTAACCAGGACTTACCAAAATAAGCTACTTACATAAATTAGGGCAGGTTTTGCTTGCTTTTTATTTTTGGAATTCGAAAACTTCCACTTAGTGATTAAGTGAAGATTCAACAAAATGCTAAAAGTAGGCCGGATAAGCTACACTTATGTCTCACTTAAGAAAATGAAATAGCAAATGAGAAAAAAATGCCGCAAGGCTGCTTTATTGCAGGCTCACCACAAAATCGCTTGCACTTTTTGCTCAATTATGATGAGAAAGTACTGAAGTAGTCTTCTTTACAAGATAGATCGATAGAGCAATGACATGATCTGGGCGATAACTCACAAATAACAAGCTTCCAAGAACTTTCGCTGCGCCTATGCGATACATGATGGCGAGTGATGAAGCCGATTGAGATCTACTTTTCGAGATACGTCGAACGATTTGCTATCCATACTTTAAGTTTTTCTCTGCTTCGAAAAGGATTTGTATCTCTGTATAAGTTTCTCGCAAGCATTGTGTTGGTAGAGACGAAGAGTACACGCTATCATCCAGTGTTACTTAATCCTTCTCATCCAACTTAGATGGTCTGCTTTTGAAGTTTTCTCTCTTCTATGCTTGATTCGTCCCCTGACCACTGCTGCTGGCATTTCTCTCCCCTTGGCGAGTCTGTAGACCGGTGACTGATAATGAAGGACATATTTTCTACAAAAAAGAAGACTTCAGGCACGTACGGCATCAGCCGTCAGAGCGCCGACTCAAGACAGCAGAATCTCGCTGTTGATAACGTTAAAGATGAATGGACGTTCCGCGCTGGCTGTCTTCTCTGTGCATCCTCCCACTCAAGAATGGTGGTCTAATCTAAAAAAGATGGTCTTTTGTAACCACGCTCATCGAATTCATTGATATTTGGCAAAGTGCTCTTTTTCTTATTGAAGGCGAAGGTGTGAGCGTACACGCAAGACGATTTAACGTCCATCTTCCTCTTTCGCTCACTGATCTAATGGTATAAGCACTTGATTTCCGATAAGCTTTTTATTTGACGAACGAAGGAAGAACAAATTCAATGCAAACCATCTGGAGAACAGCAGCCCCTCTTGTTCAATCAGTTTCTTTCAATACCGAGGTTATTGACTAGTTAACGCCAGCCAACTGCCGGCCTTAGCAAATCAATTTTTCTCGGAATGAGGATAATTGGATGTCTCGCCGCTCGAGCAGTGGCTTTTGACTCTCGTATCAAAGCCCACATACTTAACGGTGGCTCTTTAGCCTCTCTGAAGCATATAAGTGCTAGATTTGGTTCGCGATTAAACCGTCTTGGCAAGAATGACACTGCATACGATGAGCAGATTTACGAGTATATATTAAATAGTTCAAACGTAAAAACAAATGAGAATTGGGACGTACAGCAAGGGCTTTACACTATCGACACAGGCTGCTTTCAAAATGGCCTATTCAGACAAATATTACAATGCTTCTGCCTATTTCGATCGAATTCATATTCCTACTTGGATCGGCAATGCAACTGGAGACAATTTTTCCGAGATCAGCCCCTTTATATGTTCCAAGCCCTGCAAGAAAAGCACGAAGTCGCCCGTCACGTTGTAACTTATGGGCGGTCTTGCTGGTTATCACGATCAAGTGAGTACATCCTCATAATTAAATCACCAATGTGGCAACGTCTCCCGCTCTCTTACTCAATGTTTTTTTTTGTATAAAACAAGTTTCATGTACAAATTATAATTATATCTCTCTGCCAGATCAGTTGAATACAGTATAGGTCTTTCAATTTCTTCCAAAAGGTAATCCCCTTTTATCGTTTTCCGACTCGCATTTCCTTCCACCCACATGCATACACATACAAACATACATATATATATATATATGACGCAAGGTAAGACGGCACTTTACACCAATACAAGATACTATCAAGCGACAACGACTCCAAATGTTACTGCTGCCAGTACGCTTCTGGCCGAAGTTATTTGATTTTTGATTCAAACTTGATCCATTATTGGAAATATATAGTTTGATTGATCACATGAGACCTTTGTGCGGAAAGTGTGGAAGAAGCGGTAGATGAAGAAGAAAAGAAAGCGATCGTAGATGATGACAATGATGAAGAGGAAGATTCTTCTTTATTTGAATCTTCGCCACCAATACCACCAGCTGGGGAGAATTTAACTTAGGATTCGGAATAAGAAAGCTGACATTAAATAAGATCTCTTTACACTTCTCTCGACATCGATTAACAAATTGCAGGGAAATCACACATCATTCCCGCCGAACCGTAAGGCGAGATTCGTGTAAGTCTTTTTTCAGAATAGTACGCAATCCTATGCCACAAATTGCAAACGCCGCAAACAGCCAACAAATTGCCGCTTAAAGAGTATTTGTTTCAATTCCAAAAAGAGATGAGCCTGGCCGCATTAATTGTTACAATATCAGATAGCATATGAATGTTTCTCACCCGAGTTCGAATCTCCGGGAGAAAAACATGACACTTTTCACAGGTAGCATCTCTTCGCTTACATAAATCATTTCTACTCTCCCGCCGGCCAAGTAGTTGGCACATGTCTCTTGCTTTTACTGAAGAGACTGACAAAAGATGGGTTTGTTGCATTATAGATTGCAATGATGTGGCCATTTTGTATCATACCGGTGCTTTTATCACGCTTCCACGACCTCTGAATACAGTTGAAAGGTTCGCGGCAAGGTAGAACGCCTTACAGTAGAGACAAATTTTCGTGACCTCGCTGCATGTAATGCTCACATCACTTAAGCTTCAACTTTGGCAGGCGCCTTGGCCATTCACTCTGATTTGTACGATTATGTCACATTGTCATCGCCTCAAAGATACTTGGGCAACTTCGCCCGAAGTATTCAGTGCAGCAGTCACTTGTTTTTCTGCCATGTTACATTTTCCGGATTAGCACTGACGTCATGTATCGGGATATCTCCTCTTTCGCTCCCGAACAGGAGGTGAGACTATGGCGTACTTCTTTTTCAATGCTGAGCGTCGCTCAGCATTGCTGAACTAACTTGAATATGACTTATACTTTGCGTCAGTAAGTCTCACACATATGGTGCATTTAGTGGAGCTTGAGAGTGAAACTTGTATCAAAGACACGATGTCTTATATATCTAAGCATGTGATTTTGAGCGTAAGGTCAAAGGAAAAACTATACAACAGTAACTTTCTTTACCGCTACGCAGCCAATCTCTCACCATCAGGATGCTACGTGATAATCAATTTTCCACGAAAGCCAGTCATAGTTTCGTTGGTAATCCATTCTTCATTAACCAAGGTGCAATCTTTTTTATCTTCCAATTTCACTAATAGAGATATATTTCTCACTATTAAACACTGCCATACTGTCCGTCTACAAATTTTGTAAATAGATTTACATCTTCTATTTAAGACTCATTACAACACAACGGATCGAATTCTTCAATCCGATCTGCTTTGCTTTCATTTGAGATTGTATGAATCAAAGTTTTGCGCTGTGATGGAGGTTTTGTACGTCTAAGTGCTCTCGCAAATTTTCTTTCTCAAGATGTGATCACCAAGTTGAATAGCTATATTCTTTCAGTCTTCCTACTAATATTGACGACAAAGGGTAGAAGGCAGAAGAATGATACATTCAAGTGCTGAATCACATACGCGGAACTCCGCAAAACGATAATAAGGGTACAAGCGTGATGAATCAGGAGGATTGATCTATTTTCGCGGACTGCGATGTGCAATTGCAAGCTTGATTGCTGGGTTTCGATGTTGTGGTAACTGATTATGCTAGTCGTTGGATGGATTCAGTTAGCACTTCAAAACATTAGCAGGACTTTACAACTTCTCGTGACTTTTAAACAATTAAGTCAATTGAAAATGAAAGAATCGAGTTCATAAAAACAAAGATGGTCAAGCGCGAATGTTCGCTGTCTTACTGGATCTCAACGAGCAGAAGTTGAAGGCCTTTTCTGCAATTATATTCACCCATGATCATCCATCGCTATAGCACCACCGTGTTTCCGTCGTCGTAATGTTGAGCTCGGAGGAAGACTTGTATGTGGATGTGAAGCATTCGAAGCGGGTATGGATGATTGGTACGCGGAATCTATGTCGTCAAGCTCGCCAAAGTGTGCAATGTGGTGTTCCTTCCTGTCGATATTCTTGGCTATTTCTAATTTCTATGATGGAAAAAAATCCAACATGATGAAAGCGTGAAACGGAGAAATAGACTTGTTTTTCTGTCCCGCCTAACAGAAATCCTATGATCTGCCTACGAACGAGATAGAAAAGTTGCATAAATTCATCTTATCCTATCTCACTTGTCAGCGAGAGATCGACAATGCTTTAAAAATTCTCGAGAGAGAAAAAGATTTCTCAATAGCATGCACGTAAGGAGATCAGGCATTCAAAGTTGAATGCTTTTCGAGAAGAATGGATCACCAATGCGTTGGTTTCGCTTGAAACATTCGTGAAGCCTTCCTGTTCCGCCTGAACACTAACCCAAAGCATCGCCAGCACCTGCCGGGACGAGGACAATCATCGGATTTCCGTTTTGCCTTTAATCGGAGTTTTATCTCCGAGCAATATTTTGAAAAGCGGAAATGTACATGAGAGCAGCAATACTGGAGAGTTGGAGCAAAAATCTAAAGATAATTTCACATAGGAATATTCGATCAGTCAAATTGATCGTCAAATGCGTGATTTAGTATTAGCAAAACGATTTGCAACCGCCTTTAGTACTCATACAGACGGAGTTGTGGCTGGATCAGGGTCAGTAACAAATGATAAGCAGCCCAAACATTGTATTGCATTACTGAAACACAACTTTACAATGTTACAAGGAAAGGTAATTAAACAAGTTCTCTTAGCATAATGGTAGAACATGGCACTTCTAATCTTTAGACGTGAGTTTTCCCCTGCATAATTAGCCTATCTTCCACGTATTTGGTCAGCTAAACATTCCCATTTCAGGAAGAGCAATCTTACCTTCGCAACTTTTTGGCCTTTGGCTCTTGATCTTGACATCATTTACATCCAACACAAGCGCAAGTGATGAACTACCTGTGACATAAAAAGTATATTTCGATGTCGAAGATGAAGGTAAAGGTGTTGAAAGAAGTGGAGTGGGACCGGGGATGAAAAATTTAAGAAACAGCAAATTTGAGACATTTGAGACATGCCGAATCGATGAAAAAAAATTGGTAAATTCAAGAAAGATTGTGGCGAAATCTGGTGGTTTGAATTTCTTTTCTCCTGGATAAACTAGAAAAAGTTCGCAGGTGCTCTTAATGATGTCAGAAAGTGTAGAAGTACCCTTGTGAATTTTGATAGCCTAGGAGCAACATTTCAGTGTGATTCGAAACTGCCTGAAAATCTAGATTAGATTTTCATCTCTTCGGGTATATTGTTCTGGATTATCACTTCCACGCACTGATGCAGGAAAACCGTAACCCGTCATATCGCTGAGAATTGTAAAACTTAAAAGTTTTACTGTCCTGGTGTGTGCAAGGCCTCGGGGAATCGACAAATAAGCTTCTCCATTCAACAACATTGAGACCTGGTCTTTGACGAACGAGGGATGCCTTTTGAGCCTATTTGCGCTCCAATATCTTTGGTTTCGAATCAATGCAAACGTCTGGTGCTCACCTGGAATCTCACACATCAAATATGGCTACAAGGTCATTTATTTCTGTGATGCACTGTCAATGACAGCACGTGGTAACAGAGCCAATACTAGCTACTAGTCATACTGAATAATGATCTTCCTCTACAATGCAATTTGCATGAGGGTTCAAAAGAGTGGAATGAGCAGCAAGAGATGATCAGCTTTGATCTGATTAGAGCGTTCGTGTCTTGGTCCGACACTAGAGACACACAGTGGTATCGGCAATTCAGCTTTTTAGATCGACACTTTCCAGCCTTTTCATGCATTACAACGTTTTTAAGCTGGGTATGATGCAAGAATTGTGCCCGACGAATGTATACCCTCCTAGATTACCTTCGTCCAATCGGAAACCGATTGAAAACATATGTCGAAGTCTTGAACAGCTGCTCTTTACGATGCAGGTGTAAGATCGGCATCGGCATCCATCCGGTGCGAAAAGCCACGGTAATGCATTTGGATACACTGACGATGATGCCATAACAAAAGTTCGGGCATTGGCCAGTACGATCTCGGAAGGTTGAAGCGTTCAGGTCCGAACACCTTGCCATGATAAAAGGAGAGAGAGGTCCCTGCTGTAGAAGACATGTATTACCCATTCATCTCCCTTGTATAGTTAAAAAGATAGTTGGGCACAACGAAAATCAGTTGAATTCTCGCAGAGTCTCTTCAAAGACACTTACTCTGGGAAATATACTTATGTCGTATTTGTCGTAATTTCGATGTACACATTCATCAAGGAGTAAGCCCATCCATGGCTCAAATAACCATTCATCTCGATACCCAAGGATTTGAGCATAAATCTGCTCAAAAATATGACATTTAGATTGCAGTGAGGTCAGTCAAAGTCTCTAGGTTTTATTTAAGCATACTGTACTGTTGCACTCACATCAGGTCGGCTGTACGGAACGATATGCGAGGCCGTGCAGTTGTCGTAGGGCGTATCTGTGATGAGACAACGCCCGTCTCGAGCAATAAGACCCAAGCGGAGTTTGTTCTGTATTCGCATGAGAAAAGAGTAAGTTCAGAATCAAAATAATCTGTGCATCTTGGATATTGCTATGTACTATGATCTCACTTTATTTGTAGTGGAGCGTTTCGAATTACTCATCGTACTGACAGATAGACTTGAGCTGTCACCTGCAGGTCTTCCTTTTTGCTTGCCAATGGGGCCTCTTTGAAGGTCAAAGGGGGTTTCAGGACTTTCTGAAAGGCATTGCAATCAGTGTTTACGATAACAAAAGATCATTCAAATACCTCATTCGTTCACCTCTCCGTTTGTAAGTGAAGATGCCCGCGGTTGGCACTGAACCAAGATTGATCGGCTCTAAAATCCGGGCTGAAAAAACAGCTCCCCGCTTCCATCGACACATGCTTTGAGACAGTAGTGAACAAACGGCCAGTTGAGGTCGCCACTTTTTCGGAGCGAGCCTATGGGCAAAGTGCAGATTCGTAACCCACTGCTTGTCTCGATTTCAAGATTTCCCTCTTCTCGCCAGAATTGCGCTGATAATGGATAAGATTGCTTTGAAACAGCCATTGGCGTCTCGAACTGACGTCTCGAACTGGGGCGACGAAATCGATTTAGTGCTCCAAATTTATTCGTGGTTCCCTTCTGATCAGCGATGTTGATGCTATTACACAAGGCTGCAAGGAGCTAAAAAAGATTCGTGGAGTAGTTGTTTCTGAGGCAAGGTGGTTAGACACATTGCAACGTTGCACGTGGTTCGGAATCTGCTTAGCGCGCAATGTCGCCGTAATACGCGATTTAGAAATTTACATGCGCCCTCCTATTGTCTGATTTTCCAGTGTTAAGATGAAATGTATTAAGGGCAACAAACACACTCACGCTCTCAAAACTCCAGCAAGAGCAATTACTTCTGCGTCCATGGACCTGATCATTGATTTTGCTTTTTGTTGCAGAGAGCTTACAGCGCGGTATCTCTAATTTTCTTCAGACTGTGCCAAAATGCACAGGGAAAGTGATGAGAGGTTAGTCTAGAACATCCTTTTCCAACAAACGCTGTAAAAAAAGCAGGAAAATAGTAGTGCGAAGAGCCTCAAACGCTTCAAACGGGGCAAGATGGATCAAAAGGGATTGAGGGTAATATACGCTGGGATAGAGTGAAACCCAGAGAGAAGTCTAATTCTGAATGTGCGGTACAAAAGGAGGAGATAGCCGGATAAAAAGATTTATTTTGGTAGGCTAAAATTATCCTGGAAAGACGTGAAAAGCCAAGATCAAATTTTGAGAAACTAGAAACAAGGGGTGCAACAGGCGATGGTCACGGTGCGAATCCTTGACAAAGGTCCAGCTTTGATGGCAAGAAGAGGTTGCTCAAGGGTCTCGGACGCTGGTCTTCGCTTAGTGGCTACTATTTAAGATTACATTGTACGTGCGCAAGGCGCACGGTTGCTTATGTCATCCGAGTAGTACTAACAAAATTAAATTCGCAGGTCAAGAGAGTGTACATCTATTGATCAAATCATGGAAGACGACCACGCTTCGCAACATAGAATACGCGAGGCTCGCGCGGGGTGATACGACATGTCGGATAATCCAAACGTTTAGACAACTTGTTGATCATAATGGGCTGGTGTCAACATAGAAGAGCAAAATACATTCGGAGACCGAATTCAAAGTTTACTTAACAATCCAGTTTTTCTATTGTTTTGTTTCATTGCTCCAGGCAACGGGATAATGTGGACTGGCTTTAAGCTCCGGAATTTTCATTTGGTGTTTATGTATGTGTGGACTACAAGCCACAAAAGGAAATCTCAAAGTGATTAAATCTTTATCACAATGATTGTACTGATTGTATAAGAAGATAAAATGACGAACCGACGGTGGACACTACGTCATATCGAATTCTCCGAAAACGAAAAAAAAAAATTGTTTCTAGATTCTCTGTTATCTTTCCCTTAATCTTCCAGCGCAGCGCCAAGACCGTATGTAGCGCTGCGTTGCGCTTTTGCTTTTGCTTATCTCTTCGTAAGTTTTAGGGCTGTTACATTTCTTTGATCAATAAAGACATTTGATAGAAGCGCTCGCAACAGTGTCAATTTACATTCCTTCCAAATCGAAACCTCGGCGATTTTTAATGGAAAGAAAAGTAAAAAGACTTAAAAAAGAAAGAAGCAGGCGTTCATAATTCAAATAAGTAAAATGAGCATCAGTCCAAACATTGAGACGTTTTGATCTTGAACTCAATAAATCATTATTTAGAATTTAGCTTTTGCCAAGAATTTGGCTTAGCGCTTCATGTTATCTATTACACGCTCGTCAGTATGATATCTTTCTGCGTTCAAGCATTGTGACAAGATGTTTTTGGTTTATTAGACTCAACATGGCCACTGTATCCCCTAAGATGCAATTTATGAACGATCTATGCTGATTAGAGATCGATAGGTGGAACAACCTGTTCTTATGTAGTAAATGATTTATTTTGCCGAACTTTTTCTTCAAAAACGATCACAAACCAATTTCATAGCAAAATGCAAGCTGAAAATCAAATTTCAACACAAATTGATCAAAAAGAAAAAATGGAAGAAATCATGAAAAAGTAACATCAGAAGAACGTTTGATGCATTTCACTTGGGCTTGGTTTGTTGTTCCAATGAGCACTGGTGGTTTTGCATCACTTCTTGGTATACAGCCATATCAATCTAAAGGATTACGTACGATTGGCAAGGTTGTTTTTATATGGAATTTGGTTTTATGCTTTATGATCACTTTACTTCTTCTTCAATGTTTTATACGTTGTAGAGGTCTATTTACAAGATCGATCAAAAATCCAAGTGAAAGTATGTTTATACCAACTTCTTTACTTACAATTGCAACGATAATACTGTGTACCCAGATTTATGGAGTACCATCAACTGGTGATTGGTTAAGGATTGTTTTACAAGTAATTTTTTTGATTTATACTTTCATGGCTTTTACGCTTTCCATTGTTCAATATTTACATTTATTTACAGCTAAACGACTTTTGATGGAAAGTATGTTACCAACTTGGTTTTTCCCAGTCTTTCCTTCAATGCTTGTTCGCACGATTGCTGGTCCAATTTGTCAAACTCAAACGCCAACAAATGCAATGAACATTGTAGTGGCTGGCTTGGCTTTTCAAGGTCTTGGTTTTGGTCTTCAACGCCATTTATATAGTGTATTTATGACCCGACTATTGCAGTTCGGTCTGCTATTGCCAAATATGCGTCCGATAGGTTCTTTTTGTTATATGTAATGTCAAACTATCTTCTTACTGACTTCTCATTTTATTATATCCAGGAATGTTTGTTGCTGCTGGACCTCCATCATTTACTGCTTTAGCATTGCTTACGATGTCCAATTCAATTCCAAAAAGTGACCCTTACTTTCAAGCAAATCCAATTGCAGCAGACATCCTTAGACAAATCAGTCTAGCTCTTTTTATGGGTTTTCGCATTTTGGCTTTTTGTGGTTGCATTTTTTGGAATTTTGCTAGGAATCAAATAGATGTCTTTCCACTTATCTTGGTATGCAGCCATTTTCCCAAACATTGGTTTAGTCATTGCGACGATTAAAATTGGAGAAGGTTTACAAGTTCAGCAATAAAATGAGTAGGTTCAGCTGGAACAATCTGCTTGGCTACAATATTCGTTTTTATCACTTTCATGCATATTCGAGCCGTTTGGCCTGGTCAAATTCTATGGCCGGGAAACGATGAAGATAAAGAGACGTAGTCAAAATATAGACACACTTTAATAGAGTCAAATGGAGCAAAGACAACGCTTAATACGTGTAAACTGTGAAATTTCATTGTTTATTCTACTTACTTAGGTCAATATGCCTGCTTGTCAAATTTTACATATTTGAGCGTGTACATCCACGTGCAGGGCAATTTTGATCTGAGAGGAAGGTAAGGTGGTATATTACTGCTTTGTCTTTTGGTGTTTCTTAAGTAATACTTACAAGGGTATGAAACGCAAATTTGATATTTTGCATAACAATTTGTTCAATTTTCACCACAATCTATAAAATGCAGGAAACAACTCTATCTTAATGCTTTACTAATCTTATAGCGCTTTGGGTATACTCACCAGTATCTAAGCACGGTCCTGTATATTCTGGATTATCTCCATAAGTGGAACAATCTGACGTTCTTTTGAAACGTGAGAAAAGACTGAAGTACTAGCAAAGACTATTAACAATAAAGCGATACGTGAGAATTGCATTTTTACATTATTGCAGTGAATGGAGGGGGGCGAATTTTTTTATCTCTTAAGCTTTCGAAAAGTCCATCAAGTGCCAACTCTAAAATCGTTCTTTGATTCAGTGAGCGCGAGCGCAAAAGGAGCAATGCCTGAAAGCTAGTGGGACTTTTCCCTCGTTCTCACAGGGGTGGTCTAGTAGTGGCTAAAGAAGGGTGATTACTCTGGTATACAAAGACACGGTGATTGCAGGTTCGAATCAATGGTTTTTTTGGGATCGTCCATGCCCCTATCATATACGAAATCACACTATACTGATCAAATTCATTACATGACGGTTGGATATGCGTGATAGAATAATCTGATCGCTTCCTTTTTGCTCTTTGACTTTGGAATATCGTCCATATGTAGTTCTGACTTGCCTCTAATGAATGCGACCTGCTTTTTTGTGAGTCCCTCACACATTCATTTTTTGGGACATACGACGCAATCTTAGCGTGATGCGATTGCAGGCACATCTAAAAGCCACAAAGAAATTGAATCCGTTTCGCAGATGATCTAACGCGCTGAAGAAATACAGAACCTTTGCCAACGAATGATCGCGAAAGTCTTGCAAAGGCAGAGAAAGTTTTACCAATAAAGACTTTGAAATCGTAGACAGGGGCCTTGGAGCAGGTGCAATCAAAGTTGTTGAGATTCGCATGCAGGTGCTTGTCACATTCCTTCATTTCATTGCTAAGATTTCTAGTATTCTGCCGTTACAGTCGCAGAGTTATTGCATGCATTTCTTTTTACACCTTCACTTAAGATCCATATGTCAAAGGTTCAAAATCTAAGCCGTGAGGCTGAAGCGCGATTCTTTCGTGGCTTTCGGATTTTTTTTCGAACTACTTTGTACTGTCGCTGCTGGTATCGTTAATACGCTCCGGGTCATCGTTGCAACGCATGTTCTCTTTTTGATTAAAATAGGAATTTCTATTTGACGGGTGTGTGGCGACTTCGGTATGACATCTCATCGGAAGGATCACTTACGATATCATGAATGATTTTCTGCTGCGCAGACGAGAGTAAGAGTATGATTCAGAAAACTACGCGAGCAAGATAGCTTTGCTCTACTTGTTCAAATCCTTAGTCGTCTTCTGTAAGAAACCAGCTCCGGAAGACTTAACGCTTCCTTTGACGATATTTTAAAGACTACCGCTGCGCACCATTATTATAGCATCAGCTTTCTCAATTATTCTTCCCAAACAATTTACGTTGTCACCGGCACAAATGTAGCAGAATACAGGAATTCCCTTTGTACCGCGCGTTCCGAACTAAAATCACCTTTGTTCCCTTTCTTTCCCAATGAGATAATCTTGGTTCTCCTTAGCTCCCCAATATGCACGCATGGTCTTCTTTGCATGAACAGTCATCGCTGAGGATCAGAGTTGAGATGTTCTTATTGCGAAGTAAGTCAGTCAGTCTCGTTCCCCATCTAACAATTTAAGACATCATACCAAGAACGTTTTCGCAGGACTTATAATATTTCATGCAGGTATGATGGATGTGCAATACGTCTCCACGCAGCATTTGCACGAGTAGATGATAACGCGAAGTACTAGCGCGTTTTTGCCCGGCTTCAATGCATGTATGATCGATCCTGTTTTATATTCGTCCCTACTGCAACTCTTTTTCTTTTATCGTTAAGCGTGCTGTTTAAATTTGTTTTTGCATTTTCCTCATAAATTTTTATACTGTCTTATACTCGATCAAGACACTCAACCGCCGCACGAGAACCCACGAGCTCTGGCAAACACACACACACACACACATTGGCGGTAGTGCCACTCTGCTAGACGTGAATCCAAGTACTCGCGCGGCTGCCTTCTCATATAGAATATCGATCAAGGTATAGTATGAACGCAGGCAGAGTGCAAAGACTCCCTTGCTACTCGCGGCACATCCAGATATGCTCAGACTTATCCTCGCAAAACCGCTTCCCTATTTGTCTATAACAAAAGTATCGATCCACGTGAGAAGTATTTGTATTACCTGTGTCTTCCAAACAGCGTCTCAATTTAGCGACTCGTGATGCTTTCGAGAACGAAATGCTTCATATTCCAGCTCTTAAGTGTAATTGCGTAGCCACATGACGTACACGCATAAGAGAGATCGTACAGAAAGAAGAGCAAGATTACTATGCTATGTCGAGGACGATAATATCTGTTATCCGTATTGACACGTGTTTTGTCGACGTAAAGCTCCTTTTTCATGGTTACGTATAGCCTGCTCACTTTTCAAGACAATTAGAAAACTTTCGCACGATTTTCAATCCGTATCGTTACGATCGATTTAAAGAGCATCAGGAAAGCCGAACTAGCATCAGAGTTCTTTAGAATCTTGATGAATCAAGTCGATCTCCACAAGGAAGAAGCAAGAAAGACACTTCCTGTCAACACAGACATGCTCTGCCTGTTTCTTCGAGCAGCCGATTCGATCTTCCGATATCGGTAGCCTATGCGTCATGAGACCAGAAAGATTGTATAGATTGGGCTCAGAGAGGAAACACTGATACTCGGCTGAATACACTCCCTTTGACCTATTCCTCATGGTCTTGCGGCATGCACGGCATGTGAAAAGCCCCTATAATGCATCATGACACACTGTTGATGATGCCATATCAAAAAATCGTCACGCGGCCACGAGACTGGCGGCAAACGGAATCTCTCATTTCCAAAGGTCTTTCCGTGATACGCGCGCAATCTCCCAGATCGATCATGAAATACGTGAACAGTCCATTGGACGGCATCTGACATGTGAAGAGCATTATTACACCCCCCACGTACGTATCGGGATGCACATTGCCTTGGCCATATTGACAGTTCGAATCGATCAAAAGCATGCGAGATTTTATCTTCCAGTGGAAGGCCCATCCAGGGATGGAAGAGCCACTCTCCAGTGTATCCCAGAAGTTCTTCATATATCTGTGAGATTGACATGTAATGCATATGTGAAAAAGTCAGCCAGGCTTTACAATGTATCCTTCACGCTGCACTCACGTCTGGCCGGCTGAAAGGTACGATATGGGAAGCGGTACAATCCCAATACGGTTCGTCAGTAATCAGACAATTTGAATCCCGCGCGACAAGATCCCACCGAAACTTGTTCTGGAGATGTAAGTGATCAGAAGTAGAGAAGATTCTTCGTTGTACTGATCTGATTTGTCGATGATCTCTTGGAATCGCTTTGAGTCGATGTTGCAGGAGATGATGCCGCAGGCCTTCCACTTCTTTTTCCTATTGGGCCTCTCGGAAAAATCTCTTGTGGCATTTCAAGCGAAGGGGAGTCTGGAGGCGATCTCGAAGTCAGAATGATTTATCAAATAGAGCAGACAGCATTCTCTTTCTTTTTCTCTTACCGTTGAAAGTCAACACATATTTACCGGGAGTCGGTGCAGAGTTTGTATCCACTGCAGTGCAACTCTCGCTCGCAACAAGCGTGATTGACCCTAGTGCGTCAGGTTCCAGACTCGTACAAGTGGAAATGCAGTAGAAAATAAAGGCCCAATTGAGGTCTGCACTGGCTTCTAAGGATGCGACCGGTAAAATGCAGATTCTTTCCCCTGTCGATATGTGCACCTCTATCGATGATGAATTGGGTCAGCTTGCCATAGACAGCGGGTAATGGATCGGAGCATATTGATTCTGCGATGATACTGAAAAATCCATATCGAGATCAATCAACACGATGTACTTTCACTATCTAGCGTGCCTAGATGATGGATGGAAGTGAGGAAATTAGTTTCGCGTATCAAAATCGAGTCTGAACCTGCTCGCTGCAACACGCTAATAATTCGTCATCCACACATATTGTGCGTATGTACTCGACCGCGTCACCGCTCTTCTCTCGTCTACCATCTGCCTGTTATCACAAAAATGGTATTGGAGTAACAAGAAAAGGCATCGAAGATTTTCTAAAATATTTTTATAGGAGCTGATTTGCAGAATGCGCTGTAAGCAGGCACTTACTAGACACCTTCTGTGAGAAGAACGAAGGTGAGCAGCTTTTGTTGGAACTTAGGCAGTAGTAATTGTGCCACAGTTGCCTGAAGAAATCTCTCGTAATGCGCAACTCGGATGAACCGCATTATAGATACGAACGCCGCCGCAATATAAATGAAGATTTTCAATGGACGTTCAACAGAACAAACGCTTATTATTTTTCTTCTTGTGGCATTGGCATTGAAATTTGATTTGTGCGCAGACCTAAACTTGCGTGCACTAAGAAAATGATTTCTTCTAGAGGGAGGGGGTTTTTACTATATTTCTTAGCTCGACATAGAATTGTATGCCAGGACGCGTCTGCACTACACAGAGCAGGTTTAGCTTTTCCCAGCTTTTCACCACTGCTCACGCGCGTACGAGCCATACTAACAGTTCAATTGCCGAACGATGAATAGGTTCAGGAGATATGTAAATGAAGCAATCTAGGACATCCGGAAACTGGTCACATACGTAGTGGATTTACAGACAACTTGTTGTTTTTGCGCCTTTGCGGCGCTGCGGCGCTGTAGCCGTGAGATTATTGTGTTACATGGCACAGTAACTTGCAAGCTGACTTGAAAAGAACTCGATGTCTTTTGAAGATGCGATCTTCTGATGTTCCACTATTCTCTTTTTCAAAAAGCCTCGAATTTACCAAAATCTTCCATTTTATCGATTGACTGTCAAGATGCTCAAGAAGTACACAGCATGTTTTACTTTTCGGAGCTGTAGCTTATGGAACAGTGATTTAGAGATTAACGTCGCGGAATGACACAAGTGTTTGCTCGAAATTGAAAGTCGCACTGCCACAGGTGGCATTGCATCGGAAAATAGCTGAAAATAGGGGAGATTATACGCATTGCAATAGACTTAGCTTTATGGCACTGGAAAGGGAGTCTTCACATCGCAACAGAATGAAATTATAGCAGCGAGGCATTACGACACACACTGCTCTGAATGTAAAGTTGATTCTAGTATGTGCTGCAGCACCAAGAATTTGCAGGAGGAGCAGGAAGTTTACCTTGAACCTAGCCTTGAGAGACCGAAACGCTCCGTGTGTTCTGAGATAATCTACATGCGCTTTTTAATGTCGCATCGGCTGATTGGGAATTCTTCGACATATAAAAGCAAAAATATTTTTGAGCAGAATTCATAGCTCAACAATATCATCACATCATTGATTGCTCAGAGTCGAATCGACCATCATGACCTCTGCCTATCTACTCGTCCTCTTCGGTATATCTGCCGCTTTACTTCTTAGGTTGAGATTGAGACTGAGTGGGCAAATTAAACGTGCGAACCATTGGAAAAGCATCCGAGGATCAAAAAAAGAATCTTGGCGGGTGAGTGTGCAGGGCGCTATGAAATCAACTCTGCGGGGATCTACTCTCAGCATACCTTGATTGACACATTTGAGCTCCGCCTGGTAGTCTGGGCATCGTCATGGTAAAGCACCAGAAAAATGCGAAGAAGCTGAGCCTTCATCTCGCTTGAGAAGACGTTGGCTGCCATTTCCACATCGCGTGACAAGGCCTTTGTGGTTGGACAGTATGGCGATGCATTGCGTCCATGGATCATGAAGGCGCTTACGTCAAGAACCAGCAGCAACGACAAGAAAGGTAAACACAGTGTCCTCAATTACTCATTCAGCATTCACCAAATTTCCAGGAAAAACGTTCGGTGAATTTTCAAACACAGCAAGCGTTGCAGCCACAACGGTGGCAGTTTGTTCATACTAATACGCTCTCTAATCCAGGTTTGATTAGTGAACTATCGGTTTCCATAGAAAAACAATTCTTCCCGCATTCATCAAAATCTTTACTCACGCAACTTCCCGTTATGAGTGGTGGCGGGGCTGGTGCGATGAAATCTCCACTTCAAGGTTCTGGTGGAACGGCTGTAAATGTTGTACAGCAACAACACCTTCAACTTGGAGATGCTTTATTGCATGTTACCCTCTCTACTCCAATTGAACATTTCTTTGACTTGTCACAATATAATGAGTCTCTGTCACAATCACAAAAGGCAATATCATTGTGTTTTTACAATATTGTAAAACAATTGTTGTACGACAAATGCATTCGTGTGGTCTTTCACTAAAGTAGAAGAATCTAAGATACCTCCATCGGTTGAGCGAATAAAATTGATTTGCAAATGCGTAACCATTCTGGAAAGATAAAGTTGCATAACTATAATCATCTGCATAAGCGAATGCATTATATCCTTGTCGATTTCCCACATCGTTTAAACCTTCGATACTTCCCGCTCCGCCTGCTACGATGTATATTGGAGCTTCTGGATTATTTTGACCGGCAGGATCGGCCGCTCCATTGTATACGGGGAAGAGTCGTTGGGAGCTGTGAACGTGTCCGAAAACAGCCAGATCAACTCCGTATTTCTACAACAATGGCTCAAAGGCTTTTTGACAAGGCGCACAAACGTTTGAATTTCATCCGGTACTATACCAAGGACGATGACCGGCAAGAACATACATAGCGATACGAATATTTTCAGAAGCACGTACGACGATCAGTTATGTATGCGAACAATCTTAAGCGAACAATCTTACAGCGTGATGCCTTTGGCACAGGAAACGGAATGAAGCTTCACACAACATATATTCTGCTGATGGGGATTTAGATCGAAAATTGAAATTTCGATACAGTATTCGTAAAAAAAATCATTTAGCTTGCCTGTCATATGCCCAGATCGCAGCAGGTTCCCGTATTCGCTTTTACAAGCTTTATGGCTGTTCCTCGATACTACTGAAAAATAAGAGAATCTCTGATTTCATCCTCTGTGTGATGTAGTTGCTGTGCCTCAACATCATACAAAAAACTCAGCTTTCTTACTGCTTTCTCTGGCTTCTCAAATGTCTCTTTGCCCGAGCGTTGTCCTATTTTCGTGGACGTATTGTAGTCTAGACTCTGCTCGCGCGAGGGATCAATGGCGTCAAGTTGCAGCAAAGATTGCTCTACATCCAGCCCTGGACATTGTCTGCTTTGTGTCTCGAAGTAGGAAGACTCTACACCGATTTCATCCTCAGCATCTCTAGATGCACAGCCTGCGTTCTGTAGAATGCTTGATGTAGGGTGGAGATAGGCTAGTTTACGTCTTCTTCCGCCCTTTCTGGCAGTAGACAGCTCTGAATCGTGCAACCCAAAATTTTGCGAGTCTTGACCCAAATTTTGTAAAGGAAATGCAACAGGCTCGTTGTTTACAGTCTCAGAATTGGTGAAAGTTGAAAGTCGGAATTTTCTTGCAGGAGTATGCTGCTCAGCCTTTGACGGGGCTGCAATGATGATCGATTCGTACGTTCTAAATGCAATCGCAAACAAAGTCACCGAGCCAAAGATTACGGTTGTCCAACAGACCAATAGCACAGCACATGCGAACACTTGCTCATATAGGGTGCCACCGTCTTGTGGCTGCTCGCTTCCGCCATAGCTTCCGATTGCCAATGAGCACGCAGCTCCCAGAAAGATTAGACAACCAGGGGCAATTGCGATCGCTTGAACACAAACATGCATTAAGGCTTTCTTCAAAGCATGTTTCCTCCGCATACTGGCTTTCACCTGACGTGTTGTCTGCTTGGCGTGTGAAGTACTATCTACTCCCGCGACTATTGCCATAGCACCTCTGACGTCGTCTACATCTCTACGGTAGTGTTTGCTAGTTGCATTTTTATTCTCCCTAGCTTTCATCATGGCAATGACACCTGCTTCATCAAATTGAAACGGAAACCCTCCATGCAAAATATCCGAGAGATTCTCAAGGTCGCTCTCCGGCCTTTCCCGTTCTCGGCTGGACTCTAATTGCATTTTCTCATCTTCCTGGTCTTCTTTTTTGGCTTTTCCTATAACAAGCTCCATATGATCATCCACAACGGTAGCAAGTGATGCTCCGCGGCTTCTTAAATAGACCGCATCTGGACCTTTAGACTGACTGCTTGTGTTCTGTATTCGATCGGAAGTTTCAGAATGTCCGAAGTGACGACGAGCTTCTTCACAGTAACTTTTGGCAGCATGAAGAGCAATAGGAACCACAAGCTTATCTCCATCTGCCATACGTCGTCCATTCAGCGCAACACGGTCAGATTCTGCACCCACTACGTCAATTGGATCTGCGTGGTCTGAGATCGCAAATCCACGAAATCTCTCATCTTGAGGGTTGACGCCTTGTAGCTCATGGCGGATTGTCAGGACGAGTCGCAAGGCAAGGAAAGAATAAATTACAAAGATGAATAAAGCCCAAGTGCTCCAGATGATCATTGTGATGCTGGCCATGTACATCGCAGGCAAAATGTCGTACCAGACATGTTGGGCGTCTGTAATCATTCCTTGGGAAAAGAATGGCAGATTGGCATACTGGTGTTGCCATGCAATTTGTTGTTGCAAGGCAACGTTGAACAATCGATTCCCATACACCGTTGGAATAACAATGGATATAACATTACAAGCTGGCACCACAATAATTGCGAAATTAATCAACCAGGAGTGTGTGACAAAGCTGCGAAGATTAATTTGAAGCGTTTCAAGAACGGATCGCTCCTCTCCTAACCCAGAGAAGTGTCCAATTGGTCTGGGAATGGCATGATACGTACCAAGAGCAGCAATCGAAGCTCCAAAGATCAGCGGAATCCAAGTAAAGTGCACCCAGGCAAGGGCATTGATAGGAGCTTGGCTGCGCTGGTTATAAAAACCATCCAACGTCCAAAGCAATGCTACAAATATGATACCGTAGATGCCTTCGACAAGTGAAAAGCACAGCATAGAGTTTGGCACAAAAATTGTTCCAGATGGTCGACTTTTGGAGCGGATAATCCAAAATGACTTTTCGTATACGCGTGCTGAGAGTATTACCATCACTACCAAAAGTAGTAGGCAAACGTAGCTCGCACAGAATCGAACTTGTGTCCAAATACCTTTACCTGGCAGCTTGAGAATGAAAAGCCTTTCGAGAAATTCCGCCAATTCTTTTACGTCTTGAAAGTCCGGCAGTTGCGCTCTACTAGCCTCATTGCCGAAAGAAAAGAGCGATCGAACAGGTTTTGGCTGGAGTTCAAAGTTATATTGGTATAGTGAGTAGCCCATCTCGTTGGTTTTTTCGTGTGTCATATGGTCAGAGTGGAAGTAAGAGGGTAAATCAATCGGACACGTCCGTCAGATCAAATTATACGAGAGAACAGGCAAATGAGTGGATGGCAATGCTTCAATTTGCTCTGAGAAGCGAAAATCAATGTGCATTAAGTCGTCTGGGATGCATAAGGCTTCTTCTTGCTTTGCTATAGCGAGGTAAGAACCTTTCTGTCAGGATATAAGGGTACAATGAAAGATGTAATACGGGTAAAGGCTGTGAATGTATATCTGGAGAATCTGCAAAAGACAAATGGGAGGCTTTGCTCAGTCATTCTTTGAATGTAAATTGTGGTCAAAATGCTTAAGGCTAGTTTTTTGAGTCAACAATCGATCTCAGATCCTCTAGCTTGAAGGAAAATAAATTTATGAGAGCGTACAGGACAGATAGCTACTTCTCAAACCCCACAACTCGATATATCCCAGTGCTCCTCTTCATTGGTCACAAAAAGCTGTGGTCGAAATCTTTACATTTGTGTTGCCTACGTATCGAGTTTTTCCTTTTCTTCTAGTGTTTCCTACGCATGCGCTATGTTCATTGCAATCCTAGAGGACGCCAATCGAAGTTGAAGTCAATGTGCTCAGCGATGCGCGATCTGCAAGTTAGAGGTCGATTAAATCCCGTAGCTGCGGCATTACAATCGTTAGCGTGTTCTTCTATGTTTGTGGCGTCGAAAGTGACGCTAGATCTGAGAGGAGATGTATAGGCGGAAAGGGTGGCGAACATGCATGAGAACTCGGAAAGGTGCGAATCATGCATCGGAAAGGTGCGAAGACAAGCGGGAATATAATTTACTTAGGGGCACAGTCTGAAGCATCGAATTAGCGTTGCACTAAATCATTTCCAGGGTCGACGCGGGAGCTCTCCACAAAAGTTTCCACGACACCATTGAGAATGCGTATCGAATGATTTTTCAGAAGGTCTAAATAGTCCCTGTCGCTATGCTGGGAAACAAAGTTATCTTTATTCCCTGGCTCAAGTACCATTGAAATGCCCAGGAAAAGCAATATTGCCCGGGGAGCCCTCAACACAATAAATTTTCCAGATAAGATGCCAAAATTGGGAAAAAGATTTCGAAGTCCGCAACATGGAGAATGTTGCATCTGGAACAATGAGTATTGCATCTGGAACAATGAGTATTGCATCTGCGGTATTAAATTTGCGTGCTCCACTGTAGCATACAATCCTATAAATGGTCTCTTCCAATGATAGTCCTGAAGAACCTCAATGTTCTCACCCGTGACCCTTCCGATTTCAGCGATCAGAGAAGCGATGGAGAGAAAAATCAGATTTCTTTCAACCTCGCCACAAAATGTTTGCATGCAAACTAAGAAGAGGGCGCATGGATAAGCGCAAATCATTTACAATGACACGGAAAACGAGACAGTGATTGCGTTACGACAAGGGATGAAAGCCTTTTTGAGAACCATAACATAACATGGGTGAAATAGGGATGAAAAAGCTAAGGTCTCCAGCAGCTCTGACGTTTCAAAGTGATACTTAAAATTAGTCGCAACCATCTGCAAACTCAGAGGCCGATCTGAAAAGTGGGGGTAAAAGCGTCGCCACTTCCTCTACCGGAGAGAAGACGCGTTTCACAACTTCACTCGTGAATCCACTTTCTCTTTCCTTTTAACCGAATAACTTTCTGAACGAAAGGAACTAGACTTGTGTGCATCTGAATATTTCTTCTCTTACTGCCTCATAGTATCTCCTTGCAGACAAATACTAGACAGCAAAAGCTATATCACGGAAGTTCAAAATAGCATTCCTTCTGTTTACAAGCATTAGAATCTGCCGTCTTCGCAACAATGGAAATATCTGGAGAGACGATGAGATGAAATTAAATGACTTATCTCCAACCTGATGCTTATCATCAATTCCTGTCTACTTTTACTTGATTGTCTGATTGGATTTACGTATATCAGAACTTGTCCATGACGAATCGGCGTCATATACGAAAATATTCCGCTGCAAGCATATAGGCTGTACGAAGGCATTCCGTCGGTGAGTGATCTATTTAATCATCAGACGATATGTAGACAAACAGACAGTCGACAGAGAATGACTTACCCAATCTTTCCTGACCATTTTTGTGATTTCAAAGACAAAGTGATCTTGCCCGGTGAGTATCAGCTCACACATGTGAGAAGTGAATGAGTTTTTTGTGGAACATTGATTTCCTACTTCCTTGCTAAGCGACTTTCTTCGCTGAAAATGACGGCCTCCCAGGTTGTTCAAAAAGGCGATGGTTACAGTAATGATACGCTGAATCGCACGCGAGCAAAGCAGTCGTCCTAGCAACGTACTATCGAGTCTCATCTATACTATTGCTCCACGAAGGAATCTCTTGTCGTCTCAAAGGGGTATTAAGGCCTGTTGACACGTAACTCTGAATTCTTATCCGAATTAGGCACGCACGCAGTCACACAAACGAACGACCTTTGTGAGTGTCTTTCTGTACGAGCAGGGTGACTGCAACACATCCCTTATCYTATAAAGTGGCTCGTGTGTTGCCTTCAGTAGATCTGACTTACTTTCCACTCTCAAGCTGACTATACATACCCATTCTTTATCTCAGTGGATGCCCGTACCGAGGCTGCCAGAAGAGATTCATACAACGTTCCGCGCTGGACAATCATCAGCGTACTCACCCTGGTGAAAGACCATACATTTGTAACATGTGACTGAAAACGTAGTAAGTCAAAAGAAATTGTACTGTTCCAAAACCTTACAACTCCGGTTGACAACCGCACCGCCTGCTTTTCTGTCATCATGCTTTTTACTCATTTTCCAGCGGCTGCTCAAGCTCTCTCGCACGTCAACGTCGCGTCCATACAGGTAGAAACCCATATCAATGTAGGGTAGCGGTATGTACAAACTTGAGCTTTTTTAAGTCCCTGAGAACATTCTTTTACTGATACCACACCAATTCTCGATGCCTTCTGCAGGATTGCGGCAAGCGCTATCGTCGTAAAACTTCGTTGAATCAACACTATCGCAGTAAACATGGCGACAGTCTTCAGGAAGGTCGTGCCCAAAGACTTGTCGATGATATGAACGGCAATAGTCAGTATGACATGCCAACCTCCGGGAGCACGTGGAAGGAGAGGTCCAGAGACGTACCTGTTGCTCGCCGAAGTCTTCATGCGTTTTCTAAAGGCGTACACCCTCATTTCGAGTGGCATGATGGACTTCGAATAGCAGAAGGTCAACATCTCACAAAACAATCGAACTTATCTTCTTCATTTACACCATCTCTCCCACACCCAACGGTGATGCTTGAGGGAAGAGAAGGTCTCACGGTGGAAAGCAACTTCAGCTCTTCTGCGAACAATACAAAAGCCCTTGTAATTATAGATGGACGGGCGTGGCTGAACGGTTATTGGTATGGCCACTATTTTTACACATATCGAGAACCTCAATGCCACCCTCGGCCATTTGCGTTGACGAATGCGGAGACTCACTATTACCACAATCATCCTGTGAGCCACATGGAGAGAAGTGGCACATTGCAAGATTTTTTTTTTTTTTTTTCAAGACACCGTCTTAGGCCAAGATTTTCCTACGTCTAGTAATACTCGAAATCCATCTCAGAACTCGTTTTGTCGTCTCGGAGAAGTACATCCATTTGAGCACGTGGATGGTAGGTCAAATGAAATGAGCGGAAATTCGGCACAGGATGCAGGCACAATCGCTTGCAACAAATTTTCTGATTGCTCGCTGTGTCATAAAGCAGCACGATAGCATGAATTAAGGTGTGATGGTACTACTGTTGTCAAAGCATATACCCATGCTCTACGTAGTCCGATGCAATTCCATGTGCCCTGCCATGCGAATGCACACATCTCGACGCGTACAAGTCTAAGACCCACAGAAAGGTTTGCGTAGAACAAGAAAAAATAGGGCACCGTATCGGGACTCACTACTTTCGCACATAATCTTTCTTTACTCGGCGTTCTTACTCAAACGAGAAACTTCCGCTTCCGTGTCCTTCTATTCTGGCAGTACCACTTCGTACATGACTTGATATGGCATTCAGAAGTAGTAAGAACACGACGCGATCGACAGAACAAAAATGTTTTAAGAGTGTTGTAGAAAGCACGCTAAGAGCAAATACATGAGAGCTTTGCTGACGTGGGTTTTCATCGATTTTGAGCGTACATCACTCAGCATCAAAGAGGGTCTGAACAGACTCTTCAGAAATTTGCAAGATGGGTTCAATACCTAGCTTTGCGCTGCACTGATCCTTTCCACATAATTGGAAGGAAAGGAATCACGACCAGAAATGAAGCTGCAGGATTTGATAATGATCTTATTTTTCACATATGTATGAGATTTATATAGGCAGACTCTACATTTTTTGGCCTTTAATGTACCTGAAATTGCTTGGAAATGTCAGTAGTTTTTGCATCTAATGATGTAACGCAAATTATTGGAGTATTGAATAAAGGAAGGAACAAGGTCGAGAGTTTTAAAGTTCGCAAGAAAGGGTTTACTCTTTGTCCAAATCACAAAGTTTCTTTGATGGCAACAGAAGCAACTTGAGGCGGCAGAAACACAGCTTGTAGCTAAAAATTTGAGATAGCGGGTTTATGCTTGTGTTCTGTACAGCACATATATGCAATGGAGGCATATTTCATCGGTCATCGATTAAACGCAAGATGTTAGAAGAATTTCTGCAGCACAATTGAATATTAGCAAAACCGAGGCTACACTTGGTAACTTCATAAACAGTGCGCTTTCAAATTCACAAACTCTCTGCTTATCAAAATCAATTTGCGGCCTCGGCTTTTCCACTGAACCGTTTTTTCTTAATCTTTAATTACACATTTTGGCATTCATGGGCCTATTGCTTCTAGTCACTTTTGCTGGGTTTTGCACAGCAAATGGCAAACTTGTCCGAGAAGCTCTGGCAAATCTTATTGTTTCAGGTACCGTACAGGGTATTGGTACAAGAATATGTTGTTCCAGCACTGGAAGGGCTGAATCAATGGTTGAGTGAAAGAAGTTGAAATGCAACTGAAATACGGAGCACCTACTGGAGCAATCTAGAGTGTTCAAGTTATCATTGGTAAATTAGGCGTTCGTTGTATATAGGGCTTCATCTTAACAGGTTGTTGTCCGTCTTGTCCATTTTAAAAGAAGAGCAGATGGCGCCATTTTGATACCAAGGCATCAAATCTTTGATTTGCAAATTGTTCTGACGTTTGGATATGCAATGTACCTATCATTAGCTTTCATTAAATCCTTTGGATATGGAACTCCGATGTTAATCAGTCGAATTGCTAAGCAATGTGCAAATGGTATTGTGTTTTGAAGTGCCGGTAGCATTGTAGGTCGACTTAGTGCGGGTCATGCCTCAACGATCGCCTAGGAGCTCCAAATATTTCTATCAATCATACCTCTTTGAAGGATTCCTGTGTGTTGATGTTTGTCATATACCCTGGCATTTGCCTTTTTATTTGCATTTATTCTCGTCTGATGTGTATGATGTGGTGGTTATTGGGCTTTAAAGCTACCCTACATAGTACTCACAAAAGGCTTACCAAGACTGGGATCTGGATTTTTTAATTTTTTGATGAATTTTCCTCTTCTACTTTTTGCATTTTGCAGTTCTATCGGAACGGTTCTATCGAACGTACTTCTAACATTCTCAACTTTAGAAATCATGATCCAAACGCTTTTCGTTGTCTAATTCTTAGGTCGGGACTAGCATACACCGCGTCTGTTTTGATGTTGATCGTCGTTCGTTCTTTCATTAAATAAAACAAATGCAGCATTTTGTACGTGTAATTTTTGTGTGAGTGATTGACATACTGCAGAGTGTGTGCAACTACGTACGGGCCTGGCCTGAAATACATGTTTCGTCTGGCCTGACCTTGTCACACGCTTCCTGTGATGTCAACTCTCCGTCCTGAGGAAGTATGATACTTTTCCGAAAAAAGTAAGTGCACTCAATTCATCATCAGCAGGATTTTTGGCCCGCAGAGAAAACCCGACTCTTGATCTCGTCAGAGTCAGAGTCAGGGGCAGAAATAGGCCTGAAACTCAGAACAGGTTGACGAAAGTTTGATTCCTTTTTTCAGATTAGATTGGTCTGAAGTATGTCCAAATCTTTCGACATAAATAAAAACAAACATTGTTGAAAAAAGGGCGCTTTTAAGAGAACTCCGAGGCCAGGGTAACTGGAATTCCGAATTCGATAACTCAGTCCTATAAGCCAGCTCTGCCCTCCCGCTACGAACTTTTGGGACTGCATGCGTGATGTCATTGAATGCTCCAAAAAAGGCAAAGAGACTACCCATACACTCTGTTTCCTTCTTTTGACCAGTCCAAAGGAAGATCAAATATACCGCGCCGAGACACTTTTTGATAGATATACAAAACTTCCTCCATGTATAGAAATGTCTAAGCAACACTTGCGCAAGCCTCAAGGCCTTTGAGCACTTTGTGTGCTTCAAAGCAGGCAGAAAAAAGAGAAATACTAGTTTCTTAGTGGTGTTATCACCCTTGTAATCCTATCTGTATTTTTTTCTCTTTGTAGTCGATCAAATTGTCTTTTGAGTGTGTTGTTATATGTTCCATCTAGACAACTCATTGCTTCATAAAAATAAACCACTTTTTTACACATATCGTCTATCGTACCATTTCGGGCAAACGTGACATGCTTTCTTCGAGCAGTTTGTTCTATCTGGTACGCAAGAATAATATCTTGCATCGTAGTCCTACAAATAGAGAAGCGTTAATAAACCAATTTCGCCTTCCACACAATCCTTTGCAGACGAAATATCTTTCGTATCTTGTTCTCCTCATATTTGCAGTAACAGATCCATCGAGCACCCTTCGCAGAAGACTCGAAGAAACTTTGATTTATTTATTTCATTTATCTTACAGCTTTTGTAGAGGAACAACTACAGAAATGTTCATGTCAGATATCAGCAGCCCGTGCATCTAACGTTACGCAGGAAAGCGCGTTTTGGGCTACGAAGCACCCCGCGTCCAACAGCTTAGAAGCACAAAAGCAAACCCACCTCGACAAGCTTTTTCCCCTTATGGCAATTTTTTGTCACCAGAATCGTTAGAGATGGGATATGTAGATGGGGTGTACGTTCGTCACACAGAAGCCGACAGAAACGCAATTGTAGAATAAATATTGTTCTTCTCTTCGCACTCTCCGGAAGTTTGCGTGGAATTGCGCTTCAGTCCCATGCTTTGGTGGCTGCGAGGGATGCATACTATTTCTCCACTGTCGATTGGACAGGATAGACGAAAAATCTGAAATAGAGCTTCCCCAATCGTGAAACACAGCTCTTTCACTCTGTGGAATAAGGAAGGGAGATGACGAGAAGTCGCTTTTGTTCTTCAGAGATTTTCTTATCGAATTAGATAGATCTGGAAAATGGGAAGGAACCCAGATGTGAATGTCCAACTACCCTATAGTGTACATTTTTGCATTGAGACGAAAGACGAACGAACGACATGATTTCCAATGTTCTCACTGTACCTTTGCAATGAAAAACTCAGGATACATTTATAAAATGTCACCTTCATAGAAATCTAAAAAAACTAAACTAAAAAAGTCCCCCCTTCCTTATATTCAAAGCTTATTAGATTTTATGATGGCGAGAAAATCCTTTCATTGCTTCTCGCATTTTGACCTACTGTCAATTTCCCTGAGATATCAAGTACACCTATATCATAAAGTAAAGTATTGCATTTGTATGCTTTTCTGTTCTTTGAGGACATAATTTCTCTCAATATTGTAGGAATACACTCGTTCTGAAGCGTCGTATCGATTGCAAATCTCAAAAAGGGAGCACGGAATAGTGCAACTTTGGCTGTATTTAAGGCGGGCGCGAATTTCACAAAAGTTCTCCCATATCGGATAGGTGAAACAGAAATCAAATTTGAGGTAGGGAATGACTGACAAATACTTTTCCAACCTTCAAACCAAAGATATTTCAGAGCTTCGGAATAAATCATCGACGCATGAAGATTTCTCACGATCGTAATCCTATCGAAAGAAAAGGTACAATTACAATGAAATACTCGTCCATGCCATAATAACCGTCATCAAACTTTACTTTCACGTTTACAGGAGTATCTTGTTCGGGAATTGTTGTATTGTGTATAAGTCTCGAAATTGTTGTAAAAGGAAAATATGACAAAATTTTAGATTTAGATGACGATTTACAAAACATCAGAATTGTACCAAAAGGATGAGAAGAGCGTCTATGCGAAGCAGCTGTGTCTTGTATAGAAATGTATTTAAGTACAGTAGCGAAAAAGCCAAACTATCCTGGCTGACGGGCGTGACTAGGCTCAGCGCTAAAGAGAATGAGAATGTGGTTTTTGATCAATATTTCACACGCATCTTTGAATACAAACACATTTGTGGTTATCACATGAAGAAGGCAATGCAAACTGTGTACACCTTTGAATCTATCAAGTCTCCTTTACAGCATATTCTCTGATTACACGACCGACATTGAATTAAAATACTCCTTTTGACTTTTGTTGACGTAGAGATTTCATTACCTGAGGTGTGATGAGTAATTTACGTTCTTTATTTTGGTTTAGCTTGACTTTAAATGATTGGCTTCCAGTCTCGCCGGAAAGTAGCTCTACCGATTCGACATTTTCGGAAAGCATAGGAAGTGAGAACGACTATAACGTATATCCGGCAAATTCCTAACAAGCTCCACAATGGGCTTACGGCTTACAACTTCGCAATCTTTCACCTACTCTCAGTTTGGGGGTATGCTTGCAAGACTGTAAATTGAAACAGAGAGCCTCTCTTGGTTCGATTAGCAGGTTATGGCCGGTCTAAACTTCGAACCAATTGATGCAAGAAGATCTTCTCACGAAGACCTACACAAGGCAATTTTCTGTCTTATACGAAAAAAAAAGTCGAGTGTAATATCTAATTGCTTATCAGTCTCTCCAAATCTCCTTTACGTCCTCACAGATTCAAACAGGAGCAAAATATCAACACCTGCAATACCACAACAGAGCTGGATCGACGGTGAAACTACGATGGAAGATCTTGAACAATAACATAATCACTTCAAAAGTAATGTAATCGCTTGCAATCTGCGAACAATCCTGATCATGAAGTAGGAGAAGGCAAGCCAGAATATTTGGACTGCAGCGCCCTTAATGTACCTTCACAAAGCTTGTTAAACCGCGCTTATAACAACAAAGATGGGGTAAGTGGACGCGACGATGAGAGCGAGAGTTAGCGTCCTAGCCAATAAAGCAGTCCACTTTGTATGAGAGCAATAACCATACTAAATCACCAGTTGCATCAAGAGACTCCATTCTCAGTTTCCTGTACGCCGATTGAAATTGACTCTGATAGTCTTCCTTTGTTCGTTGTCGAATCTCTAAGAAGGGAAATGTTTGAACGTCTCTTGCCTGATACAAGCAAAGGAAACTGAGAAAAAGACAAAGGGACTTTTTTGGTGTTTTTTTCAAAACGCCCCGCGTTGTCAATCATCGAACCGCCTGCCTAGAGCAATCAAAAGGACGCGAACTTGCAGAGTGTCCCTATCATTTAGATTCGTTTTTTCCCGCGTGCCTTTCTTGTTGAGACTCAAATATATGTGGGCCTCAAAAAACGCTTCGCTGGTCACAACTTTTGCATAGCTCGGCGAACGCTTTCAAGGTAAAGGCTTCAGCTCAGCTTGAAGATTTTCCTGCAGAGTAGCAAAAGTATTTCGCTACCAGCAACCGCAATAGATTATGAGAGACGATCTTTGCACTGGGATTTACCTTTGGGCATGGCACAACAATCGCCGATTGCATCAAACGCCACAGATACCGAGCGTAAGTGTCTCTTTCTTCATCATCTTCATGCCTTCGGCACTCTCCTTGCCCTAATATATCTGCAAGTAATTTGACAGATTTTCGTTGGGCACATGTTCGGTAGGACTCAAGGGCATATGCAGTAGGCCAAATATGCACATCTAGCCCTTTGCCTTTTCTTCTCTCTGTTTATTGTCCGGTATCACCCTTTGAAAGTATAACATCATTCGACTTTCCTCACAAAGGAATTGAGGAAAAGATGACAAAATCCTCTGATGGAATGCGCATTTACTATTTAAGACACAGCCAATTCACTCCGGGATAATACATTTGGTCGAATGAAAAAAAGTTTATAAAATGAGTCTTGGTCTGGAAATGGTAGATATACAATCTACTCTCACTCAAATCACTTCTTTTCTCAAACCCACACGCTGACCAGAATCTCGAAGTGTACGTCTCTTCAACACAATATGGTCCTCAAAAGCCGTGAAGGGCAAAAGCGCAAGTACGAATTGGAGGAATATTCGCCAGTCTCAGACCTTGCAGATTCAGATGACTTTCCAGAAGACTCACACGAAGCCGAATCGACGGAAAGTGAAGGGGATCAGGACGAGGAGGAAGTCGCTTCAAGTCTCGCTCTACGCCGACACCACAACCCTCTTCTTTACGGACCGGAGCTCTTGTACAAGAGCAAGAAACTTCAATTCAAGAAAATTTACCCGGTGAACAACAGACAGCATCTGTATGGAACCACAGAAAATATCAAATTTGGTGCCCGCAAGGTCGATAGGCATGGATATATTGAGTACGTCACTTTTCAGCTTTCCGCGCCAAAGAAGGCGAATGTTTGACATCGCCACACCGTGGATGCTGTACTGCAAGCTTTCAAGCGTGCTTCGCAAGGTTCTCTACTCCAACACACCAAGATGGCACTGCTAGAAGACAGTGCAGCTCAGAACATCTTACAAGAGAGCAATGACCTGGCCGGCTTCTTTTTTGAAACTCTTTCCGACACCGTCTGTTCGGTATTAGTAAGTGTTCTGGAGGAACGAAAAGTATGTTTTTTGTCTCAACAATCGGCAGAAAGTACCAAACACCTCGACAAGGTTGGAAAACGGGGTGAAACATACATAGCAATCTCTTTGAATCTAGCAGGTCTTGCAACCGGAGTTTATGTAGGACGCTCGTCTATGATAGAAATCAGAATAAAAGATCACCAAATAGTCTGGCAGTAGCTATGCAGACTGCAATATCTCTCAGACATATTGAGTCTCTTTAATATCAATCTGCAGCCGTGAGATCAGCAAAAGAGGCACGTTGACTTTCTTTCCAGCACACGCATTTCCGATCATCTCCCAGGGTAGATCATAAGCTTCAGGCTTTTCCAAGGTTTCATCGCTCCGCCGAACTGATCATGTCCCTGTCTCTCGAGCATATTAGATTCTCAAACCTATTCAGCCCTCTTCGAGGCTACCTTGTGCCTAACCTAAGTACGTTTCAGATGAACAAGGACTATCTTGATTGAAGGTCAGGCTTGGGACTTCCTGCTGTCCCTTTTTAGGATTGAATTCGACACCATGCATGGAAATGCCAAATATGTACTCTAACAACGTAGAAGCTGATGCCAACCCAATTTTAGTCCCTCTAAGAACAGACTTGCGGAATATATACATTAGGTATGGATTGTTGTGATCCAGATCTAATCCAGGGTAAGAACATGATGAGGAAACATGCTCTTTTATCGGGTACTTTACTCTGACCTCTCCAGCAGCGATGGAATTTCTAAAGAGGATGAAAGAGCACTACAGCATGAGTACGAAAGCAAGTACACTGAGTACATGTCAGAACTTTCGGAGCTCTTGAAAGCAGGGTGAGTCATTCGCGATCAAAACATAAGTAAAGATAATCTGACTTTTGTATTCCTCTACTGCATTTCGACTGGACATACAAGCTACGAGTGGTGAGGGAAAAGAACAAAAGCAAAAATCAAGACTACTATAGCTGGCAGATGACAGCCTTTATCAATCGCACCTTGCCACGAAAACAAATGGAAAAAATTCTGAAGGTGTGACAAACTTTAATGCATTGAATGTTCGCGATACTTTGATTTACTTTTTTCTTGTTCATGCCATTTTACTAGAACATCTTTTCCTCAATCGTCTAGGCAGCAAGAATCGATAATGTAAGTAATTCCACGCTATTGCTTTCAGCTCGAATGGAGGTAGGAGAGCCAGATGCAACTGCAAGTGCGGGCTTCCGTATTTCTTCAGATCGCACAAGACTTATAGTCTGACACCGCATTTTGATATTCTCAACAGAGCGATCTTTTCATCGGAACAGCTCAACATTATCGAAAAGTCTATGGGGGAATCAAGTTGTACTTGGCAGAAGTAATTGTGAGTTGAATGACGTTTTTTGTGCATAGAAACTAAAGCGCACAGCTAATTTTGCCTTGATCCAGACACATCTACAATTTCACACAGTTTTCCATCGAACCCGATGGCAAACCAAACTCGCCAATCGTCTTTTGAAGTATTGTCCGGCTGACGTGATACGCGAACATTTGTGAGTAGTCTATTACGCCCTAGACAAGAAGATGTAACAACATCTTTACTGATGGCGTCAATTATGGGATTATCTTTGCTCTGCAGCAATTTATTGGAATATCTCAAACGGAAAAGCACACGCTCTTCCGAGTATGATTTGGACGTACAAGAGATATTGAAAGGAGAACTAGATCAGTCGTAACACACCTGAACAGTGGAGACACTATTCTATTTCCTGTATCACCACACTTCAAAGCGCCTGGAACGAAGTGATAAAAAAAAAGAATTTGTGAGTTCCACACAATTATCAGTGGAAAGCTTATTTTGTTGAAATCCGCTTGCGTTCCCTCAAAGTTTTTTGCCAGTTTGCAACTAGACTCTGCCAAACCTATTTGGGACGGTTCAGGACAGCCGAAAGAAATAGCCGATGCATTGGTAGGTGCCGGCTTACTTCTGTTCTGTAGCAGATTGCAGCGATGGATTCAAGTTGTTGCCAATCTTCGACCCAGAAGTGTCATCCCGCAAATTACTCAATTAGCGAGCAGAGCGGCTCGAATAGCTCGAGCGTTGGAATATGACCCTGAGCTCGATGAACCTATAGCTGCTGCAACATAGCCTGAGAGTCCAGAGATCGACGACGTAATTCCGGGCTTCCAAGTGTTCCAAAGGCCACTTCGCAGGCGCACACCACAGTTCGTTTTCGAGTCAAAGGTTTTAAAGTGCCAGCGATCAAGATCCCCCATAGACTGGTACGAATGTGGTATCTAGATTTGACATATCCCAGAGGCCTATCAATCTCTGCGAAAATTGACGGCAGACGGGCTCAAACAGCCGAAGAAGTCAAAATTTATGTTCGGCTCGACGATCGAGGTCTAGGACAGAATATTGGTAGATTGTTCAACTTATTGCACTATTCCAAGTCGCGCAAGCCGTCCGATACTCTTTGGCAGTATATTATAGAACAACAAAAGAGAACAAGCTCAGAATCGACTTGACGCACCTGGCGATCCTTTCTTTTGATTGTTTGACAAAGCCCGACAACGACAACGTGTCTGTGACGCGCGCAGCATCTTCGACTAACAAACTCTGTATATCGAGAAAAGAACTACAAATAATTTATAATGCATTACTTTGCAAGGCTGCCCTGGTTAGGGGAAATGTCGCGATGAAGATTGGATGAACTTCTCATCTTTCTCCGAAAAATGAGATTCTTATTGATGATATAAATGCAATGACAATTTTGTAACGCTAATTGTGAACCTGGCAATTTTTTCAGTATCTGCCTCAGACCTTTTTACGCGGCAATAGTAATGAGACTGAGGGGCTAATCACTCCCTCGATGCAAAAGCGATGCTTTCATCACTCTCTCTTGCCATCGTCGGTATTGGGTTGCCAATCTTAGTTCGTAGCCTTCTAAGGCCCAATTATAGTGCTATCTAGGCTGAGAAAGTTTCCAACATCCAACGAAATTTGGTAGAATGTGCCGTAGCGTAGGCCTGAGTAAGGGTAAAGTGACTTTGCTTGACGGCAAACTTGCTGCGACAGTTCTGCTACAACTCCATATACTTTCTTGTACACCTTTAATGCCTTTGGATCGTCAATGTCACAAAGGATATTTACGCAGCTTTCCATGTTTTTATTTAGATTACATTTGCCAAATTTGGCAACAATTTCAAAATTGGCGCCTTAAATCTTAACATGGATCAGCGAATCTTGATCATTTGCGAATACAATTGTACTAAAATTGAACTCTACGAATGGGGAGAAATGAACCTCATAAAATTTGTAAAGAAAAAAGTCTGTTGATTACCTGATATTATGCTTCATAGAAGGCGTCGGAATTATATTTGGCTCTTTGATGATAAGAACAGCTTTGATCGACGTACATCTTGAGGTTTTCGCTGTAGCTGGTTGTGAAGACAAGCTGCAGGAAAATTACATGTCTCCATCTCATTGCAAAGCAGATAAAGTTGTGGATTAGATGAGCTCTAGAAGTCGTTTCATTTGGACATTGATTGGCCTCACCTTCCATGATTCGTACGTGCTATGTTCGTGAAGCGCTTATTGAAGCCCGTCGCCTTAGTTTTTCCCGAACACTTTCTTTGCACGTAAATACAATACTATTACGTCCTGGACGAAAATTGAACTTATATAAGTTCGAATACTACTGCAAGAGCAAATACTCCCTATATTGCTGCCAACCCTTTACCTCGCGTCACATACTTCAAAGTTCTCGAAATTTTCATTCCTTTCACCTTATTCCTACTTGGGCTCGTTGCTCGCTTGCTTTACCTGCGACATCCTGTCTTACCGTATTCGTCTTCACTATCATAATCTGCTTTGGACTGATAGTTGCAGTAGACTGGCGTTTTGTCAGATGTCAATCTACTCATCATCACATAGTGCTCTTCTGACGATCTCTCAAATCTTATCTGCTTCTCAAAATCTTCTCGGGAATAAGTGCAGCATCTATGGTGCTTTCGGAAAGATACTTGCAATCGGATTCACCATTACTTTTTGTTACGCTCATTTAGGCTGCGTATATGAACCTGATGATATGATTTCTATCGTAGTGTGACCAGAAGCACGCTACAGCAGAAGCAAATCTTGATCGGCATGGCATTCTAGTTTGGGTACAGCGACGGAGCCATGTGGGTGTGCACTGACCAGTCTACCAAATCAATTACCCCCGTGCGAAGTCACAGTATAGCTAGCTGCCTTACAAACCCTGTAGACAGACTTTTTTGGACGGCGCGCAATCTGAAAAAAGTCCAACATTTTGTCGCATGAACAAAAGAGCTCCCGATGCAGAGATATAAAACCACAAGGACCACGCAGATACACCTTCAAATTTTATGTGCAATGTGCACAGCCTGACAGGAACGCGTTCTTGACATTTCTCATCTGTTGCACCACATTTTCTTAGTTGCGATCTGCGCAACTCGACACGTGATCGACGCTGGTATCTGACCACACCACACCGCATTTGACTTCTATCTGGATGTGCACAGAATGCAGTTTCCACGCGCAGCCAATCTCCCTAGACAACCACACCGCGTTATGATCTTCTACACCAAATGCAACCGATGCGATGGACGAAGTACAGAGGAAATGTGAGTTATTCTTTAACATTGTCAGGGAGAATTTTCGAGCTAGACTGAAGATAAATCATAGTTGAGGCAAAAAAGATGTCTCTTTATCCCAAAGACAAGACAAATCGAATCATGAACTGGCCTTGTTTACAAATGTAGTCAAAGCCAGTCTGATTGACGCATATTGCTCTAACAAAGCGAGATCAGTGAGTTGATCAGCGATCTACCCGGCACTTCTACGAAAGACTCAATTCGCAATCACCACAGGTTCTCGACATCGGTTGAGGTAGAGGATCAGATTCCGGCAAATTCGAAAGAGCAGGCGTGACTCGCTATGTTGGAACAGGTAAGATACAAAATTTGTGGTATCTGTTGTTCGTCGGCTAAACATCGTTGCCTGCCGCATCTCTTTGAATGTATCGCCGGAAGATCTGACAGACTCTCAGATTCAAGAAGGTGTTCAACGTCAGAATCAAAGAATGGTCTCCCGACTGCCGAGATTACGCTTCTAAATATCAGTCACCAAAAGGTACGTCTTTTCGCTCAGATCAGCGAAAGTCGGACAGAGCTTGCTGAAAAATACATTCCCAGCTTGATGATGCAAGAATTCAGGCTCTGGCGCCTTACGATACGGTGACTAGTTTCCTTAGCTTACATTATCTCTTTGGAAGCTCAAAGGAAATATACAAGTGCTTGCATTGTTTGTCTTCATACCTGAGACCACAAGGGCACTTCATCTGCGTCGTGCCTGACGGAGATTGTATTCAGTAAGTGCAGCGGTGAAATGCCAATCATCACATCTGTTCTGAGAAAACAATTCTCGGGAGGGCATGGAAACTGTGGAAATAAGCGCATCCGCTCTGGATCGATTGCGCGTAGCGAGAGAGCATGAAATGTGCAGCCGTCGGCTGCGGGCTGCGCTTTGCATCGCAATCACACCTATACTGTCTCGCAAGCACACCTATCCTGTCTCCTTCCGATCTCCTTCCAAGCTCCTTGCGTTCTTTTCTCTCGTTCTACGCCCTCTTGGTGAGGTGGTATTGGATGCGTTTATCTTGTCATTTGCCTATGACATTTCAAGCTTAATCTGGGGAATTGTCATGACCATGCACTTGGATTGAACGAATTAAATGCAAGCGCACGATGCAAAATTTGTACTTTGATTGCTTTCCAGCCTTCATTTTACGACTTGATTCATGTTCCTTGTACTAATAGCGATTGCCCATCGCTAATTGTTTCCTTCAAAGCGCCTTTACTGATTCATGATGTGTCTTATATGTAATATGAATATTTGTTAAACCTAATACTCAAAGTTTCGGGATATAACAGACAGAAAGAACCGCGTACAACTCTACTTCCTCACTCCGTTGCTAGGGTGATTGTTCGCCTGAGTCGATTGATCAAATGTAAGGCTTACTGAAAATCTGAAGCTGCTCCTTCACTAACTTGCAGTACGACTATACCGAATTGCTGCGAGCAGAGACAAAAACATTTGGCGGGAGAGTCTCCCTCCATGGACCTCGACGCTCGAAAACATAAAGAACTGCCTATCACATGCGAAAAGCCAATTTCGGACACCAAGGGACGGCACGTAAGGGACCAGACATTCCCTTAATGGGGATCAAAGCGATACGTTTAGACATAACTGAGACTATCTCTTTGGTGAAGCGAGCAAATCATGGGCACTTCGAAGCTCACAGTAGAAACCAAAAAGAAGGGGTATCAACATCTACATTCACTCCCATAATCTATCTAGTGCAAGCTGAATAGCCACGTCGCAGTCAAGAATACAGCATTATTTCGCAATATAAGTTTTCCTCTGATTTTCTGGATCAGGACGAAGTTTCGAATGCATCACTAATGCCGAGCAACTTGTGGGACACTATTAGGGAGAAAGAGGATGTTGCTAGCATTCTTTTCAATCTTGACGGACTTGAAGCAAGCAATATCCTGTCATTTAGGAAGAATGCCTTGATTGAAGTATTGTCACTTTTGGAGAGCGTGGTGGGATGGAATCTTAGAAAGTGGTGCTCGAGGAAGGTTTCCTTCAATTACGTGGAACAAATTATTGTGAACTCAGACGTAGATCTACAGTGCGATTGTGTCAGTGTACTGAGAGAGCATGTCTGACACACCGAAAAAGATGAAGAAGGAAGGACTCGGGTGTACTGTAATGAAGACAAAAGAAAAATTACATTCAATCTTGCCACCGAAATTTGCCTGAAAAGACTCTCGGCCTTGCATGGCGTTACTGATTGTCAGATTTATCGATTGAGAAAATCGTACACAGCTTCTCAGGTCCCAGGTTCTTCTCCAGAGACACGATTTTGGGGTAATCAAGCATGACCTCCTGATTTTTTCCTCCAGCAATTTTCCCTACAAGAAGACAAGATCGAGTCATTAAGCTGATGACATTCTTGTGTCTGCGATGGGTTTTCTGCCTCCATGGACGAGAATATGCAGCAATTTTTTCTCGCGGAGATTGTATAATTCCGTTGAAATTTCTTACCAAGCTCTTTGATTTTACTTTTAAAATTTGGTTTGGTTTGAGCGCACAGAACAGAGAAGCGCTTCTTAACAGCGAAAGGCGATCTTGGATGAAGATCTATTATAGGATTGGCCGGGAGAGAATTTTTGCTAATCTTTGGCTCCAAGATTCGACCGAATGTTCAGAGCGTGTTGTCACAATCTTCCCTTGCATGTCTATTTTACCTATTCTCTCTCAAGATTATGCTATTCTGCGACTTGACGCGCGTGAGCATATACCCTCACGAGGAATTGTGAGCGATAAAGTGTCCTCCCATTGAATCACCAAATAAAGGTAAAAAAGACAAAGTCAAAAGAGTATCTTCATTTTATCGCCATCGGTAGCTGCCATCCGTTGCCGTTTACTCTAGTAAAGTCTTTCGAATCTCTGGGGACATGCTCAGCCGTTAGGCTGTGCAGAGAGAAGAGTGCATCCTGAGGTGAACACTAGCACACGCGGACAGCGAGAAAAAAGAGAAGATTGCGTACTTCAACTTGATTGACGAATCTCCTTTATGGCACCTGAAAAGATCTAAAAGATGCGCTTTCAGAAAGCAGCACTTCACATTCAGTATTTCACGCTTTAGTGGCACAGCGTATCTATATGGTGGAGGAAGCTCAACTATATGTATCATTACATACCAACAGAAAATCCGCGCAAATATTTCATTGAACACTGCTGGTAAAGGAAACGGAGTAAGTCAAGGTTAAGGGTTTTTTTTGTTGAACCACGAAAGCGAAGCGGAGTCCTCGAAATTTCTGCGTATGCAATCGGGAACGTATCCTAATCGTGGAACTTGCCCATCTTTCAGGAATACAAGTGGCATCAACAGAAGCATCGACCCGGATTCTTCCAGGACCTTGAGACATGCCGAAGACACTTCGGACCATGATTCTAGTGCCAAGGGATAATGAGATTGCTTGTTAGACGACATCACCTCTAGTACTCTGCTTTTCTTAAATGATGACCCTTGGTGACTTCTTACACAAAGCCAAATTGGCGCTGAAGGCGATCTTGTGTTGAGCACATGTTGGTGCTGGACAGGATAAACTCGTGTGTTGCACATACCAGAGTCTTGAAACGTTGTCCAGCTTCTCGTATATCTTATTTTGCTTCCCACACTACGCTGTGCTGGTGTATTTTTGGTGTACAGTCCGATCATTCACCGTTCTGGACTTCGAATAGGCGACTAGCGGGCATGGATTCTAGCTGAATGGGAAGGAATACAGAGCATGTGCTGTCTTGAGTCAGATGTATGATACCTCTTCTCTGTCCCCTACGTTTCTGAACGAAGGGATGGTCATTCATTATCCATGTACAATTGCTTGGGTCTTCCATATCGAATGCAAGCCTTGCCACATACCAAAGAAAGGAGAAACACATAATCTAAAGAGCACACAAACAACGAGAATGTAGATACTGGGTGCGTTCCATAGCCATAGACAGAACATATTCAGTGAGAATTGCATCTTCTTCCGCATTCTCGTTAGCAATTTCCTCTTTCAAGCTTGATTTATCGTTTTGACTCGAAATGCGCTTCAACAAGATCGAACCAAAGTAGAACCATTCTAGCTGGAGTAAATGTTCGTCGTCATCTGTTCAGTTGATTTGATAAGTTTGCAGTCAGCTAAACTGCTTTCCTACATGGACCCATGATCAAACTCTCAGACGCCGTGTATTTTCGATCTTTTAACATGTTGCAACTTAGGTTTAAGCTAGAGCGACGAAGTTTATTAGAATAGCATGATTCAGAAGCCTTACGAGCATGGTCATTTCATCTAGCTTGTCGTATAACGCGGCCCTTGAGAAATCAGAGGGGTCTATCGTTTTGCGAGATAAGAACTCCATATCCTGAATGTTCAGCCAATCAACAGAAAATCAACAAAACAAAAGGATTAGAATGGTCAGCACTTGAGGTTTATGCCATTCGGCAAAATCAGGCTACAAGCACACAGATCCCACTCTTTATTGTATCAAATCATTGACCTTCCGAAGTCGTTAAGCGTTGCGGAGTTGCATGATAGCTTCTGAATGTAGAAGGTGAACGGCAATGCGCATCGAAGCAATATTGGATGTAATGAATCCCAAAGACAGCGTTGCGAACAGTTAATATTTCATATATTTCACCACTTCCTGGGCACGGAAACGAACTTCTTTTCTCAAAGCCGGTGATGTTTTATGGTAATCGATCAATCATTTTGTCCGTCAATTTGTGCGAAGATCTAATGAGAGTAAGAATTCCGTAAGTCAGACACACACAAACGTTTTATACTATCCGTATGCCGGGAATATCCACACAGAATCAAATAATGCAGACCTTGTTGTCGTAACGAGGCTGAATAGAGTTTTAAATTTTATTCTCATCACACTCAAATTACATTCATTAAAGAGAATTCTAGAACCTTTCAAGTAAAGCACTACAATACCGATGAAGCAATGCACTGCCACTACCTCAACTAGAGTGCAGCTCCCTGGTTTTGATACTGTATTGAGCAGCATTACAATTGCTCACACGTGGATGCGTGGTGATGAAAAGCTAGGGAAACGTTGAAACTGCTTTTTGTTGGGCAGACGCATCCTGTGAAGTCTTATGTCTAGGCAGCAACCCAACAAGGATCTCTACCGAGATATGCCTTCCTTATAGCTCGAAGATTTTTCACACTTGGTCATGATCAGGATTTGGTGTTCTACGATCAAGCTGACTCATGGTGGGGTGAGCCAAAGGTACGTGTACAAACGACACATTGCAAAGATGATCGGCCAAAAAAAAAAAAAAAAAACTCACAATTCGTATGTGCTTCGTTCGACAAGGAAGATGCAATTCACTGCGATTCGTACAGCACATGATCCAGCAGCTGTATATGGAAGATGGCCAAATGGTCGTTGTAGAAAGAAATGACCTTGACCTCTCACAAGAGCCAGAGGCATGGCCCGGTGTCGAGTATCGCTTCGTTTAAGTAAAAGTGGATGTTGACTCGCCTCCCCAGGGTGGAGACAGCAGAGTAGGTCACCGCTTCCTCGACTCGCACCTGCTCAATCAGAAAGCACTTATAGCGATTCAAATAGACTTCTTCAAGAAGTGAGCAGGTGAGATCTCTTTAGTGTGCAGTTGCTTCATGACAGTCAGGCTGACCGTTGGTGTGTCCGACATCGAACTTACGTTCCTCAGAGATGGCTGATGTCTTCTTACTCGGGCAGAACGCAGTATGTGCACATTAGCACCTGTTGTACCAGTCACCAGACTCGATGTAAGTGCAAAAAACTGAGATCAGATTGTAAAGATATGCAAAGGCTTACCACACCCTCCTTCAACCCCATCGCTCGGTTTTAATTCTGAAAGACAATTCTACTCTGCGTCTATGAGCATTTTGATTTGAGACGACCTTAGATCACATGATCGATGTGAATGGAGCTGGTGTCAAAAAGGGAGTCAAGAGACCATGTTGAAGCTTTTCTTATTAGAAACAATGCCTTGCTGAAACCTGCTCACCGATCAAGGATGGGAAATATTGTCCAACCTTTTCTTGCGCTGGAAGATGAGATAAAGCGATCGTTGCACGGGATGGTCATAGATCCTGTAATCCACATTAAAACGAGAGTGCAACCGCGCGAGTATTTGGACTCATGTCTAGCAGAATGGCTTTGCCAAAATTCATGGATTCTACCACAGATTTGAGTCTTGATCAAATATGACAATGTGTAAGAAAAATGCGGGATTAAATTACCTACAACAAGAATCAAGACCAACTTTCGCTACAATTTGTATCAATAGGGAATCGTCTACTGAGCCTTCCACAATTCACTCGACCCACTCTTAAAAGCATCCTATTGTTAAGGTCAGACCAAATAATAACATACCGGATGTAAAGGTAGACTGGAGTAGGAAAATGATGCAAGTATAAATAAAGAGGCGTTGAAGCCGTGCCAATCACGCAATAGCACTTCACGTCATCATTGTCTCAAATTGACACAAAAGTGGCTCAAAGGGTTCTGCCTAGGTGAGCATCTGCTGCATGGATTTGTTCTGCATAAAGATACAGAAAACGCATAGAATCTTGCAAAAACACTCTCGGCCTGGTATTCCGTTATTTCCGGACCGCATGGAGCCAACAAGACACGCGAACAGAATAGAACAGATCCCTTGATATTCCACTACCTTTGTTTGTCAAGATCGTAAGTTCACCGGTCATGCATGAAAGTAGTCTAGTTCGAAAGCATAGAGGAAGAAAGATGAATCACTTGTACACAGATTCTATTTTATTGGCGCTCAAGTCTTATGACCAACGCTTTAAAACGCTTCAAGAAAGACTCCACATTGATCTTTGGCGATGAAACAAGCTCGAACGCCTACATCTAGACCTACAGCAAACAAATTGTGGTTCCATACATGGAATCTAAGTGTACCAACACCGAGCGTAAGGTTAACTATACTCGGGCAGCAAGATGTAGGTTTACCGAAGATTGCAACTTTGTCAATAATTATCTATACCCCATCCTGAAATATTTAGAATACAAACTTCTGTATGACCGAAGAAACAGACCAGATAATAATACCACCGGGCATAGAATGATGCATTGAAGTTTTGGTCTGATAGCAAAACAGTAATTGCCAAACAGCAATTGCCAAAACTAGTACTGGTAATGAAAGTAGCAGAAGAATAGCTGCAACAAAGATTGATCATGCGAGTGGTGATACTTTCTGTAGTCTCACTTCAGAATTGCGCACAATGAGGACTATACTAATAGAGGTCACAGCACCTAGCGCCGCTGAGATACGGATAAGGTGAGGAGAATCCAAAAATTGGGTCTGAGCTGAAATAATTATGTCGTAATGTTGGATGATTGGCTATTTCAGGTATTATATCCGGATGCTGTCAGTTCCATCCGCATCAGCATCGAGGAAAACTTTTTGGATCGTTCCTGCAATCACTTGTAAGATAATTTACGCATGTCAAAAACCTTGAAAGGTTCCTAACAAGGCTGGCACATTGGTGAGATCGTTCCAAACTTCCACGATAAACCTTGATATCAGCCGTCTAGGAGATGTATAACGTCAATAAGTTGTCGGACAGCAATACAGAGGAGGATTGATAATAATGCAGCCAGAATAATATCGAAATGGCGAGCAAGTAGAGCGTACGTAAAGAAATGCTTCATACTAGATAATATCGCGTTGATGCTGACTTTAAGGATACCTCACATTGAGGACCTACTTCTGCTTCGCATGTTCAGTAAGTAACGCACTGTACCGAGATCGTCAAACCACGTGTTTGCTTGTTCGAGTCGAGTGCTACGGTATCGAAAGCTCACTTCTCTTTCTTTGAAAGATTCGGTCGAGCATTCACTCACTATTCTTCAAAGAAAAGTCCCTCCCGTATGATTTTTGAAAAATCCTGACTGAAATTGGAGCAAGTTGCAGACTTTGGGGGTGATGTATCAGGTCGGATAAAGAGACTTCTTTCTTGCCCAAACGCCAGTTTATATAAGGTTCGCAGAATAACGCAAAATTCACCAACACTCTTTGGAAGCCCTCTGTCCCGATTAGAACACGGAAATAAGACCTCAACTAGATTCATGCATGCCAGTGCGCATTGTTGTAGTGCGCTTTCCTGTCAGCACAGCATTTACTTGTTGTTTTCACACATTTTGTTCTTCCGTTCCAAGCTTTAATCACGTGAGTGATTTGGATGAGCCTAGCCACAAACTTGTTGTACTGATGAGCTATGCAAAATCATCCTAAAATTTTAGGATTAAAAAGGAAGCTTGTGATAGATGAAAGAAAAAGATGTTGACACATTCGACATAGCCGTATTTCAGTCGTCCTCTTGGGACTGTCCTTTAGCGAGTAAGAAAAGACCGAAGTTTTGACAGTATTGTGTTGCTAACCTGATTGTCTCTACTGGCCAAGATCAATGATTCAGTTGTGCACATTGTGACTTTATACTGTATGACCTAGCTCAGAAAAACGTCGGGTCGCGATAGCAGGCAAATTCAAACCGGAACAGCTTCCCGATGCAGGGAGAGCTGAGAAATGCTTAATGAAATGCTTCACAAGAGACTTTGCTATGATTTGGCACCAAACAAAGCTCGTCAGTGCATTATCAACGGCAGCTTTTTGCTTGTGCTGAACGTACCTATATTCCTGCAAGCGCCTGATGTATGCGCTCAAACATAACGATTGGTACTTCATCTTAGGTTGCACATACAGAATGTTTAGATACCTTGTATTGTTTCGATAATGAGAACGACATTGTGCGGTCTTGCTATTAAAAAAGTCATACACATGTCGAACGAAGTTATAGGGGTTTTACATCAACTGAGAAAATCGGCAGAGCCCGAACCTCAAAAAGTGATTTAAGTGCAAAGACGCGATACATGTACACAACGCAAAAACGATCCCACCTTATATGAAAATGATCGATTCCAGAACGCCTCACAGGCGTCTCTGCTCCAGCATTTTACGAAGTCACTGTGCAGAAAGTATAAGAGCTTGCTCCAGTGCTGGCTTTCTCTGCACTTATCAAGAGATAATTTGCTTCAGGCATACATGCCTGTGATTTGCATTGGAGCTTGGTGTACTGGTGTACTGGGTCAACGAGTATGTTGCAAAGGAGATACCCAGCTTTGAATACCGCATCATGATAGAAAATTGTATTCTATATGGGACGTCTACTGAGGAGGGAGATAGCGCCGAGATTCATAACACAGAGCTCTCATTGCTAATCGAAGTCACCGCTCGTAGATGTATCGGTGATTTTCATAGGACGACCGCTATTAGGTAGACTGCAGTGGGGATTACCGCAAATTAAATCAAGCGGATAAGGCGGGAATCGGGTGACAATTCTTTGTAAGTTGCGAGACGCATCGGGCGCGTGATTTATTGGACTCGATAGGCTACTGACCAGTGTATCTCTAAAGACAATTCTGAGGTATTCTTGCCGCTTTTAGCTCGGGCCCGCTCTTGGGCGATTTACTGGTCTTTTCCAACTTAGCAAATTCGTGCACTGGCAACAAGGCACCCGAATTTGACAAGCTTCTGTAGCACGGGCGTGGAATAAGCCTTCTGTAAAATGGTGAAATTCAAATGAATGGCTCTTCTTCGCGTAATCACCTCTTAACCACCTCCCGTAAAGCAAAATATCTTATTAAGATTACAGGTCTCAAATCTACTTGTTGGAGACGACAGTGATAGAAATCGAACTCCATACACAAAAGCATGAAGAGCAATACTGGTGAAATTTTAGCGTGCGACACATGTAAGCGTGGACATCGTGTGTTGCAATGCTCTCATACAGATCGCGAACTATTTGCGATCGAGCGCAAAGGTCGCCCTAGCAGTCAATGCAATGTATGCAAAGACAAACGGCGTAATTCATCTTTCCGTGGAAGATGCGGATGCGCAAAGTCGCCGCATTTCATTGAAAAGAGCATTGGAGCTAGCGGCCATCGCAACGAAAAATTTTCTTTTTGTGATTGTAATATTACAGGGTTCTGTTCATGTTGCTCCATACAAACGAAATCGTCGACCAGTTCAACGAAGTATAATGCACACGATTTGACATCAACGCAAACGACAACAAGTCAGATCGATATGTGTGACCGTGCAAGCTACGCAAAGCTGAGATCCCGAAGCCCAAACATCAAGTACTCCTCTACAGTCGCTGCAGCTCAGACTATTATACAGCATGATGCAGATGCAGATGCAGATGCAGATGCAGATGCAGGTTCTACCTCTAGAGCACCAGAAGTAGTCGCCGCACACGAAAAATGCCTTTTCTCCGACGAGATCACTAGGGTGACTCTCAGTGAGTCACACTCTTCAAGCTGCTGCCAAGCATTTGAAGATCGACGTACGAATGACGAAAAAATTGTTCTAATCCCAAAGTGCGAGTCATGTTACGTCTGCCTTTTTGGCTCAAGCTGTCCAACCTAATGAATTCTGTACCTCATCAGACCTTTCCTTGCTCTCAGTCGCTTGATCCTTCCGTTTGCTTTCGCACATCACATTACACTATGTCGCAATTTCTTCGGAAGCGCATATGTCTCACCTGATGTATTTTGAGTCATCTTGGACACTGTGAGATATCTTGGCTGCAGTGTAGAGATGCTTTAATTAAGTCTATACCAGTACAGTCATCCCTCGACTTTCGTCTTGCAGGTTGCTTTCGTACTCTTCATGAGATTGGGCAACTTCGTCACTTTCCTGAGCGACTGGAATGATTTCATATATCAAACAACCAGTAGCATCATTAAGTTGATTTCGTAGCTAAGCTTTCAAAGGTGTAGGTAGATCTTCAAGTCTCGCGAACGTCAGAATATACATGGTCAAGTCGGATTTCGAGAACAGGAGCTCCCTCACAAGGCTATGGTGCAGCAGAAAAATAAAAAAAGGAAACATGACATGCTTCAGTTGCATCGAGTTGGAAGGCTGCAGCCTCAGACATCCTTGCTATTTCGAAACTCAATGATATAATAACGATCTCGCCAAACCTTATTTTGACTAGATTAATCGCGATTCTTAAGCTACGGTGTCTTATAATAAATGACAGTATCTGTTCTTATCTATCGATCCCTCAGCTGTTTTAACCCTATCTAGTCATAGAGCTTCTACCATCATAGAGATTTTCAAACTGACTACTTCATTGTATCTAATGCTGGGAAGCAAGTCAGACTAGAGCGGGAGTCAGCATCTCTATGCACCCAGTAGAAAATCCTCCAGAAATAAACAGGTAACTCTTGTGATCCAATCTTTCAAGCTAAGAAAAAAAGCTTGTGGGGCTTGATAATGCCTTGCAAAAACAATGAATCCCTATTTTCAAGTTCAGCTCGCTTTGCGGATTGAGCAAGGGATAGAACATTAGATTTCTTGAGGACTTTTTTACTCATCGAAGCTACTTTAACAAAGTCGAAGAACACATAAGGTAGCAAGGTCGATGTGTTGTTCTACTTGCTTCTGTGATGTCTAAATTTGGTATGTTCATTCGATTCTTGAAACCCTTGAAGAATGAGTCTTATCGTGCAAGACATGAAGAATGCAAAAGAAAGTAGATTGTGATTCGGCAAATGGGACAGAAGTAAATGTCTGTTTCACCTTGTTTTTAAACTTTTCAGAGTCTGAAGACCAGACATGACCAACATGTGCCCTACCGGGTTCAGGTCATTAGAACAACAATTTTTCGCAGTATCCTGCAGTAGTCTGGCTTATTGGACTAATACATAAATTTGACTTGGTACTGACATAATATTGCCTTGGTACTACTAGTATGATGCAACATTTCTTTTGACAGCTTCTGTACAACGTCAAGTATACATCATTGTTTTCTACGGATGACCCAAATACAATTGACTAACCAGAAGAATATCGTCTTTTGAGCGTGAGAAAAAGTTATCAAATTTATACATGTCCCATTATATTCTTCAAAAATCATACGGTGAATTCCTCCTCAATAGTAAGCGGATTGAAAAAATTTTCATTGGTATTTTTCGTAGATTGATTCCACGAGAGTAAATTCTTGCAAATACAGGTATAGAGTACTGGCTATATATCATTTGAAATGAATATGTTTGGGACCACTAAGCCAATCTTCTTCACGGATGTTTTCGCAGATGTTATCATAGAACAGAGAAAAATTGAATGATCTATTACAATTTAAGAAAGGAGGCCTTAGAGCAGCTTTTTTAGGATCTTGAATCACGTTGTCCGGCAGCGCGCAATCTTCCTTGAGACTTACATTGTCGGCACGTCTTTCTATTTCTTCTTGCTGGTGTAAGCAAGTAGCCTTGCGTTCCCTCTCTCGAATTTTCCTCACGGCCTGAAAAACCGTCTATTGTGTACAATCTGGGCGCTTGGTTGGACAGTCCGGAATTATATCGCTTGTACGATAAATTTGAAAGGTATTTCAAGATTGTTTGAGCTTGATATAGCAAGATTTAGGTTTTGTACTTATCTGTCATTTTTATGTGTATGGCTTCAACTTTTTTTCAGGTAAACATATGCTCATACGGAAAATTTCCAGATTATTGTTGGCGAGACTGTTCCCTCTTCGCCTCCTCTGTTTGTGAGATTTTGTTGAAGTCTAACCAAAATAGGAGAAATCATTCGGAAGGCAAGTTTTGGTCCTGCTCTCCTTTGAGAGATAAGACTTCATCCGTCCGTATACCTGACTCACCAGCAAGGGAATTTGCACGTTTATAGATTGTTTCTCAAGCATTAGCTGTGTATGCTCAGGTGGATAATACGGTTAAAGTGCGTGACGCTCTCCAAGGAAAGCTTTTTCGGCAAGTATTTTGCAGCTGTATCTGAAAATGCATTTGGTGACTGCAAATTAGTCTTCTTTCCCTCATACAGGTTCGTCATTCTTGCCAAATGTATGCACAGATACGTTTCAATGCAATTCCACCTTTTCAACAAAATTTTCTTGGATGCCTATTTCAGACTCTGCTCTGTTCTAGGAGAGGAGAAAGGAGACTGATTTTGGACAAGCAAGAGGAAGGCACGATTTTTAGAATACCCAAAGACCTTTCTTATAAATTGCTACGGACACGTATTTTTTGATCAAACAACGGAACTGTACAGTAAAGTCTTACTAAGCAAAGAAGCAAAGAAAATGCCTAATGTGGATCTTGTGTATAGATCTAGTAAATCGCTTAGCGGTTGATTCTTGAAAGCGTCTGCGATGTGCTTAACCGTCCATCTTTTAGATCTGTTTCAGATGCCATAGAGGAGTTTCGACAATCGAATTCAGGTACACAACCTTTTCTTTCTCCGCGTCACTAAACGCGTGTGCCAGTGTTCACCTCAATATTGCGCTCTTCTCTCTCTCACTGTCCGCTGAAATTTGAAAGACACTATCTGAATAAACGACAACGGAATGGTAGCTACCGATGGCGACAAGATGAATGGATCTTTTTGACTTTGTCTTTGTTTGCCCTTATTTGGTGATAAGGTGGGAGGACACTTCATCTATCCTTATAGATGCTCACGCGTGTCAGCCTGCAGAGTAGCATACTTTCGAGAGAGAAAAGGTGAAGAGGACATGCAAGGAAAGATGACAACGCGCTTCTCGAAACACTCGATCGAACCTTGGAGCACAGAGAGCTTTGTAAGAAATCTTAATAGAATTATACAGTCCACCCGAGAAAAAGTTGGCTGCGAAATTATCGTCTATGGAGACGGAAAAGTCATCGCAGACATACGAATGTCATAAGATTTAAGACTCATTCTTGTTTAGATGGGGCAACGTGCTGGAGGATAAGCCAGTAGGTCATGCTTGATAACCCCAAGACCGTGCTTCTAGAGAAGCACCTGAGAAGTGGTCGTCCTTTCCTTCAATCGATAAGCCCGAGAATTTGTAGCGCCAAGCCAGACTGTTAATCGATTCAAGAAATTTCTGGTGGCAAGATCGAATGTATCCTTTCTTTGTCTTCTTCACAATACAAGCGAGCCCTTCCATTTTCTTCTTCTTCTTCTTCTTCTTCTTCTTCTTCTTC
>BCJU01000009.1:0-97681 GCA_001600355.1 Meira nashicola
TTTTTACCAGTTTATCCGATTGCCAATTATTTAACTATTCAATTACGCAAATTTGGTTTCTCAGTTGCGGCTACAAATGCTCTTAGTATTCCACCTCCCGCATTAGGATTATTATTTTTAATCTTGATCACTTTGATTTCGGAAAGGGTAAAATATCGTATCCTTGTTGCAAGTTCGATTGCAGTTTGGAATGCAATTTTTCTATTTATTCTTTTTTCACTTCCARAAAATGCAAGTAAATGGACTTATTGGACATTTGCTGCTCTTCAACAAGCTTTCCCTTATGTTCATGCACTTCAAGTTGCTCTTGTTTCTCGACAATCCGGTTCAGTACGTACAAGAACGATTAGTGCTGCACTTTATAATATTTCCGTTCAAATTTCTTCCATCATTGGTGCAAATGTTTATCAACGTTCTGATGCACCGCTATACCGAAAAGGAAATCTTGCAATGGCAATCTTGAGTGCTGTCACATTTTTGATTTATATTGGAGTATACTTTTATTATCGAATTAGAAGTCAACAAAGGGATAAAAAATGGAATGCAATGTCAAGAGAAGAACAATTACATTACCTTGCCACAACAAAGGATGAAGGGAACAGAAGATTGGATTTCAGATTTGCTTTATAATTATTCCCAAAAACGACTTTCAGAATTTGATGTGTATATGCAACAATACACAGAGTGGTTATGAATAGAGAAATAACTAGAAGAGGTTGAGTACAGTTGCTCACCATGCGCACGCTATTGATTATTATCGCAAGCATCAAAGCCAGCCACAGGATCGCTGGCGTAGGCTAGTTGCATAACACTGTATGCCATTCTTTGATCGTTATATTGAATATCTTCGCATACGGCTGAAGTACCTCCTAAATAAGCAAGCATACCTTCCAATTTAGCTTTCTCGAATGCATAAGAATCATTACCTAATCGTAAATGTGCACTATCATCCTGTTCTTCGGATGTGTTTAATAATTCGTAAGACATATAAACGCCTTCTGGACCAACCGATTGACCTTGTTCGCAATACGTTTCAGATGGATCTTCGTTATAATCAATTTCTGTATCAGTTGATTCGCATTGACGACGTTGAAGGGTAGAATTTGATTTGATTTGCTGCGAATTCCAACCAAAGGTGAAATGATTGCCAAAAAAATCTGTTTCGTTTGGACTATTACGCAACGAAACGAAACCATGATGTCTCATTCTATCGTCATCACTCTCATACCAAAAAGAAGAATTGAAGCCAGGATGAATGGCATGTTGAATCGGATAAACGTGACTCATGATTATATCCCATGTAGATAATGGTTGACCGATATTTTTATCATAATGTTTATCCTGTTCATTCAGCATTTCATTATCGATCATTAAAGACTTTTCATATGCTTCTTGAAAGAATACTAAATTATCTTCAAACCATAAACGTTTATTCAAATCACGTCCTCCTAACGTTCCTTGCGCAACAGAAAGACCTCCCATCGCAATTTCTGCTGCATTTTGACTTACAGGATTAGCAGCTGCTTGAACCAATCTTGCACGGGTATAAAGCGATCCCCATGATCCTAAACTGGCAAACAGGAAAGCTGCACCAAAGCATAAATATTTGGCAGTTTCCATAAAACCAAGTGATTGCGCTCCAAGTGTACAGCCAAAGTCAATCAAGCCACCAAGAACGATATTCGCTCCAACCAAAAGGGCTTTGACTAAAAGAGGAGCAAGTCGTTTTTTGTTCATAGCATAGGTTACATCATTTGCTTCACTACTACTGTTTAAAGGTAAAAACTTGACGTCTTTTAATAATGGCTCAATATCGTAACCGTGTTTAGTAAGAATTGCAAGATTATCTGAAAACGAACCAGAGAAAGTAGTGGGACTTTGGATCCATGCTTTGAGACTTGCATCTTTTCGGTCAGGAATCTTTGTCTTTGTCATCGAATTTGCATGCTTGCGTATCAAATGCGTGATAGGATGCGAAGGTAACCACATTCCTTTTGCCTGATGACGAGGAATAGAAATTTCATGTAAATGTTCTGATTTGATATTTGAAGACATTGAAAATAATTGAACGTGTCTGTCGATATGGTGAGAAGTATCGATGATGTTGGGTTTATGATCATTTACTACTTTGGCAGTAGTGACAGCCTGTAAAGAACTCAAAAAGATAAGTATAGTCATTGTGATGATGATACTCATATTATAGCCTCGCTTTCGTGCTCGTTCAACAATTATAAATTCTTCCTCTTCATCCCGTAATTCAACCGATGCTGATGAACCCATCCAAGTTTGTTGTCTTACTTGCATACCTTCAATAATCTCTTTTCGTTTTGCATGCGCTTGATTGCCTATTCCTCCTGAAAATATGATCCGTATACGTCCTGAATCTCGTTTTGCTAAATAGATTGTACCTAGATTATGCGAGTATTGATATAACTCAGGTTCAATCAAAAACTTTTCTTTGAATAAAAGTTTGACGACTGTTTGATCATTCGGTAGATGAGCCCGAGAAGCTGCCAAGTGAATCGAATTTATCAATTCAGTTCTTCGTCTTTGTTGTTCTTTTGTTATTTTCGCTTCTAACTTTCTTACACTGGCTTCTTCTGGAATTGCTTCAGTGAATTCAGTAAAGTTTAACCATTTATTTTTGATAAATGAAAAAATGTCATTAGATGATATGGTTCAAAAAAAAAAATAGAAAGCTTGTCTTGTTTTTATATTTTGTTCGATAAGTGGGGTTTACGTTGAAAAGGATATCTTTTTTTTTTTAATTCCCATCATTTGACCTCATGGTTTCTTAGTCTTACATTTTAACGCTAGTCCATCATTTTCACGCTAAATTTTTCCTCAGCGCCCCTGCCGCCCGTTAAAACAAGAGAAATTAGCCAGTTGCGGATAGAAGTGTGTGCCTGTACTTTTATATCCGAAAAAGATAAACTCAACGCTGAAGAAAGAGACGGCTAGCCCTCTGATTGTTATTTGTTTATGCTGTTTTAGCTAGCGTGATTTCTCAATAATAAAAAAAGAAAAGTATCACCACGTTGCTACCCGATGACATTTTTACTATTTGCCATAGTACCCCAATGCTTCTTAGCCAGTGGACTACTTGCCTTTATCGATATTGATGCCTGATTTCGCTTTCGTCCTAAAAAGTATTGGCGGATAGTGAGCAGTGTAAGTCTTTTTGCCTGAGCATATAGAGATCTTCCCTATCTATGAAGATGTAAACATAAATACTTCTATACTTCATACTTCTATATAAGGCTGTCATTTGATCTAGATAAAACTACCATAGAATGCATTCAAGCAGAGAGATGATACATGAAAGACAAGAGAATGTAATCAGAGCAATTGGGACACCTTTCCAAGGCTCTACTTTAAATAAGCCAGCGATACCTAAATTGACAAGATTCTTTTGTTGCTTTATTGCTTGATAAGTCTCTTTCACTTCTGCTGAAACATGTGTCCATAAGCCGTAAATGATCCAAAAAGCAAGACAAGAAGCTATTAATAAGATTGTTGCAGCCAAATTAGCGTAAAATGTCTTATCTCTTGATTTCTTATATCTTGCTTCCTCTTTATTTGATTCTCGTTTTTGTTGTTTATACATGCTTAAGATTCGAATCGTTGTTATATATAACCTGAAAAGGATTGTTAAAATTGACAAAGTCATCAATGTTGTCAAGCCAGCAATACGAGCGTAATCAGATTGTTTATAGCCACCTCTTTGATGATTTCCATAATCATAATCGATTCCAGCTTCGACAAAGTGTATAGCAAAGCCATGATTGATTGTGATTGTCCGATATTTGTTTAAATCAAAAGATGTATCAAGTGACCAAACTGCAGTAGGGAAAATACTAACGCCTTCGCTTTGATTAGTATTTTGACGTTTGTTCTTCTTAAAAGGCTCAGCTAAATAGRTATAAGAAGGTGGATAAAATGTGTCATGTAGAGGAGCACCTGCACGAATATCTTGCATACCAGTTGTAGCAATAGTTCTAGTAGTAGTAGCTGTAGGAGAATAAGCTATAGGCTGTGCTGAATAATATCCGGTAAAACGTTCTGTTGTGGTATATGTTTTACAATTAAGCGCAACTTCAGTAACAATTGTTGTTTGCACGCTTATAGAAGCTGGTTTTGTAGTTGTAGTTTCATAACCAGTTACAGTTTGTGTTTCCGTTCKGGTATAAAGTTGAGCAAATGGTACATTTTGATAACCATCAAATACGTTTGAACGAGCATAAGAACATGATTGAGCTAGGATTTTTAATGCCCATATCTGTAATGATAATGTAGCTAATAAAATAATAGCTTCAAAGAGTAGGAATATACGAAACAATTTCATCTTTGATCGTTGTCAGATTGATAATTTGCAAAAAAAATACAATATAAACACTATTTTCTAATTTTATTGTACGGTCTTCCGACGACGATAACAGATCAAATCTAAAACGCGGGGTAAAAACACGCTTACCTTCTTCAACACAGCCTTACTATAAAATTTACCCGGCACAAATATAAAATTGATCAATAAATTATAGTAATTAGGTTACTTTTGTTTATATAGTTTAACACATCTTGTTAAGCATATTGCAAGAGTAAAAGTACAATAGTATCAATTGATGCTACCAAGATTTCACGATTGATTTGATAAGTTTTATCTTTCTCATCTTTTGATAAATTTCGTTGATTGCTTTCATCTTCTTTCTTCTTTCCTCTTGCAGGCATAATGAAGCCAATTATTATCCATGCGAGAAGAGAATATAAAATCAACATTGAAATCAATACTTGACAACGAAGAAGGAATCGCCAAAGACCAGAAAGGAATAAAATATCAATGATGAAACTAAAATGGATCACAGCAAAGAACGGGTCATCTTTCTGTTTTTGAGAGGTATTGCCACCAATGAGAATTAAAATTTGTAGAAWTGTTGAGAGTAAAAGTAGATATGATCTTGCGATTGAGAGGAGATCGAATCTTTGAGGGAAACGAGTGAGAATGTTTAATATAGATAAAAATGCATAATTTGACTGTATTCCAACTGTGATGAAYTTATATCTTGCTTTATCTCCTTTTGTTGTATAAGACGCAAATAAAAGGCCGATGGCAATGATGAGATTGAATGTTACACATAGTTGCAAGATAGTTTCATTCGAACCCATAATACCGCTATATGTCGGCACCAAATGATCTAAAGGCCATCGTAAGATACTCTCCAATCCATGTATCACAATATTGAATGTATTTTGAAGCGGTCTCGATTCCATTATGCTATACTAGAAGGTTAATGGTTGAGCGGAGTAACATTCTTATTCCAAACACGCTGCGCAGCGGCACCTACGCTAAACTAACAAAAGAGCGTTGTGTCAGTCTCATGCATAAGCTATATGTAATCAATGTATAAGCTTCACACCTTTTTCTTAAAAGACGCTAACGAATCAACATAACTTTTAAATTACGTTCAAATAAAAGGAAACAAGGTTGAACTGTTCCAACCAACTTTATTCAATTTATAATCAATCTAAATCTAGACAATCACCATGACAGAGGCTAAAAAAGAGTACGTAAGAGTTGTTTATGTCTAGAATTATTCGTTCAAACTTTCTCTGTTTTCATTACAGTTTCACTGCTGTGCAAGTTACACCTGATAATTACCCTCAATACTATATTTCACAAGCTACTAAATTAGGTAACCTCTTATTTGTTTCCGGTCAAGTTGGAGCAGGAGAAGATGGTGAATTAAAGAGTAAAGATGATTTTTCAATTCAAGTTGATCAAGCATTTTTAAATTTAGAAAAAGTTTTACAAGCAGGAGGTTCAAATTTAACTCAAATCGTTAAAGTAACAATCTTTTTAACAGATATGAAAAATCAATTCCCATTCATTTGTCAAGCTCGTAAAAAATACTTTACCATTCCTTATCCTGCCGATACGATTGTTGAAGTGAAATCTCTTTATCATCCTGATGTTAAAGTAGAAATTGAAGCCATTGCTGCTATTCCAAAGTAAATGATTATATCTTCTTTCATCTTTCATGTGATTTGTCTTAAATCCGAAGCAGAACATGAAAAAGGCCCGTTTTAGCTTTCTCTTGGCATTGCTTTGCTTAAATCCCTGCACGGGCTTTTTTTTCTTGCATGCAGATGTACGCCGTGCAGCATATACACGATGAGTATTTGACAGCATAGAGGTATATCAAACATCTCTTCGGCACTACCATTAGGGAATGTCTGACAGATTTATGGATTGTTGATAGTTACATTCCATTTCCCCCAAGAATATCTCACGAACTTCTCCAATGGATCATTTTTGTCTCCCCATTTTGTGTGTGTTTTGCGCTTGACCTTTTCACCAGCATATATGCTTTGACGGGCTCTTTGCATCGAGTTTATTAGCATAACAAACTATTCTTTTCTTGTTTCTCTCTCATCAACCATAAGRATCATCATTTCAGTACAACATGATCGGAACAATGGATGGCGCTTTAGAATCTTCGAAGCTTTATGTGAAAATGTGGAAAGAATTTTTACAAGATGTTGATGGAAGAGTAGATGAAAAAAAAGGTGTAATGATTCGATGGTCAGGTACAAATTTAACATTTTTCAACGTTCTCACTTTTGTTGATGGTAATGTAGATCAAATCGAATTGAAAAAACGTCTTGAATTTGGGTTGGATTATATGCAACAAAACAAAGAACCTGGCATGTTTCCTCTTTTTGAAGAATTATTGACAGACGAAGCACGTTTACAACTTCAAAAAACATATGAACGTGTAGGATTTCATCTGGAAAGTAATGAATTCGGAATGGCAGGAGAGATTTCAACCCTTCAAGAACCACATCATCCAGACCTTCGATTTGAACGAATTAAAACAGAAGAAGACATGAAAACGTATAATACATTAAATGCACTTGCTCATAACGTTGATCCATCCGAATTTATTAAAGTTATCAAACTTTCAAAACTTTGGRATGAAATCGGTTTTGGATTTATTGGCTATTTACGTAAAGATGATAAACCTGTTTGTTGTGCATCTGCTTTTCCYGTTGAAAAATCTTTATTCCTCATTGGCGTTGCAACTGATCCGAATTATTGGAGACATGGTTATGGTGAAACAATCACACGTAAAGCACTTTTTGAAGCAGGTAAAGCGTATAATTTAACAAGAGTCGTTTTTCAATCTACTGAAATTGGAAAATCAGTTTATGAACGAATAGGAATGAAAGTTACTTGTAATGTTCATACTCTTGTATTGCCTCAAAAATAAATAAATAAAAATCTTTTTTCCTGCAGAGAAGCCAGAGAAAAAAGCCACAATGTGAACGCGTGTCAAGATAGAATACAAGTACCATTCATTTTTTTTGAAGAAAAAGGAGGATATGACGGAGTAGTAAAACTTGATACACGCAGATAATAATAACGACGTCTTTTTAAAATTCCATCATAGATCAACCACTATCAGGCTAAGGCATAAATAAAGAGAAAAGCTTGGCATGTATGAACGAGTACGATGCGGCGGAATACGAGGAAACCACCGTCGGGCAAAGTGGATAGCTGCAGCCACAGCGTTACGCCGGCCGGCTACAACCCATTAGCGTTATTTTTTATACGTCATCTTTTGTCTTACAATGAACTGAATTGCTACACATGATCCTATGCGTTAGCGCCAATTTTTTGCTGGGAATTCTTAGAATGCCAGTTTCTTTACTAAAATGCCAGACTTAGCGGGTACTTTCATGCAAGAGTGCATGAACATGCTCACAGCTGAAGAGGATTGAAAATTATCTGAATTGAATTTGCTCCTGCCTATCAAGGCTCATATATATGAGCTGCTTGGACCGCTGCCGGAACAGGGTCTTCGCGCGCTAGCGGCGATGAGGGAGGGTGGTGGGTCAAAAATTGAGCTAGAAGACAATGATGAGAATGCTATGATGGTGGTGGAAGAAAGGGCTTAATAGAACTACGTAGAAGCTTGGGGCTTATCAACGTATTCTGCGTTGTAAATACATGTTTGCATTCACTGTATACTCATTAACTGTTTAAATATGAATGAACTTTTCGATCGGTACACCGTAGGTTGCGGATAAATATATGCTAATGTGATTTTATGGCATACAGTGAAAGAGGATAGTCGAATGCGGTTGAACACCGATTCGCTACTCTATACATATTTAAACCGAAACGAAAGGATCATGAATGCTCTTCGTTTCCCGCTAAACTTGCATATACCGAGCTTCTAAAGCCTTTATCGATCGGATATCCAAATTCTTGGTACACGTTTAGCAATGGAGAAAAAAGGTATAAAAATCCCTTGTAAATTCTATTGAAACGATCAAGAAAGTTATTTCCAACCCAAAAACTTCCCCCTTTTTCCACTCAAAATAATTGATGATCTATAATAGGCGTCTCCGAAAGTATTAGGGATTTACCATGTCAAAGAACACAGTAGAATAAAATTATCCCAAAAAGGAGTCATATCCTTGCGTTTATATAGTATACTTTCTCGCCTTTGTAATGCTTCTAGAAAAAGCATGTGCATATAAATTAGAATAATCTTGTGTGAACTACAGTATATGATAGATGCACATGCTATATACCCTCTACTTGCATATGTATCGCATGGTTACGATGTAGATTTCGGCAGAAGAGCTGAGCGGGCTTTGTGCAGCACAGCGTGATTTGCATCGTGCCATCTTTACGCGTATAAAAAAGTATCTATATAACTACCCATATGGTATCATATCATAACCATCATCAACATAAAGCGATCAACAAGATGCTAATGAAATCAGCAAGAATTGCTTTACTTTCAATATTGTTTATGATTGTTGGTAAAAGTATGGCTGATAAACAATCTCTGCATGCGCTTGTATGGGGTGACACAACTAACGGTGTCACATGTGATTGTGCTGATGATTTAGGTAAAATGATTATAAATACACCTGGCTATAATATATCTTATACAATTGTTGGACCGGATGGTACAAATTTTACTTCTGATTTACTTCAAACTGCCGACATTTTCGCTTATCCAGGTGGACCAAGTTTAGAAAAAGCATGGCAAGGGTTAGAACCATTTTCAGAACCTTTACGTGAATGGATACGAAATGGTGGTCGTTATATTGGAAGTTGTTTAGGTGCATATTTAGCTGGAAGTGGAGCAAGTTTTGCACCAGATGTAGGATTAAGTATTTTACCCTATAATGTTCAATCAGGACAAGAAATCACTCAACCTAACGCTCAAGTTCAAAATTCTAAAGATACATATATTGACGTAAATTGGACGTTTGGAAGTGGAATAAATGCGAGTAAAACGATAAAAAATCGTACTTTATACTTTCAAGATGGAGTTGTGATTTTAATCTCTGATGATCAAATACGTACTTCAAATTCGACTTTATTAGGACGATATAGTAAGAATAACGATGTTGCAGCAATTGTTTCACCTTTTGGAAAGGGATTTGTTGGAGTAACCGGTGTTCATCTTGAAGCTGATGAGAGTTGGTGTGAGTTTTGATAATGTCTTTTGATAATCTCATAAGAGAACTAGAATTAATCCTTTATACTCTCTCTCTCTAAACACAGATCAATTAGCTCATTTTTCCAACCCACAAGGCGTCAATTTGAATTACGGATATGATTTGGTAGCAACTACACTAGGTAGCTTGGGACGTAATGCATCTGAAATAACAACCAACGGATCAACCTCTGCCGCTTCTACACAAAATCAAGGGAATAATAATTCATCATCCATTCTAAGCTCAACTTTTAGTAGTGTGGTCTTTCTATTGGCACTTTTCTTAGGCAATTCTTTATTACTTGTATAATCTACTATTATTTAGCATCACTATCAATCTTTTGCTATCTATGAATATGATGAGGTTCATTGATAATAATATCGACGGCTGTGATTTCAAAGCGGAACAGGTAATTGCAATAAAGCTCAAGTACGATAAGGAGCGCGCAGATGGCCATAAATACTTCATATATTTAGCAGGATCAAGCGAAAAAGTATGTACATAGGTTATATGTGTGTTCATTGAAGAAACTCTAATAATCTATTTGTAAAGTCGTTGTGGTTCTGGAAGTGACTGCCATGTCCAGAGTTTGGATAAATGACTAATTGGGAATTTAGTATCTTTTTAGACATTTTATGACTGCCTTTGCTCGGAAGCATGAGATCATGATCCCCATTGACGATCAAAGTTGGTTTTCGTATATCTTCTAATTTATGCGGCTTTCCAAGATCCCACTTCGTCAAAGCGATCAATTGTCTCAAGTAGAGTAATAATGAAGGTCCCGATTCTCGATTTTGCCTTTGTTTGATCGCAGATAAAAACGTTTCAGCTGCTAATTTTCCTGTTTTATTTGGGGGAAAGAAGAGGTAAAATTTTGGATCACGAAGAGTAACAAAAGATTTGATAAAAAGCCAAGGAACTCGTAAGAATGAAAGAAATCCTTTACCTCCTTTTGGTCCCGTTCCAACTAAGATTAACTTTCTAACGAGTTGAGGTGCAAAGATTGTTATTTCTTGCGCAACAAATCCGCCCAAAGAGAATCCAAAAAGATCAACTTGATCATAACCAAGAACATTGATAAGTTTAATGATATCAAGAGCGATCAGATGAACGGATAATTTTTGTGATCCTGTTGATGATCCTACGCCGCGATAATTTACGGCAATTATATGATGTTTCTCGGCTAATTTATCTATAATTCTAGGATCAAAATCATCCAAATTTGCACCCCAATGATTCAAAAGAAGGATGGGTGTTGACTTTGTTTGACTTTGCGATTTTTGACTAAGCTCGCGAATTGCTATAGAGCATTGACCAATATTGATCAATTTATTAGGTGCGTAAATATAGGAAGAGGGTGGAAAAGTGGTTGACATCTTGCTTTATGGTACTTTATTCTATTGCAAAAAAAGCAAAGTTATACATCTTCTTTTATATTTTTTCTCGTAATCGTCTTGAGTAGGAAACATGGAATGGATTACTTTTTTCCTTATCTCCGTTTCTCAGGCGATCAAAGGTATTTCAGGTCTTAACAATTACCCTAATTTACTGGCAATAAATTGAACTATGTATACAAATACATTCATCTTAATCTTTGCTTTTTTTAAGATGCGGTAAGGGACGCGTGTAGCACAAACGAAAGATCTACCATAACAAACACATTTCAAATCAGACTAGCGGACACTTTGCGCTACGCTGGGCTGAGCAACAAAAACTACTGTATCTTACCTCCATACACAATCAGCCAATTTAGAAAGCGGGGTATGGTTAGTAAAGATGACGGAAATCGGATAATGGAAAGGCGGGGTTATCACTTCTCTACTGAGCATCAAGGTATAGATCTTGGCTTATATATTTAACTGGTCTGGCTTATGGCGATTAGAAACGATCAGACACATCCTCTCTATAAAATTAAGTATAGATATCGGAGATCGATGTTATGATGTAGTAAAACATGAAAATTGTCTAACCTACAAAATCATCTGCCATGTTGAGTGATTATTACTATAAGATTTTATCTTATCTAGGCGCAGCGCATGTACTCTGTAATCTTGAATAGGAAACGCTGGCTAATAATCTTCTATCTCTTATCTTAGCTTAAAAATGGGTAAAACATAAAGTGGGTTATAGAGTGTGGGTTAAGCGGCTACAGAGGAGAATGTGACTTATCAAGACGTTCAGTCACTACCAGAGCACACTAAATGTTAAAAGGGTAAAAAAATTGATTGATTGTTAAGAATGAGCGCTAATATAGGGAAAGAATAATATTTTGACGACTTAATCGTTTTGACCTTAAAGTTAAGACGACCTCCGATCGGATCTACCTATAGAGTCTTAGCTACGCTATGGTTTAGTATGAAAAGTACTTTTATCAGCGTCGAGAAAATCAAATGCTGATAGTGGTACTCCTTACTGACAGAGTAAGCAATAAGCCGTTATCATATAAAAATAAAATTTAGGAATAGAGTACTTTTTCCCGAATGAAGAAAGGAGAAAAAAGAGTGAGTCTACTAGGCGTTTTATAAGGTATACTAAATTTTTTTTTATATATACCTTAAAAATATAATCTTATATAGTAAAATAAAATATGCCGTATAGGCTTTACCATTTTACTGTCGTATTAAGAGCTAGGTTAAATTCTAAATCTTTGATCTTATTTAATGTTAAAATTGTTATATTGATCCGATCTCGAAGATCTTTAAAATTTTACTCTTTTCCCTTAAGTTTTTTAGCTTCTTCTCTATATAACCTTTTTACGAGAGATATATAAACTATATAAACGTTTTAAACTTGCTCTTTTATACTTTTTTAAGAGAATAAGATATGGTGAGCTTTTTATGGTATTTTATATTATAACTTAATCACCACTCCAGGGTCCCGGTACCTAATCAACAGCAAGAAATGGACCTCGGATTAGATTAATATGCCCAGCATCAAAGATAGAATAGAAAAGGACCCAGAACCTAGATATACGTGCTTGACTTTACGTGATGTTAAATTTTTATACCATCGAACTGGAAGAAATAAGCGGATAAAAGAAAGAATCTTGATGAAATTGAAGTTGTTTTCGTTGAGTCATTTTTCAGAAGATACTTGGTTTTTAATACATGCATACACGCTAGCCCGTATGCGCCTTTATGCGTGCAGAAAAGAACGTAGACGGAGCCCTGCGTGTTGCTTAATGCAGAACTATAGACTATGCATAGTCTAGTGCTATGCAGATGTAATTGTTGATGTACTTTAGGGCACAAGAAAAAGCCTAAGAAATGCCGCAAATAGGCCGTTTAGTTTCAAATTGTTATTACGTGTATGCATCATGTTCATTTCTCTTTTAGACATGCGTCCCTCGCCCTTGGCTTTTTGCCTCTAAGAGTGTATGAAAAGTTTAAATTGTAAGTGAAATGGACAGGTACGTATTACAGGTCTATCATGTATATAAACGACGAAAGAAGAAATAGTATACATGTACAAAAGCAGAAACGATTGGAAGAGAAAAGGATCGTAATGGAAGTTCATCCTCTACAGCTGCTAAGAGGTATCGTTCGATATTGTCATTTAAACCTCCGGGCAGTTTAAAAGAAATTTTCATCATCTCTGACGTCTTTTTCATAAATACTTGCATGCGTGGAAAAAGATCAGATTCGTATAAACCTATTGCACGATAAGCTCCCTTTAAAATTTCATCCTTGCCCGCCTTGTTTTTGTTATTAAATGGTTTCAAAGCATTGATCAAATGATTTGCTACAGCGCAAACGTCTGCTAATCCTTGATTAACTCCTTCTCCGGCAAAAGGAGTCATTAAATGGGCAGCATCTCCGATTAAAGTGATTCCTTGTTGAGTCTGCCAACGGAAACCTAGAGGTAGCATGAATAAAGACCATGGGCGGGTAGTACTAGTTTCAGATGTTGAAGCTAAAATTGGTTCTAGCAAAACAGGATTCCAACCTCTTAATTTATTCTCCAACACATATTGCTTTGCTTTTTCTACATTGCTTGTATCAAACGGTAAATTTTCATACCAATCTTTATCTGATCTTTCCGAATCTTCCCAATACACTGCAATTTGCAACTTATCGTCTCCCATCCTTTGTTGAACAAGCATAGTATGATCATCCAATGCGAAAAGGTTTCCACCTCTGATCAATTTGACGACTTCTGGTGCGACTTTACTTGCTTCTGAAATAGTAAAAGAATAACCTGCGACATTTGAATAGATTGGCTTAACATCACTCAGATAGTTTCTAGTTTTGCTCCAAGCACCATCTGCACCAAAAATCAAATCACAATCAAAAGAAGTTCCATCACGAAACTGCAGATTAAACTGATTTTTACCGTCGTTGCATTTTTGTACACTTTGTAATTTTTTGTTAAACTTTAGGCTGACGTTGGTTAAACTTTGAAGAAGTATCTGACGAAGTCTATATCTATCGATCTCAGGTGCCCTTCCACTTTTAGCTTGATCATCACCTTTCATACTGAGATACTTTACGAGATTTTTATCAGATAAGATTAGACTTTCCCCGTCATACCTTGCGTATTGTTGAAATTCCGGCCATAAATTTGCCATTTCGATAGCCTTTAAGCCTGTTTCTTGTCGTAAATCAAGAGTACCTCCTTGCGAACGCACATCAATCTTTTCTTCTGCTTCAAAGATAACGATGTCTAATAAATCGCAAACCGAAGATTCTTGCAATATTCTTGCCAAAGCACAGCCAACTGGACCTGCTCCGACTATAGCAACTGAAATTTTGCACATGTCTTAGATGTTTGTTTGAGATGTTAATGACAGGAGAAAGATGGTGAAGAAGGAGTGAATGAGAAACGTTTTTGTCTTTCTTATATACGTAAGTACCATGTTATGTACATTGGAAGAAATACTTTATTGCCGCGCACTTAATTAATAGGAATTTTCTTAATTCCGCGCTAATATAAACTTGCTCTCGGGCTGAGACACAAAGTTTGAACATGCATGCAAGGATGCATTTCCCTGTTCGGTGACAGGACCACATGTGTCAAACTTGTAATACCGTATATATGTGTAACAAGGACGGACCTGTCCGAAAATTTTTGACTTTTGACGAAATTCCCGCGGCTGGCGTTAATTTTTATGGTGAACCCGAATAAAGCCGTACTCTAGTATTTTGCCCACATACATGCTAAGGCATAGTGAAAACAATCACTCCTAATCAAGAAGTACAACTGTCACTGTCACTCGTAAACAAGCCTGGTAGAGATAAAGCATAAGAGTAAACCCACATAATCTGCTATCGCGATAAAGCCTAAAGAACAAACGCCAGAGAGCGTCTATTTTACCAAGATGCAAGCGAGTTTTTAAATCTTGAATAAAGCCCCGCGGAACCGACATTTGACGTGTCGAGCTATCAATTGAGTACCACACAGAAATCTGAATCACCGGGGAGTCTGCAAAAAAAAACACTAGAGACTTTTTTTGTTCCTGATGGCGCTAGCAAAATAGGACTTCCTACAATTTCAAGCTATTCTACTCGGAACTCCGCAACTTTCCACTAAGCAATTTATAGAGACTTGAAATCCGTTACATGGTATTCAGCAAATCATGATAGAATACATCAATCTAGAAAAATCATATTTTGCAAAGAGTCACTAAAGCTAAACAATGGTATTCCCATCTTTGATTGTTGCAACAATGGCAGGTTTCTTTACTAAAAATGGCTTCGAAGGGAAGTTCGTTCTGACAGATCTTGATTGTATACGTATATTGTTGAGAAGTACGTGTCTCCAGGTGCTGTTAATATAGTGTTCTATATCGAGGTAAAGAAAAAGAAATGATTTATACCTGTGATTTTAGACTTTTTATAAAGATGTGATTTGACTAAAGGGTGTACCAGTAGTGCGGAGATATCACCCTCCGAGGTGTACTAGGTGTTCAAGGTTTAAACCATTTTCAGAACCTTTACGTGAATAGATGCGAAATAGTGGTCGTTATATTGGAAGGTGTTTAGGTGCATATTTAGCAGGAAGTGAAGCAAATTTTGCAGCATGCGAATGGTGATTTAAGACACGGTAAAAAGAGACGCCTCTTATAAATCGTCAACTATTTTGAGTGCTGTCCTCACGCGGTACTATCGGTCGATGATCAATACTATCTTTCCATAAATACGCTGTACCTAGAACAATCAGTGGACCGCTATACCAGATATAAGGCTGAAATCTAGGCTTAGTTGCTATATAAACCGCTATTGATGTCACCAGTAATTTCTTTATAGCTTCTTAAGAGAGTAGGCTAATGCCTGTAAATATGAAATACCTTGACCTTGTTTCCTTTTCCATCACTCCTTAGATTCCTAGTGAATCGATAGATGAAGAGCTTACCAGTAACCCTACTTAGTCTTGAGTACGATAGTAAAGAAGGATCAAGGGCAAAAATATAAAATCTAGTATCATGATATATGTTGTGAACTAGTATAGTATATTCCGCTAGTCACACCATGATCACGCTACACGTGCATGTGCATACTGCTTGCCGCATTCCGTTGGCACTGCATGCGTAAGTCTCACGCACAAACCTCTGACACGTTTGTACACTGATATTCCACATCCATCATCCATACAATTTTATCATTATCATCTAATTGTCTGCAGCAGTGCTCGCCCAGTGTGATTGACAACATAATCCCGTCACTCAGATCAAGCGAACACCTTCACTTTTCGGCCTTTGCTAAAGAACGCGTATCCTGCATTTGCGTGGCGCAGCGCAGCGCTATGCAGAAAAACTCACTTGGAGCATTAATTAGTAATCTGGTATTATTGCTCTTTCCTGACCACATAAGCAGCTATAGGCATCTTTTCAAATTGATTCAATAGTCTTCTTTACATGCTCTATATATCTTTATCAAATTCAAGTAATTACACTTTTGAACTCGTTCCAAAATCCACCTTAATTCTAATTTCGTGTAAAGACATTATTAATTGGTTGAATGTTTAAGAAACGGAGAATCTGCTTACCATGGCAGTGTTTTGCCATCTGTTGCGTCAATAAAACGTCCTGAATCAGCTTTTTGAGCATTATCGATCAAATTCAGTAACTTTTCCGCGCTTTCTTTGCTTGTGATGGGTGGATTACTTTTTAACCATTCTCCGAATAAAGGTAATTCTTTTGCTAATCCTAAAACCATATCTGTACCCACTAATCCTGGACTTAGGAGAAGAGTAATAATTTCTTTGTTCTCATTTGCAATACGAATACCTACCACATTTACAGCTGCTTTACTGAGGCTATACGATAAATTACTCATTGGACTGTTGACTGCATATTGAAGAGAACCAGCAACTGAAGAGATGATGATGAATTTTGGTAATTTAGACGCGAGAAGTAGGTGTCTGGTTGCCTGAAAAAGTTGTAAAGGTGCGATTGTGTTGATTTCGATTGCTTGACGAATATTTTGGTCATCTGTCACAAAAGCGCTATCTTGTGAATTATGAATTCCAGCGTTTGCAATTACGACGTCAATATGATCGAAGTGAAATTGATTCGAAATGATTTCAATAGACTTTACCGTATCTTCGGGAACGGCAGAATCCAATTTGATCACTTTTAAGTCACTAGCTTTGGCTTTTGGAAGTTCATGTAGCTTAACCACATTTGGACTGTTCAGATCACGTACAGTTGCGATCACGGTAGTATTCGGTCTAGCTAAAAGTGTTTCTACCAACGCAAAGCCAATTCCTCGACTGGCTCCTGTAATAAGAAATACTAGGCTACCGCTGGACATCGTGTGAATCTTATATTGAAAGAAAGAAAAAGAATTTGAGAATAGCTGTAGTTTATATAGTGTTGTTAACAAAGAAGTGAATATGATGAATAACAGTATTTCGATTTTAGCTACCTCCGCGGATCAGTATATTTAGCTTACTTTAACGCGAGGTAGAAAAATAATACAATTTTTGCCCTATCATTAGGCAGATAATGCTTACTTGCATAGTAATCAAAAATATTCGCGGGATTATGCACTTGCCTTAATTCCGACATGTAGCAACAATCACTCATACATCTCGTCTTTCTTTATTTTATCATCGAATATTATATATTTATCAAAGAAGCGACTTAAAGAAGTCTCTGTGTACTGCCTCAATTACATAATTTTTAGAATTAGTATAGACGCAGCGCACGAACCTCTGCGTTTGTCCTATAACAATCTGCTATCTATCGCGTTTCTCTGTCGTTGATCAAAAAAATTTCGTATACGATATCACGCAGACTAGATATTCGTATAAATATCCTTAAAGCAGTCAATATAGACTTTAGCGAAAAACTACACGTTTATTCTTTTCAAAAAGGTACTTATCGGAGTGGATAGGAGATAGACTATTCCTTTTTCTTTCATCTATCTTTATTCGTAAGTCGGATTTAGTCGGTTAGGATTATTGTCATCCTTTGATTACTCTATTTTGTTGGCTAGATTTAATTTAAAATGACTATGAATACCTATAAGACCGCCTTCGTAACCTTATAAAATTTGACATCGAAAATATGGGTAAAAACATGGCCCGTTATATTATGAGATTCGTATCTGGTTTTTCAATAGAGGCTATTATTTATGCTAAAGTAGGGATAAATGTAGCGGTAAACAGAGTAGTTGGCCAAAGAGAAGCCTGTTGAAGGAGTGGATCACTTCGTGTAGCTGTAGATTGAGCTTGGACACGTGCTGCAGAATTCGCCGTACTTTGAGGATATTTATCCGAACAAACAGCGACAGGATCAGACGCGCCTTTTGGCAGCATAGTGAAATAGCCGTCGTCGTACGTGGTAATTGATAAACTGTTTCGGTAACATTGCAATGCACTTTGATCCGGACTTCCGACCGGAAGCAAGTTGAGCAAATCAATTTGAAAATTAGGGAACGGTGCTCCATTCCAATAAGGCGAAATCCGTGCCCCTCCGTCGGTTCCGCAATCATCAATAGCCCATTCCATGGTTAATGCAGTATCGTACGACGTAGGAATAAGTTGAATAAAGTTGATTTCACCACAATCTTCTTGTTGAGGTGTCCATGAAAGGTATCCTTCATTTCCGTTGAGAACGGTGCTTAGACGAATACGTTTGGAATTAGCGATAGGCTCTACCTTTAAGTTAAAGTCTTCATAACAGCTAGATGAAGGTCGATCGTGCGGGATTCGGACGCCCCAAATTCTCGATTCGCCATCACTAAAGCAACCATTAGCGCCCGGTGTGCCTGTTGGACCACCTCCACCGTTGCTTGTAGTCGTTGTTGGTCCTTGAGTAGAAGTAATTGTCTGTCCATTGCTATTGGTTGTCGTCACAATGACAGGAGGTGGGGGAGGAGGTAGAGGAATAAAGGTTACGGTGCTACCGTCAGAGTTTGTAGCAGGAGGAGGGGCGTTGCAATAATCAGTCGTACACGTATTTGGAAAAGCACTTGGATTCGCACTAGCCACTGAAACAACAGAACTGGCTTCATTCGCCGCACTTGTCACTTCTGAATAGATYGGATCGATTCCATTCACGCTACGATCYAASRMTGCCGCAGCRGCYAAAGCAGCTGCTGCAGCAGAAGAAACAGCWGCGGGTCCGACAAAGTTGTTGAGAAAATTGAGTGCTTGCGTTGCKGCAGCTAAAGCTTTTTGCGCTGCATTTAAAGCATTATACTTTTGCGGATTGCTTGAATCAAGATCTTTTGCCGCTTGTTCTGCATCTTCTGCATCTTGTTCTGCATCATTAGCCGTATCTTGAGCCTCTTCATTTGGATCGTCTGGCTCATTATCCAAATCGCACGAATCTTCTTCTTGTCGCTTAATCAACGTTGGTGCAATAGAATCTAGATGTAAACGAGCGATCAATCCTACTACACTTGGGGAATCTAGAGTTCGTTTCGATTTGACTATTGGTGCTTTTAGTTGTTTAGGGGCCGCACGGATAAAGGAGGCAAGACGTTCCGATGTTCTCTCGATTTTCTCAAATTGTGGAATAGGCGTAGCCGTAGGACGAACCTTTCTAAAGGGAATAGGAAGTCCGTCAGGTGCATTTCCATTAAATGGCGGTCTTTGGGTTGGAATACAGGTCTGACAGCTTGTTGTCACACTGGCCGGACAAGTGCATTTAACAGGCTTTCTGTTATACATAAAGGTAGAAGTATCATGATTATATGTTGAAACAACGTCAAGAAAAGGTGTAAGAGGTGGCTGTGTAGCCGTACGATAAATTGAATGTTCAACGCCATCAATACCTGTCACGATCAACAGTCCATAAGTTGAGGCTTGAGGAGAGTCGTAAGGAGCAGGAGGAATAATACTCAAGATAAAAGGTCGAGCAAAGTCGTCTGCTTTCGGTAAATCGACCCATGGAATAATTTGACCATTAACCAAATCGGCAGCGTTTAGTCCAACAATCATGTTTAAATTACCTTGATATGATTGTTCAAAACCAGGCACACATGTCAATTTGGCACCCGCACCTCCTTCAGCAACAGCGGCGAAAGGAAATTCGTCACATGTCAATCGCATTTGATAAGGATCAGGGCGAGTTTGATCGCATGAATAAAAGTATTTGCACTTATTTGTAAAGCTATCCTTCCGACCAGGAGATCCGCATGCTCCACTCTTTTGCGGCGCATAATTCAACAGTGTCGTATACACTCCATTTGAACCAGGAGCTTCCTTTCCTTCGGCGGAAAGTCGTTGAACAATCCCGTCGCAGATAGTAGGAAACATAGCACATAGATAAAGAGTGTAGGGGGTCTATTGGGATCCGAGATAAACGGACCGTCCCCAGCTTGACGGGTTTCAAGAAAATGAGATTGACCAGGATACTCTTCAAGAACCCATGATTGATTGTCTTCGGTTGCGATGACGGCGCGTACAACCGCAGAAATTAGAAAAAGAGCAGTTGCGATAATCATAGCGATGCACAATATTAGACAACATAAGTTGATGCTGAACTATTTTTCTTTTTATACCTTTCCCTTAACCATTTCTTTCTCAGAGCATAGGGTCTCACTTTAAGTTTACAATACACCTGCAGATAAAGTACGCTAGCTTTCGCGTAGAATCAGTAACACGGTTGAACCGTTATTTTGGATTTCATCAGCAAAAAAGGGTAGTTTAACAAAGTTTAGGGTCAACAGAATTTATATCAGTGTACAAGCAAGTAAATGCATTATGCAAGAGATGTGCATAATTCGCCAACGATAGTTCGATGATGCGGATAGCGGGATTGAATAGGTCGCAACGTATTATACCTATCGATCTGATTGCGTACTATCGGCGCCGTTCTAAAGGTAGGGGCAAAAACCACGAGGTGCGAGAATTATACAATGCCAGCCACAAAATCCCGCTGGCAGCTAGTCTGAGAAAACAAAAAAGAGGTTTCCTTGGTCTATGCATAATATGACTCATTTATTCAAAAACAATTATAATAATGAAAGTTTTTAAATGACATATTAAAAATCCCACTCGTTTTCATTGATCCAAGGACTAGTCATCGGATCGCAAGTGCACAATCGCATCTTCAATTGCTTGAATGTCCTCCTCGTACGCCGAAAGCACATATCCATCAAATCCTTGTATGCCTGTCTCGACACAATTCATTTTTGAAACAATATCATCATGCAAATCAGCGAATGTGGCCATAATACCGTTTAGCTCACATTCACTTGAAGGATCGATATGAAGCCAATCTGCTGCAAAAACATACTCTTCAAAAAAGTCATCAGGATTAGCGTCATCCCCTATAAAGTTGTCGGCCTCCTTTCCATATAATGTTGCTAAATCAATCTCCTTCCCTTCTTCCTTGGCTTCTTTTCGAAACTTTCTAACGTGTTGGAAGAAGTATTCAAATTGGGAAACATGAAACCACTTTGCCCAGCGACAATTTAAATCCTCAATCACAAGAGCATGTCTATCGTTACGCCAGGTCTTTTTATTAGCTTCGACCACCTCGCCGGTAGCACGATCTACTTGGGCCGGTAGAAACGGTTGTCGATATCTTTGAGGAATTTCTGTGACATCTCTTTTAAATATGGCACTCATTTCCTCGGGTGTTTGTGTTACCGGCAAGAATAGGTCTAATTCCGTATGTAAAAGGTCGCGAAGCTGCTCCGGCGATAAGGGTACTCCACGTGGATTTGGGTTTCGATATGGATGAATGGTCCAACTCCAATGAATTGGTCCATTACCTACATTATATTTAGCGAGGTTGTCTAAAATCTTATTCTCGATATCCAATCGTTCTTTTGACTTTTCCTTATCGTGYGCATCGCCAAAAGGAATTGTGATCAAGATAGGTCGACCCATGTTGGTGGTAAGGTTGGTGGTAAGTGAAATACGTTGTTGTGGCTCTTTACGCCTTTCTTACGTTACAGTCAAAGAGGACTGGCGCTGCGCATATACGTCTACCAGTAGAGTGCGCGTATCGGTTTGTTGCACACAGTCAAGCTAAGGTCTTCTAGGAGCACCTTCTTTGTTACGAAGACCTACCAATTCTATACCTGATGTGTCATTCGACGAGTGCCAGAGTATAACGAAAGAATCTGACGATTTATGTCAAATCGACTTATCACTAACGAGTCTAGCAAAGTCAAAAAGAAACGCAATTGCGCGTTGGCTTTCGCTTTACTTGTATAGTCACCTATTTTTTCTTTTTTCTTTTTCCTTTTTAATATCGTGAATTGTTAGAATAACGTATTTGAATCATGATGAGTACCTATGCTTTTAGACTAGCTGTAACACATTCAGGTCCGACTGGAGTATAAGCGCAATCTGCGAGGTAGAAAAGGAAAATGCGTCTCGGTCATTTTCCGAATATGAGATACCCCGACTTTTTGTGTATAGTAGAATTTATAACGGTATATAATAACAAGCTTATCTTACAGATTGAATCTCTTAGCAATGCTCTTTTTACGCTCGATCCAAAACATATCCAAACATACTAGATTTTCAAGATTTCACACAATGGCACCCGATCTTGCTCAATTATCTTCCAATCAAACTTTTCGCTCAAAGGAGACTTCAAAGGCCGCCAACGAAGCATATATTCCAAATCCAATCAAAGAACAATTAAGTAAAAATCAATTAACATATGCATTCACAGTCAAATTATGCAGAAGTATAGAAGTTGTTCAAATGGCAAAACAAGCAGGTTATGGTGGTATTTTAATCGATTTAGAACATTCACCTTTAAGTGTTGAACAAACGGGTCAAATTTGTATTGCTGCTTTAACGGCAGGAATTTGTCCGATCGTACGTGTACCACAATTAGAACGTCATTGGATTTCAAGAACGTTAGATTTAGGTGCTTTAGGAATTTTAGTTCCACATGTTAAAACAGTTGAAGATGCAAAATTAATCGTTGATTATTCACGTTTTCAACCAATTGGTTCACGTTCTGCTGTGGCAGGTTTACCACATCTTGGTTATCAATCTTTTCCAACTTCGATCGCAAATGAAGCATGTAATAAAGCAACTTTAGTTATGGTAATGATTGAAACTTGTGAAGCTTTAGAGAATGTTGAAGAAATTGCAAAAGTACCTGGAATTGATCAATTATTAATTGGAACAAATGATCTTACAGCCGAACTTGGAATCCCTGGTCAATATGATGATCCAAAATTAGAACAAGCTTATAAATGTGTTATTGAAGCAGCTCAAAAGAATAACTTAAGCGTAGGAATTGGTGGTTTAGCTTCTCGTCCTGATTTAGTAGAAAAGTTTGCTAAAATGGGTGCAAGATTCGTAATGGCAGGTACCGATCAAGTATTACTCATGGCAGCAGCAAAACAAAATGCCTCTTCAATGGCATCTATGCGCGATCGTATCATCGAAGAAGAAGAGAAGAATAAAAATTGATATTTTGTCATGTAAATTATAATACAATTATATTATTGTACAGCTCATCTTACGAAGAAGTAAAATCGGAATAAAAAGGTTGCAGGGGTAAACTTCCAAAAGCTTCTAGGAAAGCAACATTATTAAGCAAAGATTCAGCATCCCACAACAACATCTCATCATGAAGAAAAGATTCTGTTGTTGGTGGAGGTATTTCAGTAAGATGATTCATATCAGGCCATCCAGAAGTGCTTGATTCGCGAAATACAATTTTTCTATAAGTAGTATCACCCTATCTAGGTCTTTTTAATAGGTATTTATCGATTATATCATTAATATATAATTTACCTTGATCGTATACTATCCTGGTAAGAATTAAAATGATAGATTTTATACTACTAAAAATGTTAAAAGGAACTTCATTAGTAATAGGATCTAAAACGCTTGTTGCAACTTTATAGTTATTTCGAAATATTTAAACAGATAATCGATTATACGTAGATGCATAAATTATTGCTTTTTGAACTATGACTGGATCAAGATTAACATCGGAAGGATTTACAGTAGAGAACGCAGCACCATTTTCAGGTAATTGACAATATTCTACAGAAGGAGTGATGGGAATCGTTCTTGTATTTGTTCCAACGAATACAGATAACAAGAACGCCGATAAGATCAAGACCCTCATAATGATAGGTTGGTCGGTTAGAGGAATAAATTCTCATCATTTTTATCAGAGACCCCTAACTATATATATATATATCAACGGGACCATTGTGTTCTTATTTCTCTCATATTCTCGGAAATTCACCATTTATAAAGCCGAGTGACAACGGTAACCCTTCCTAAACATGTGTTTTCTACCGATTAGCGGTAAATTGGCGTTCATACAAAGTAACAAATGTGGGGTTGCCTCAGATTCAAAATGTGACAAGCAAAAATACTGTGTTTCTTCTATTCTCGCGTTATAAATTCGGGATCTTGGTTTCTTACTAGCGTATCTGTGAGAGAAAATACAACAATCAATCAATCTATTAAATCATCATTGTAAAAGAGTATGTCATATACCTTAAATAAAGAGTTAGTTTACATAAGATAGCCAAAACAATGAAATTAAGAGTTGCTTACGTAAAACGCTTCACGGGCATAGAAGCACTACAGGATAAAATTAGAACAAGCTGACAGGTTCAAGCCAGCACTTCATGTTACGCTTTAGCTGCAATGCCAAACGCTTTGGTCTGTGAATTTATACTGTATCATATTGATGTTTGATTTAATAGTGACCGGTCCTATTTAGATATAATATCGGTATAAAGAAGGAGAGCGAAAAGGAATTTAATCTAGAATTTTCCCATGGAAAGACGGAATATAATAAAACTCCCCTTATTTATCGGTAGCAATTTATACGCCAGCACAATATTATCCGAAAAGATGATTCATGTAAATGAGTTTGAGTCCCTAAGTAAGGTCGGGAGATCCGTTTCTTAGATCGGACCTCTTTTTGCCTAAGTACCTTTGAGATATATTCAATTAATTCTCATACCGACTCTTTTCATGCTTTGTTTTAATTATGCAGAAGCTTTCTAGAACTGCAGGAATGAAGTTATTTAAGAGTGAGTGAAGAGGATGAACAGGAATTGTATAGAAGAGAAGTACGAGAGAGGGTAAGAAAGGAAACAGGAGCACTGTAAAACCAGTGATGCTATTTAATCGACCTGCGATTATTTAAAGAGGCTTTGAAAGCTGTTATACTCGGGTTGTCAATTAGAGCATTGGTGCTTCTTCTTTTGATCGTCATGATGGTGTTTATTCTTTTTTTCACTCTTCATTTTGTGATGATGATGATGATGATGGTGACGAGAACCTTTATGACCTCTATTCTTTTGATGATCTGGCTTATTCTCTTTTGCATTTTGAGTATTTTTGTTGTCTTTATTTGAAGTGTTTCCATTTGCATTGTTCTTTGTTTGACCATTTAAATTGGATTGCTTATGTGAACCTTCTGAAATCGTAATAGTTGCTGAACCTGATGAACCAGCATAGGCTTCTGTAGCAATAACTTGAGGTTGAGTATCTAAACTGCCTAATATCATTCCTGCATTTTTCCATGCGTTTACATGATTTGCAAAAGTGATTGTTCCGCTTGTTCTTTTCGTATGACGGCGAGAGATGAATTGAACGTGAGATTTACCTTTTTTATCTATACAACCTGCTCCGCCTGGCGTTGTACAAAAGGTATATAAATCACCATCACTTTCAAACGTTCCCTTTATATCTTTAGCTCCTGGACCACAAGGTGCATATTTTCCATAATTGTCAATAATGTAATATTCTACGCAATGACTTCCTACAGACCAGCCGTATAAGGATAAGTATGCTCCATTACCTTCTACTTCAAACGATCCATCGTAGGAAAGTACACTGAAAAGAAGAAAAGAATGCAACTTTAGTAAGTATGTACTTTTTCATACTCGAAGCTTCTACTTACCGGTCCGTTTTACCATTTCTAAAACCTTTGGCATCAATTGCATCATCGACGCCATGCCATTGAAAAGAGTATGTTCCTGCTTTATCGCCTTTCGCAGTGTAAGAACCTTTTACCTTGCTATCCCAAACGCTGGCAAAGTATTTCCCACTTTCATCCCAACCATAAGGCATGGTTTGTAAGCTAGAATTCTCTGTAGAACCGTATACAGCTTTAAACGAAAGGCAAAATTGCAAGATGAAGAATGAAAGCCATAAGTTAGACAGCATTATGAAGAGGGAGATGGACAGGAATGAGGGGGGAAGAGGAGATGGTGATGACGATACAAAGATTTGTTTGATTCAGTATGAACCTCTTTAAATAGCTACTTAAATTGTAATTAGAAAGAAATATGGAGTCGGCTATCATCGCTTATAATGGGAAAGACTGTTATGTGGCTTATCATATGGTGAAAAAGCTCAAAGCATCTTGACCAAAAAAAAGTGTAATTTTTTGCTCTTACGTACGACTATACCCATCATGTAGATTTCCGAAGATTTTCCTTTTTTTAGGCCGTTGAAGAGCACTGACAAAAATTAAAAATAGAACGTTTTATGTATGTACCTGCATATTACGCCCGCATGCTCCCGTCCCTAAACTCATTCATTATTACGCCCTAAAAGCTGCACCCTGCTTAATGCTTAGAACCCCGATCGCGCATCGTACAGTACTCGATCCAATCAACAATTTCTAGCCACAATAACGTTAGCATACCCTTTTATGCACCTTTTTATTCGGAATTATAGGAATGAGTGAGAAAAGGGTTTTACAAGAATATTCCAAAACGTATTATGTCGGTGAATAAAAGTCGGTTTTTCCGATTTTATAATAAAAAAGGAGCAGGGTAAACTGTCACTGCAATTTTTCTTTGTAGTCAAAACGCAATGGTAAACGTATGTAAGGCTATTTTGCACTAATTTTAAAGTTTAAGCCAATACTGCTAAACATCGCTGACATACATTATGTTTGTCATTTTATATTTTCACATATTTTGATTAATAGATTTAGGAAAACTGACTGGATATGTGAAAGCTAAAAAGATTGACACATAAATCGTTACATAAACAATTTTGCAAGCAGTTATTTGTACTCAGCTTTCCATTGATAGGCCCGAACGATTTTCTTGATATCGTCTGAATCCTTAAAATTTCTTTCATTGTTGCCATCTTTTCTGCTTTGTTCGATCACTGCAACCGCAATATCTACGTTAACTTCTTGAACTCTTTCTAAATCAGGTAAAATCATTCCTTTTTTACGTTCTTCTTTTGTAACCTGCTTTGAAAGTGCATCAGAAGCTGCAACAATCATTGATTTTGTAAGCAAATTTGATTTTGAAATAATTGCACCTAAACTAATTCCAGGATAAATCAAAGCATTGTTGCATTCGGAAATAAAGTATTTATCTCCAGAATCAATCGTTACCGGATCAAATGGTGAACCAGTTGCGATGATTGCTTTGCCTTTACTCCATTTAAGTGCATCTTTAGGTGTGCATTCATGAAGTTCAGTAGGATTGCTCAAAGGTAAAACGATTGGCCTTTCAACATTTTTCGACATTGATTCAACAATTTCTTGAGTGAACGCGCCAGGTTGTGTTGAAGTACCAATGAGGATATCCGGTTGAATTTTYTTGATCACCTYTAAAAGAGATGAACCATTTTTATACATTTCCCTTTCTGACGCTTTTCGCGCGAAATTAGCTCTTGTTTTAGCAAATCCAATCTTTGCTTTTTTATCAATCATATCGTCAAAGATTAAACCTTCTTTATCGATTATCCAAAATTGATCAGAAACRKATTTCTTTTCTGCAGAATCATCTTCTTTAAGAGCGAATTGCTTTGCATCTGCAATTTGTTCGCAAATTCCCATTCCAGCCGTACCTGCTCCGAAAATTACAACTTTCGCATCTTYAATCTTACGGCCAGTCTCTAWYAATGCTGAYTTAATACAAGCTAAAGTAACAGCACCTGTACCTTGGATATCATCATTAAAGACTGCATGCTTGTTTTGATAATTGTCCAAAATCTTTTTTGCATTATGAAGACCAAAATCTTCAAAGTGAATCAATGCGTTAGGAAACTTATTTCTTGTTGCAGAAACGAATTGATCGATAAAGTTTTCATAATCTTCTCCTTCAATTCGGTTTGATTTCCATCTAAACAGTAGGAAGAAAGGTGTAAGAAAATGTTGTTAATTTAAGTGATAAAAGGTGATGCTTACCCTAGATATAATGGATCTTTTAGCAAACTTGTATTGTTTGTTCCAACGTCTAAGCATATAGAAATTGTTTTAACTGGATCGATTCCTGCAATAGCAGTATAGAGGGTTGCTTTTGCTGTACTAATACCCATGCCACCAACACCTTGATCTCCTATTCCTAGAATTTGTTCACCATCAGAAACGACGATGAGATCGATTGAATTTTGTTCTTTAACGTGATCATCATACAATTCTTCAATATCTTTTTGATTTTTAATATGTGGAAATGAGAGAAAACAACCTTCTGGCTTTCTGAATAAAGCGGAAAACTTTTTGATAGCTTCTCCTTCTGTTGGAGTATAGATGATTGGTAACATTTCAATCAAATGTGTTTGTAAAAGAGCATAAAATAAAACCGTATTTTGATCACGCATCGAAACGAGAAAAGCATTCTTTTCTAAATTTGATTCTGCATTTTGATATTGACGATAAGCTCTTTTTATTTGATCGTCTAGAGAATTTATACCATATGGTAACCAAGAATGTAGTTTAAGTTTTTTTCTTTCTTCTTGAGAAAACGCTGAACCTTTGTTGATGCTTGGATTTGTAAGTTGTATTGGAGAATCAGACATGGTTGAAAATTGCTTGCTTCCTAATAAGATATGTGAACGTTGAAGATCTCAGATATATATGTTGTACACATATATATACTCTTATGTTATTAATATTGCTCCCGATAACTTGACGTATGATCAAGGCTTTGTTTACTACAGCACCTTTTTTATGTTATAGGCTAATTTAACCATCATGGAGATGTACGATCCGATCCTTTCCGTTCGATTGCATCATTTATGTTGATGTACTTTGTCTCATCGTAATACGTAGTTGTGGATAATCTTTTAATATCGGGAATGATGAAGGCGTGACAGCGTAGTATAGTTGGTACGCATTCGGGCACTACGGGCAAATCTTAGTGCCGAGTTTTAGTGTAAAAACTTTCCAGGACCTGCATCTGACACGTGTACTATGCATATGCATGTTAGATACCGACGGCATATATAACACGTTCTTGCATCAAAGAAAGGACAGATAATTTTTGCCAACCATGCTGTGCCAACTTTCCTTTTCTTCGGACTTACCGAAGAGCACGAACTTATAAGCTAAAAAATCAAAATTAGGGACTTCGTCAACTTCTTCAAACACCTTCTGACGATCATCAAAACACAATTTCGTTCTTTTATGTAGACAAGCATCAGAGTCTACAAGTGATGATGTAATTTAGTAGAAATTCGGTTTTATCCGATCAAACCAGAAGAGTCGCATTGAGATAAATGACGTGATATTTTTGTTTAGCTATGAACGGATATAAATAAGGTGTCAAAAATGAGTAGAAATGAGTACCAATCTTCAAAATTGACAATTTAATCAATCTTAACAATGGTAAACCCTACTTTTGATCCGTCTTCATTGGTTCCAAATGTTTTCGCGCAGGGTCTCAAAGATGAAAGTCCTCAATTCTCATATCTTTTCCAAACACTGGAAAAGCAAGCAAAAGAAAAGTGAGAGTTATGATAATATCTCGAGCTTGTGCTTTTTTAGCTAACTTTAAAATTCTATTTTTTTATTCTATCTAGACTCACTTCCGATGCATTCGGATACGTTCATGGTTCAGCAGGTGAAGGATTAACTAATGAAAACAACTTGAATGCTTTTAATCAATATAGCTTTATTCCTCAAAGACTTGTTTCTTTCGATCGTGTCGATTTGAGTACAACTCTATTTGGTAAAAAGTATCCTTTTCCAATCGCGATTGCACCTGTAGGCGTTCAAACAATCTTTCATCATAAAGGCGAAATAGCAACAGCATCAGCAGCAAAACGTTGCAATGTTCCTTATACGATGAGTACTGCCTCTGCAACGCCAATCGAAGATGTAGCAAAAGCAAACGAAGATGGTGATCGATTCTATCAATTATACTGGCCAGCGAACGAATATAATGAAATAACTGCAAGTTTCTTAAAACGTGCTCAATCTTCTGGTTATTCAGCTTTACTCGTTACATTAGATACTTTTGTTTTAGGTTGGCGACCAAGTGATTTAGATCATGGTTATAACCCTTTCTTAAGACCTGATCGCGTAGGAGTTGCTCTCTGTTTGAGTGATCCTGCTTTTCAAGCACATTACAAGAATAAATTTGGTCAAGATGTCGAAGAAGATTCCGCTAAAGCTGCTCAAGAAGCTGCATCTGTCATCTTTCCAGGTAAAAGTCATTCATGGGAAGATTTAAGCTTTTTGAGAAAACACTGGAAAGGTCCAATTGTTTTAAAAGGAATTCAAAACGTATCAGATGCTAAAAAAGCAGTAGAATATGGAATGGATGGTATAGTTGTTTCTTCTCACGGTGGAAGGCAAATTGACGGAAACGTTGGTTCCTTGGAAGTTTTACCGGAAATCGTTGATTCAGTAGGACAATCTATTGAAATCTTGTTCGATTCTGGAATTCGTACAGGAGTTGATGCTGCAAAAGCACTTGCTCTAGGTGCAAAAATGGTTTTGATCGGACGTCCTTGGGTGTACGGTTTGGCTCTCGGAGGAAGTCAAGGTGTTGAACACGTAATAAAAGGTATTTTGGCTGACATGGAATTATCCCTTCGTTTGATGGGGATTCCTTCAGTTTCTCCAGATGTTTTGAATCGGTCATTATTGCGCAAAACTAAATGATTGGACACTTTGTTTTCTACATCTTCTTTTTTATCATTCTAAATAATTAATAATTTTATTAAAAACCCGTAAAGTTGAATCGAGTAAGCTTTGATCGATGTATGAGCCCTACGAAGTTTGAACAAATATATATTCACCTGAAACTTTGATGAGAATCATACTAAATTGAATCTCGGCTTCTCCGACGATTTCTCGTGCGTAAACATTTTTCCGTTGTTCTGTTTTCGCGTTCCTGCTTTATGGCATAGCACTAGCGTAATTTCAACGTAGTGGAGGCATGACCGGATGGTTCCGATTAATCCATTTTCGATTAAAAAATTCTGTCAGTAAACGTGGATCGGGAAGCTATAAGAGATCTAACTGTACTGGAAATTTTTGAGAAACAACAAAATAAGGAAAAGTCAAGTATTGGATTGACAAAGTTGGCTCTCTCTATTCAAATCGAAGAGAGTAATCTTATTGTTATCAATCGGTCTACAAAACGTTGAAAATGGAAGAACTGAATGATGTTGAACACCGTTCAGGTCACTTCAGTAGCGACAGAGATCCTTGTGCAGATAAAAAATTACGCTTTGGCTGGGCTTTGTTTGTGGTGACGATCAGTACGGGAGGAATTGCAGTATTACTAAGCATTCAACCATTTCAATTTAAAGGACTTCACACTATCGGAAAGGTGTTTTTCATCTTGAATTTATCTTTATATGTTTTGTTTACTACACTACTATTAATACACTTCAAGAAAAATACGAAGCTACTCATTAATTCTTTACAAGATCCCGGAGAAAGCCTATTCATTCCAACTTTTTTATTAACGATTGCAACGATAATAATATGTACACAATCATATGGTGTTCCGTCAAGTGATACATGGCTCTTAGATGGCGTACAAGTCTTGTTTTGGATTTATATCGGATTATCACTGATCTTAGCAGTAACACAATGCTTTTACCTGTTTACTGCAAGCCAACTACTTTTACAAGATATGCTGCCTTCTTGGCTTTTGCCAATCTTTCCTGCAATGGTTGTTGGAACAATTGCAGGTTCAATCGCAAACACACAATCTGTTCCTCATGCAATGAATATTTTGGTAGCAGGTTTAACTTTTCAAGGCTTAGGCTTTTGGGCATCCACTCCAATGTATGGCGTTTATATGACGAGATTGTTGCAATTCGGACTTCCCGCTCCTAATTCAAGACCAGGAATGTTTATTGCTGTTGGACCGCCATCATTTACAGGCTTGGCTTTAATCAAAATGTCGCAATCTATTCCAGATTCTCACGAATATTTTCAACTTCATCCATCTGCCGCCGAAAGCTTGAGACAAAGTGGATTAGCTTTTGCAATATTCCTGTGGTCACTAGCTTTATGGTTTTTCGCTATTGCATTGTTGAGCGTGTTGATTGAGATACGTAAAATGCAATTCGACTTAGTCTGGTATGCTTCCATATTTCCAAACGTAGGTTTCACAGCTGTGACTATTGCGATCGGAGAAGGTTTGCACAGTACACCAATAAAATGCCTTGGCTCTGCAATGACAATATGTTTAGTCATCATTTATCTCTTTATCGTCTTTATGCATAGTAGAGCGATTCTAAAAGGTCAAATTCTGTGGCCATGGAAAGAAGATCAATAAAGCAACAAATTCAAGGGCGAATCTGAAGCGAGCGGAATAACAAAGTATATACCATTCTCTTTCACTGTATACCTCTGTTCGAGTTTTGAAATTGTCTTAACAGGAATAATGGAAAGGTTCAGAACTATATATTTATACACTTTCTTCCACCAGATTTGCTTACCAGCATTTGGTTAATCAGTCATATTAAGGATGGTAAAAAAAGGTAATACAACTCGATCAAGTTTTAAAGAGTAAGAACAATTTGTATAAGGAATTATATCATTTACTTTATCAACCTCTTTCTGTCAAGAGATTGCACGATCAAAAAGATGAATCATATCATATTGCATTCGAGAACGACAGATTCTTCACTGCAAGTATATCTCAGGAAAATAGTTTTACAGTAATAGTATCTGTACGAAGAGGTTATTCTAGATTCTTTTCTAGAGAAACACCGTAATATTTCCATGCTCTTATTGCTTGCATATCTTCTGGATCTCCTTTCTGTTCGATGATCGTGTCTCTATTTGAAGATGTCTGAAAGTACAACAAGGAGAGGCTCTTTTAAAATATGAAGGTATAAAATGTCAGTGAATCGATAAATTTGATCGTTCCCTCGAAGTTGAACTCACTTTTCCGAGCGTTAAATGTAAAGAACCCTCAATGTTGTGCGCTTTATATACCCTCTTTGATCTTGATCCTGTAGGAATAGAATTTACTATATTTGTTCCGATAACCCTCGCTTGTATAAATGCTGCCCTTGCCATTTTACATCCGCCTGTATCTGCAACAACTCCAAGAGCATATATATTATCAAATATTTCCTCTTTACTTTGTTCGGTAGATCCATTTTTTAAAACGTGGAGAGAAGGTGTAACTTGGATGAGCTTTGAGGTTGAATCTACTTTTCCTCCTGATTTTGCGACAAAACTTGAGTTCGGATGTTGACCTACGCAATGAATCTGAAGGATGAGATTATAAATCAGAATTCAAAAGAATTCTCAGATCATATCCTTCTCACTGCAAATAACAATGAACTTACCACAAGATCAAAACCAGACTCTTGAATTGGTACATTTGAATCAAACCTGGTCTCAAGAAGGATTTGAATGCCTATTTCTGTCATCTTTTGAAAAACTAGCTCACCAAGTTTTTTTGAAAATCTGTTTAATAAAACCTTTCGAGAATGAATCAAAGTGACTTCTTTTTCTTTACAAAACGTTTTAATATCTGTTGCCAATTCTACTCCTACAGCACCACCTCCAATAATTGCAATCTTGGATGCATCTCGTATTTTGTCTTGAAGTTGTTTTAATTCGCTTATTGCATCTTCCTTCTCTGTCGCTATTAAGTGAGCTGGTGCAGGTTGTTTTGCACCAGAAGCAATGACGAGATAATCGTAAGGCAAAGTGGTATTATCATCCATTACAACGCTTTTATCGGTAAAACTTTGAACATTTCCTTTTATGAGTTTGAATTGCTTACAGGCTGATTGATTAACAAATTTCGTAAAAATTGGACCATAAGGTATAAATGCTAAATGTTCATAACCTTTGACAACCGAAAAACGTGGAAAGAAGAAGCAAAAATTGAAATGTGAACGTGGTTCGATAATCGTTATTGAAACGCCTTTTGAAGGGGAAATTGCTAATAGATTCCGTACAACTTCAATACCACCGAATGAAGCGCCAATGATGATGATATTTTTTGTTCCTTGAAAAGAAGTGAAATATTTAAATTTTATCGCTCTTTCTCGTTGTTGTATATGCCATTTGATTTCTGAGGCAATGAAATTTAACGCGACACGAATAAGTTCGAAATAGGCAAATCCACCCATGTTTGATCAGGATAATTGTGATAAAGTTGAGAAAAAGATATGGCCAGAATCATCTTTGTGTCGAAATAAGATCATTAACGCTAGGCGTATGGTAAGTCATGCTTATCCTTACATCATATATATATATATATATATATATATATAATGTATATAACAACATAACGTTTTAGCCAAGGAAGGACATTGTATTTTTGATCTTATCAGATAAGACGCGTTAAGAACATCGCTGAGTCAGAGATAGCTATAGACAATGAAAAAGTGAGATAAACGATATAAAGTCCTTGAAAAAATAGTCTCTAATGAAGAAAAGGTGAAAATTTAAGAAAAGTATTAGAGGAAGAAAAGTATATTTTGAATAGCCAGAGATACTGAATGATTACTTTTTCAAGCTAGGAACAGAACCACCTGGTCATTGCATTAGCGTATTCTGCACGAATGTCTAATAAGGTTTTTTATACAACAGACCACACTCTGCTTCTGCCTATTATGTCAGAATATATAGACTAGGTAATCTATGCATCGCGCCCGTGTTGCATACATTCACAAACATGCTCAGGTTGTTTAATGGACACTTTTGACACCTTTYCATACTGGTCAGGCTTATAATTTCTTCCAGACTTATACAGCATGACTTTCAGAGTTCTACTTTACGACTACATTCCTGTCATAACTGAAGATCAAAATGCTACATGAAAATATAGAGATATATGACTTTATYATCGTGGGAGGTGGATCAGCAGGCTGTCTGTTAGCTTCACGTTTGTCACAACAAYTTCCTTCTAAGCAGATTCTCATTTTAGAAGCCGGAAAATACGTACAAGATGATGAAAAGATCCTTTGTCCAGGTYTATCTGTCTCACTTCAAGGTAATTCTCAATACGATTGGCAATATWCYAGCTTACCAGAGGAAAGTCTGAATAATAGAAAGATCAAACATCCTAGAGGTAAAGTCGTTGGCGGAACAAGTGCAATCAATTCTCATAGCATAGTGTATCCCAACTGTGAATGGCAAGATCGTATTGCAGAACATCTTTTACAAGAAAGTCAACAAAAGAAGGAATGGAATGCGAACGGCATGAAAGATGCATATCAACGATGGAGTACATTGGGAAATGAGGAGGAACGTGTRAAGACTTCATTTCCAAAACAGTTGGACATTCTACAAACAACATGGTTGGATAYATTCAAAGAGTTAAGTTATTCTACCGGKACATCATGTTTCGCTAATAGTGAAGTTCAAGCTGTCACAATCACAAATGCGATCGATTCATCAAGAGGTGAAAGAAGTCATGCAGGCAAAGCATTTTTGGAACCTGGATTACAACAACAACGAAAAAATATTTTCTTACAAACAGGGATAGAGGTTGACAAGATTTTATTTRCTGASAAATTTRATGAAAAGCTCAAAGCTACTTCTATTTCATATTCTCAAAAAGGTGAAGAGCATTTAATATCAGGTCGAGAAATTATTCTTTGCGCAGGCGCTTTCGGGTCACCTGCCATTCTAGAAAGATCGGGAATTGGCTGTAAAAGTATTCTTCAAGCTGCCAAAATTCCAATCTTGTACAATCTTTCAKGCGTYGGTGAAAATTTGCAAGATCATTTGAACTGCAGTCTATCTTTCGAAGTGCAAGATAGAATTTCAACACGGGATGAAGCAATTCGTGATCCAGAAARCAGAAAAACAGCATTAAAAGAATGGCAACAAAATCGAACAGGACGAATGAGTGAAGGAGCAGCGTACAGCTTTGCCTTTACACCCTTACAAATGCTAGAAACGAAAGAGGAGACCAAAGAACTCTTTGATTTAGTTAAAATTRTTTTAGCAGCCGAAACCAATCCTACCTTACAAGCACAATATGCCATACTTCAAAAAACAATCCAAAGTCCCAACGAAGCCACGGCTACAACACTTMTGGTACGCTGTCAACGTAATTGTGATTTAGATTCGATGCCGCCAAATACTCCCTCYTTGGTAGATGGTAATTTTGTAACCTTGATTGCAATGCTCGCTCATCCCTTTTCCCGAGGAAGTTGTCATATTTCATCGAACAATCCTTCACACCTACCAGAAATCAAATTCAACTATCTCTCACATCCTCTTGATAGCGAAATTTTAGGTAGGCATATGCGTTTAATAGAACGCCTAATTCAAAGTCAAGCCTTTCATGATATACTCAARCCCGAGGGTAARCGATTACCYCGYAGCTTTCCAMAACCAATCACWACTCTTGAAGAAGCAAAAGCAATCTTGCCYATCAATTCAGCGACAAATTATCATCCATGTGGAACATGTTCTATGATGAAAGAAGAAATTGGTGGTGTAGTAAACGAAAGATTAAAGGTTTATGGTACGGAAAACGTTAGAATCGTTGACGCTAGCATTTTACCAATCATTCCTAGGGGAAATATTCTCACTGCTGTTTATGCCTGGGCAGAAAAAGCAGCAGAAATTATTATAGCAGAATCAAAATGTGCTATTYAAGARRAGGTATATTAATCAAAATAAGCAATCAATACAGCGGAGAATACGTACATAGACGAATGAATCGCTTGAATACTTTTGGATCTCGTTATCTTTCCTACACMTTCGACATTTTCATCACTTCTKTATTAAAACATTGTATTATAAATACAGTCAAATTACATCACCCAGACATTRTTAATTTATGGCCTGATTATATTTTAACTCGTGCTTTCATAAACCTCACGAAGCTTTCGTATTTCCTCCATCAGGTTGGCCATCCGCAACGGTTTGGTATACCAAGCATCCATACCCACTTTAAAACCACGTAAGCGATCTGCTTCTGAGCTTAATGCTGTAAGAGCGGCAATATGATGTTTATAAGGTGAAGGATGTGCACGCATAGCTATTGCCGCATCGAAACCGTTCATTTTTGGCATATTGATATCCAATAAAATTACTGCAGGTAAATCTCTCTTGAATAATTCAACTCCTTCTTCTCCATCTTTTGCTTCTATAAAATCAATCTTTGTTCGTCGAAGGAAAGCAGTGACAATTTTTGCGTTGACTTGATTATCTTCTACGAGTAAAACTTTGAAAGGAGGTAGAGGAGCAAGTGCTATACCCGCAAATTCATCATCGATTGAATCTTTTAGCGGCGTCGAAATTTCATCTGATACTTGTTCTTCCATATCCTCTAACTTTCCTTYGTCAATCTCTTCTGAGGAGGATGAGGAAGAATCTTGGATTTCTCCTCTAAACGATTCGATAGAAATACGAGATGTTTCGAGGTAACATTGTCTTATCCAAAGAATTAATTCTTGGAGCTCTTTATATCCAAGTGGCCTTTGAATTTCCTTCACTTCGCGACTTAAAGAGTAGATACGATTGAGGAATTCACTGTGATCTATTTCAGTTTCGTTCTTTCCTTGTCCATTAGAAAAAATAATTGTCAACGGAATTTCATTATCTGTATCCTTCGCTAGACGTTCGCTTGACAACCAAGAATTCAACTCGCAATCCTGAAGTCCATCTGGAAAGATGCAAAGTACATCAATTTTATCGTTTTTTCGATGGTTTATTTTATCCGTTCCATCAATCACACCATCCAACTTATCAACCAAAAGACATTGTAAGGTAGAYAATGATTTTGAGTGTTTGCAACCAATAAAAACGGCYGATAAGTTTGGTATGGCTGTAAGCTGACTAGCATTACTTCCTCGATGAGCGTCCATTGGAATATTTGCCTTTTTCTCCGAAAGAAGAACAGGCAATGCAATTTTCATTGTTGTTCCTACCCCAACTTCTGAATCTGCAACAATATGCCCYCCCATCTGTTCGATTGTCATGCGAGAAAATGCTAGCGATAATCCTATACCGGGACTATCTACGTTTTCTTTTTGATATGCTTGAAAAATTTGATTACTTAAAAAATCCTTTGACATGCCATGGCCGGAATCTCGAACAGTCATGGTAAGAATGTGCTTGTAACTTTTACCATACTTTTTCGTGAATTCGATTTCTGCATGGTCTAAAGGCATCATTTGTGTAGCACGATCAGACTGTATATCCTCTAAACATACCTCTACATGTATAATTCCTTCCGTTGTAGCTTCTAGTGCGTTTGCTATCAATTTGACCAAAACTCTATGTAAAGCGTCTAAATCGACCTTTAAAGATATATCGCGAGTTTGAAAAAGTGGATCAACCCAAAAGAATAATTCAGGCAATGATCCAGTCGAATCGAGTCTATTGCTTGCTTCAACCTGCCATCTTTTCTCACAAGTAGAAGATAAAGCGGAAAAAACGACCTTCAATGGAATAACCCTTCTATCTCTAGCACGCTGTAATTTGCTAGATGCATCATCTGCAGTATCATCCAATCTTGAAAAAGGTATACTGAAATCCACTAAATCGTCTACCAAAGCTGAAAGTATATCAGCAGAATCATTTATGCTCTGTGAATACGACACTAATTCTGTTAATAACGGATCTTGAACCTCTGTGATCTGATCTTCGGCAGCACTATCTTGCCCTCGATCTTGGGCATGACGTAGGGTATGCATAATTGCCTCGTTCACTCCCAAAATGCCATGTAAAGGTGTCCGTAATTCGTGTTGTACCTTTTGAGTAAAAACRTTTTGTGCCTGTGCCAACTCTTCGGCACGAATATGTAATAATGAATTACTCAAAGAAATTCCGATTAATTCAATCATCTGACGCCTGAAATCATCATAGATGAATGACTTCTTTTGTGCGACCAAGATGATCATGAAACTAGGTTGTCCAGTATTATCGAAACAAGGAGCTGATAGGATTAAATCGTCTTTTTCTGTCACTTGAAGCGCTTTACGTAATTGAACATTCTTTTCGTCGTCTTCCGAAAAATCTCCTGTTTCGCAATGTACTTTTGATATAGAACCAGTTTGACGAATAGAAGCATAATATTCTGCCATCACTCTTCTGAGAAGATTGCCATCCAGGTTATCATATGCTTCTGATTTGTCCCCAAACAAACCTAATAAAGTCACGTTTTGTTTTGATTGTTCACACATCACTTGTCCTTCTGTAGTATACACAAAATCATTCAAATTATTTGTTGAATTAAAAGGATCTGGCGTATCGTTGCTCTCAACAGAACTTGTTACCGAGCTCCTTCCAATCGAGCCAAAACTTTTACTGTGTTCGAATGGATTTTTTGCAAACATTCCGCCTTGCATAGATGATGAAGACGGTGATGCAAGATATCCTTCAATTCCGTTTTCATCTGATTCTCGATCTGAATCTTCATTTTTGGATTTGTTCAATTCTGAAAAGGCAAAAGACTTTTTCGTTGAGCTACCAGTTGAGCTGATATATCGAACGCTACTTGCATCAAAAATCGCACAAAGCTTTACATCTGGAGCAAAAGATTGATGTAAGATTTTTGCGCCCATAGCAAAGATTGGTTTTGCTTTTTCTCGATGTCGTGTRAATTTATCAACTACTTCGCCTGGTGCGATTCGATTGAGTCCAACCAGAGAGGCGAAAAAATTCCTTTCTAAATCATTTTTAGCAAAAGTTTGATCTGTATAACATGCTTCTTGTAAAAGAGGTATGGCGCTGTCCGTTAATTTTCGCTTCAATTCTATCCACTCGGCGTGGTTATGGTGATGATTAACAATCAAAATTCCAATGMCATGTTTCRGTTCTTGTGTTGTACACTCTGAATATCTTTCATCAAAGATTGGGAGAAAGTTCGCATGACGTGTACAATCTTCCGACAAGTCCGAACTTATCGAAGAAATAAATTGATCTATACTTTTCTTGCCGTTTTGACTGATGCTTTGGTAGTCTATTTCGTCGGGCTGCTGTTGTTGGTAGAATTTGTCGTAAAGTTCTGTTAGCGGATGGTCAAGGTGTCGACTACGAGAATGAAAGAAGAGTTGTGCTCCATCGATCAATTTTTCTATAGCCTTCAGCGAGCTTTCCACCATCCGGCTCGATGAAGGGGATCGTTGTTTGGAGTTGGCATACATGGTTGTGAAACAACATTTAACAGTTAATCATAACACGTGTAGATCTCCTCCGTAAGAGAGTCTCGGATCGAATCATGTTGACAGGAAGAAGGAACAATGTTGACATAAATGCAATCTATTCCTACCCTAGAAATTTTGTACGCAAAAGTGTATGTATGCATTTAGAGTAGGGTGGGTGATACTGCTGATGAAAAGACAAAACGCGATTTTTTTTTTCCAAATGCCGATCACGAAGTGCATAATGCATTGTTTTATCTAAGCTTGTCTCAAGAAAAGAAAACTTGTTTAAGTAGAACAATAGGAACGCGTCCCCTTCGACAGTCGAATCTCCCTCTCTTCAAACAATGAGAATCACTCTGATATTATTCGTCTTTTATATACGGCTTTTGATAAGAGTACACACACTTTCAAACGCTATCTATCTTTTTTCATAWAAGCAGGMGTATTAGATCGTTGAGCGTAYAARTTAAATAATTGYTTGTTTGGCTCTTGCGCTTCTTTAAATTGTKYAGWWGCCGTTGGACCRAATCCGATYTCWTCTTCATTGCYATGAATTATTTGWGGAAAAATTGTTTCACAAAATTCATTCAAAGGTACTCCATGATTTAYACCTGGACCTGCTAAACCTGTTGAAACGGCAGGAGGAATAAGTTCGATGGTTTTAAYTGAAGTGTTACGTAAWGAATAACGTAAATTAACAGTATAACTGTGTAAAGCAGCTTTACARGCAGAATAAAKTGGAGCAAAWGGTTGTGGAATATATGCTCCGCCTGAMGTTATATTYACGATTAGACCACTTTTATTATTTYCGATCATGATAGGACATAATAAAGATATCAAATGAATTGGTCCAGAGAGTAGTGTATCGATCTCCAATTGTTTTTCAACCCATGGTCCTTCATCTTTTGCAATTCCGATCCGTCTTTGAATACCAGCATTATTGATTAAAATATTCAAGTCGGGCATAATCTTGCCAATATGATTTGCTAAGTTTATACGATCTTGAACTTTGCTTATATCACTTTGAAATGTCAATAATTTGGCATTTTTTAAATGTAAATCTTCCAGCTTTTTAGCATCACGACCGGTAACAAGAACTTCTGCTCCTGCTTTAAGAAAATGTTCTGCTAGTTTTGCTCCAATTCCATTGCTACCTCCCGTAATTAAAACTTTTGCAGTAGAAACTTCAATCATTGCGAGAAGTTGAACATATGATAATTGATTGTTATTGAGTCCAGTGATTTATATACCTATAGAGTGGTCCTTTATGTCCTCACTCGTCATCATGTTTAGCCAGCTTCGTATTTACGCGGATTTAAAGTACTGACACGGAATTAGGACTATATTTAGTACTAATGCGGACTTAGAGAGGACGGCGGACTAAAGATAAGAAATATAATCTGACACGTCGGTTAAACAAACATAAACTGCTCTGATATGTTTGTGCGGGAGAATATGAGTGTGAGTGATACAATGTTCTTTCGATTTGTGCTAAGCAAAAAATCCTGTCATTTGAATTGTTATATGTACAATAAGCTACAAAATGGGAATATGTCATTGTGTCTTGACATTTAACGAATTTTACGAGCTTGACATGCACCTGCACCTTGAAAAGGACCATTCCTAATCGGATTGCAGCCTGGCAAAGTTGTCATTGTGCCAAACACTTGTTCGTTGATAATTGGAGTTACTTTACACTTTGACTTTCTATCAATCGAAGGAACAAAAGGAGCACATTTCTCAACGTCACCGAATAAGTTTGAAGTGCATTGATCTATACCTGCTTGTAAAGTTGTTACATTCCAACCACTAAAAAAGTCAGCATGAAAGCTATAACCTTTTGTATCACCATTTGCTAAAACTAGTGTRCCATTTACGTCATTTTGAAGTTTATTTGTACTCCAAATAAATTCATAAAATAATGTCATGAATTTGATAGGATGAGTGCTTGGACAGTCACCTGTATCGGGATGCTGACCTTTAGGATAAGAAAGGTGAGATTGATGATCAGGTGAATCCAAGTTTATACCATCCCAACATGAAGGAAATACGATTTGCGTTCGAAGACCTTGTGGACATGGACCGTTTGGCATTGTGTTTGTTTGATTGCTTCCATCTTTATAATTCAAACAAACAAAGCTAATCGCTTTTGCTGCAGTTGTGTCATTGAGTGGACTATTAAAATTCATTGCATTTCCAGCAATCATTTTAAGCCCAAATGGAAAAGCGGTAATATTTGGAGTTTTTCCCATCGTTGGCCCACCTCGATTGAGATAATATGTATTGACAAAGCTCAAAGGTACCGAAGAAAACGTTTTATTGAGAGCCGAAAAATAATATAATTGAGGAGCCCAATACCTTGATCGATCGTCTTTATAAAAAAATAAAACAAGAGGATATTAATTACCTGATTATATAAATTTCAAATTCTTCAAATACTCACCTTTAACAACTGATGTCGTACAACTTGTGTTTTGTTGATCACCTAAAATTGCAGAACTTCCAACGAAAGAATGTACATGACCACTTGTTCCATTACCGCTAACGATAGGATCTAATCGTTGAGCAACCAAAGGACCATGACTTAAAATCCAAAATGCATTGGAGAGTATAGGAAGAGTAAAGAGGATAGAGAGGAGATAAAAGCCTAACATTCTTAAAAAAAATTAAAAGGAGGGGAAGGGGTGATTTATGAAAACCAAATAAATGGACATCAAAGAGGTGGGTGGCTTTTATATGAATTATCTACCATTCTTTATCTTTCGGCCATGATAATCTGAAAAAGTGAAAAGAGATGTATACCTAATGTCTTACCGCTATTTTGGCTGTTATTTCTCCGAAGTTTAGATGAGGTACATATGCATATGATTCTGTTCCTGACTGTATTATTTATGCGTGCGCTATTTTAGCATGATAGTATTACGCCTGTGTCAATTAAACTCAAAATCTATAAATTCAGGAACACGCGGCGAATATTGCTTTTTTTTAGGCCGGATGCGGCAATTACTGTAAAAAGATCTTCTACCAAAAAGAACACGCACGCATGCGTCTAAATGTGGTGAGGGACTGTGCAGACATTCCTAATGAAAACGTAACTTCATTGTTTAACGGGCTCAACCGACAGCCACACTCTCTTTAGCAAGTATAATGGGTATAAATAGTGTTACACTCTCTTGATCATTTTTCTACATTAAGTCGTAAAAAGGTAAAATCATACTGAAAAGACGGGAAGCCTGAAAATGTTCCGAATGATAAACAACATCACTGTGTATACTTTAAGAAACCAAACATGACATCGKCACCCGTATTRCCTCCACTTGCAGTATTTGAAAGGCTTTCAGGTTGATTGAGATCGTCAAAAGTRGATAAAAACGCATTCAAATCGAATAAATCGGTATTCATAATCTCAAGATTGGATGATGAAGATGTTGTTGCTAGTCCTTCAGAACGATTTGACATTAAGGCTGAGGAAGGTGTAGAAATAGTATGATTTTCATCTTGAACAGAAGATTGTATCTCGCTTCTTCTTCTTTTATTTGTTGAATCTGTAATAAAGATTGTAGAAGAGTTGACATAATTTCCTTCAATTTGATCGGGATAAATGGAAAAATGTTTTGCCATCCTTCTGATGACATTGTTCGCTTTTGCTACACCTGGATTCGAATGTTCATTTTCTTCAAAATCTTCTAAACAAGCACGTACCGCTCTTAAAGCTTCTTCGGATGTTTTCCTTTGAACTTCATCAGATTGTGGACCAACTTGTGCTGCTAAACGAACATGAATTCCAGCCGCACAAAAGTTTATATAACTTATTAATTGAGGTGCTCCTTTCATTGTAACACTTCCACGATATAATGACATCAAATGAGAAATTTGCCAAGCCGCATCAACGCAAACTTTCCACGCCGTTCTTGCAATAAGTGGAAGACGATCTTCTTGAATAGTATCAATTTCATCAATTACGCGATCATAAAGATGTCCATAAGGCAAAAATGGCCGATTCAATAGGATCACCAAACAATGATATAGAGCATTAAGCGAGATAACGTTTGGTGATTTAGCCTTCGAAGTTATGCTAGGGGATGATTGAAAATTTAAAGGCGGTGGATTGCGAAAGTTCATACGAAGATGATCGGGAAGTGAATGAAACCATTCTGAAAGACTTTGCTTTAACCTCTCCAAATCTGTCAAGAGATATTGTTTCGAATTTTGACTACTTTTAACGCCATATAAAGTTTCAATAATTTGTTCCAAAATGATCGTCAATTTACATAATTGCGTAAATGTTGAAACAGAAAACACTGTACATCCAAACATGCTAACTTTTGATCGACTTTGATATGCAATTGGAGTCCAATATTCATTTTCTTCAAACGAATCCAAAAAGCTAGCCGGAACACCAATATCGCTAAAACGAATTGAAACTTGACGACCTTGATATAATGAATGAATTTTATCAATCGTATAAGCAGCCCATGCAACCCTTCTTCTTAATTCCAGTTCTTCCGGTGCCATTTGACCTTTTGCAACTTGATATTTATAATCACTAACAAATAAACCAAGATCGGAAGCCATACGAAAAGCTAAACCTGAATGAAGCCAAGCAGCACTTTCGGCACCTCTAGCAAAATGTGTACAAGCTAATAATAATAGTGCTTGAACGGTTGTTATACGTGAAGTCATCAATGCTTCTGGTAATAAAACATCAATCTTTTGCTTGAAAATTGAACCTGTTGAAGAAGGATCGTTAGGATTTGCTCGCATTTGATGAATACGATCGCTAAATTTTGAAGCACCAAATAAGATTGCGTGTAATAATAATTTTGAAAAATAACGACCWGAAGAKCCTGCTGCCATGTCACGCATAAAGAGAGGTCGATAAGTTACCAAGACTTAGAATAAAGKGTCAGMAAATGTTATATTATACTCTCTCATCTTTTCACACTCACAAGCATGATGCTGACGATTCCAATGGAGTGACAAAAGATGCATCGTTAATTCAGGATCAATACCATCAAAGTCAAGTCGACCGGAAACGATATTAGTAACTTCGGCTTGTTGTTGATGCGCAGCATGTGCAGTAATGATGGGCGATAAAGATTCATCACTTGGTAATTCTACTTCTGTATGTTTTATTGTAGAAGGTTGTTGAGATTGTTCGATAGGTTTCTGACTATGGGAAAGTGTAGTTGGATTTTCTTGATTTGATGTAGCGTTAAAATTATCATTCTCATTATGTAAATCATGAAAAGAAGCACTTGTAGGACCGTGATAACGTGCTTGTCTGGCTTCTTCGCTATTATTTTGATGCGAATCACTGGTATTGGCCCTATTAAGGCTTCTTCTATTTTGAGTGTTCGCTAGGCTTGAATTGGTTAATTGTGACTCTTTGTCATCTTGACTTACTGTACACTTTTGTTGTCGCTTGAACCGAATACAGGCTGAACAGGGTATTTGCGCATCGCAACGGATCTATTGAGAGGCAAAAACAAGATTAAGTCATTCCTTTTGTTCCCCGTCAAGCCTGCATTTACCCACCTTTCTCTTACGGCAAAAGTCGCATGCAATACGACCATGTTTGCCGCGCGATCTCTTTGGACCTGCATGTTGTTGATCAATAGGGGGTCTTTTGTTGTAGTTGATATGTTCCATATTCCACTCAAACCCAATCTCCGTCTCGGACGGACGGACTTATATAGCGCGAGTGATGGTCGTTCAGAACAACAATGTCCGTGTTTTATTTGCAAAAAGCATAGCGCTAGCGCTTACTCTATTTTAGGCACCGGGAGAGAAGACCGTCGGAAAGGATGGGGGCGCCGGCGCTACGCTAGCTGTGCGTCAGGTAACATTTAAAGATGCAATTCAGCTACATACCGTAGGAGATCGGACATTAGCACTAACAGTTTTCAAGAGAAGGCGGGCCAGAAGGTCTCTTAAATGGCAGATAAATATATATAGAGAAATTTGTCATTCAGCCAACTATAAAGTCAATTAAAATCTGCTACAATCATGATAAAACAAGAAAATTCGTTTCATTCACTTTTGGCCGGCTTAAATGCTGGTGCGATTGAAGGTATAGCAACATATCCAACTGAATTCGTTAAAACGCAAGCACAACTTGCTCATCAACAAGTGAGGTTGTCACCAAGCAACAAGTTTAGTACCACTCCAAAAAGCATTCATGATTCTGTACAAGTTCGTTCTACACATAATATTACCGCTATTCGACCAAAGCAACAAATTGATATTACCAATATTATCCGACAAACATTTCAAACAAGAGGTATTCCAGGATTTTATGCAGGATGCATACCTATGGCAACCGGTAACGCATTAAAAGCTGGAACAAGATTTATGGTTTATGATACGATAAAAGACTCTCTTCGTACTTCAGATGGAAAGTTAACTTTACCACGTTCAATTTTTGCTGGTTTTTGTGCAGGTTTAGCAGAAGGTTGTTTAGCAGTTACACCTTCAGAAGCAATTAAAACTAGAATGATTCAAGATGCAGCAAAGGGAGATAAAAAACAATTTCACGGAACTTTACATGGAATACGTACAATTGTTAAACATGAAGGTATATCTGCTCTTTATCGTGGTTTAACAGCAACAATGTTACGTCAAGGTGCAAATTCTGCCGTTCGATTAAGTTCTTATTCTGCAATTCGTTCAACATATGAACAATTTACACAATCAAAAATGGGCGTAATTGGTACATTTTGCGCAGGTGCAACAGCAGGCGTAATTACGGTTTATACTACAATGCCATTCGATGTTATCAAAACAAGAATGCAAGCGACAAGCAATAAAACTACTTTAAACGAGAAAAAAAAGGGAATCATTGGATTTGCAAGAGAAATCATAAAGAATGAAGGAGTATTAACATTATGGGCAGGCACAGGACCACGTTTGACAAGGTTAATTTTTAGTGGTGGAATTGCATTTAGCGTGTATGAGAGTACTATGAACTTTCTTCGTTAGATAATAACTATGCAGAATGAAATATATATTAAGATCGAATTCATCTAAGTAACATAATAAGCATCCCCTTTAAAAAGACGGCGAGCGGTTCGATAAAGAGTTGCAGAACGAACGTCAATGTTACCATTTGATTCTATAACAACATCTGCCGTTGCTTCTATAGCACCAGCAGGATGACAAATACGTAAAGGACCAAAAGGTACTTTTCCATCAATTTGTGATTGACAAACAAGCTTGTTTAAAATTGTTCCAGGTGTATGAATTGCTACGACTATACATGCTGCACCTGTTAACTGTAAAGCAGGATGAGGAGTACCCATTGACCAAGATTGAGTTGAAATTGTTCCATTTTGTTGATTTGGATTACACTTTTGTACTATACAAATCTTTGGAGTTCCTCTTTTTAATCCTGCTGATTCAATAGAAGAAGTGATTCCCATAGCTAGGCTGGCAGCCTGTCTAACACGTTCCACCCTATCGGATAAATCAGTAATTTCTTTCATAGATTCTTTAGTCTCGTTTGATAGCAATAAACTTTCAAGAGTGATGAAGCAAAATGGATTTGCAGCATCAACACAAGACACTTCAATAGGATGTTCGAAACCGTAAACAGGTAAATGATTGATCGGTTTACCCGTTGGTAATAAGGAACCAGTCATTGATCCAGCAGGACGAAGGAAGTCTAGTTTAATCGGTGAACCTTTTGCACTTACTCCATCCACGGTCATTGATCCAAATTCAACCGGAAATCCATTCTTAACTTCAAAAGTAGAACGAAAGATTTGACCATTATTCAAGCAACGTAAATTTAAAGAGATTGAACCATTCATTGGTAAATCAGATAAAATACCTTCTTCATATGCAAAAGGTCCAACGCCTGAAAGTATATTACCACAATTTCCCGAAAAGTCCAACGTTTCAAGTGTTGTTGAAGCTTGAACGAATTCATAATCGATTTGTGCTAATTCAGGTGTTTTGCTTTTTGATATAATTGCTAACTTTGATGTTGTAGATGTTCCACCTCCTAATCCATCAATTTGACGACCAAATTTATCCGGACTTCCCATGATAAAAGGTAAGATTGATTTCCATCTCTCCTTTTCGACAGGTAATTGATCAGCCATAATATATAAGCCTTTGCTTGTACCTGCACGCATCATTGTCACATTTACGCAATGACGACGTGGAATATTTAATTTCTCATTTTTAAGAAATATATGATGTGGACCATTTGTCGTCGTTTGAATAGCGGCCAAGTTGGGATGAATATGACGAGCGTGATGGATAACTGTACTACTCATGGTGCTTATAAAATTTTTGATTTTTATAAAAGATAGAGATATACCTGACTGAATATCTATTCGATTTATATATAATATTTTATCAAGTTCTTTCACTATTTCTTACATTCCGCAACATATCATTTCGGTCATATCCGCGTAAATATCTCGGGCAGTAAACTAAAAAACACGGAACGGGGATTCGTTTATAAAAATATCCATTTATTTTTTTATAAAAGATCTTTACTACAGCTTTTTTACCCCTAGCGCTCAACGGACCTCTTCCAGGATCTCCGTAGACTGTATTTATGCATATAAACAATAAAGAAAGCTAGTATTAATTTAAGCGCCTTACTATACTGCTTAAGTGCAATAAGTTAAAAAAAGTATACTTTTGTATATTTTAAAGCCGGATATGATTGGTTTCTATACTTTTTCCTCATTCCCAACAGACATCTCTCTTTGCTCTCATTGCGGAGCCCCGCAATAAAGCAGTTTCAAGTAATGATGTACATGAAATATAAAAAGAGAGCTCGTTTAAATGAGCTTAATTCATAAACATTCCCCCATCTATCTCTTCTATCTCCTCACTTTAATTCATTATGGAGTTATTTCACAAAATCAAACAGTCTTCCTCTTTTGGTAATCAAGCACCAAAAGAAATTTTCAACTTTCGTACATATATTCTGGTAATCGTCGCAGCTTTTGCAGCGGTAAATTTTGGGTATGATATGGGATTTATTGGTACAACTGTAGCATTGGAAAGTTTTCGTGAAGCTTTASGAATTAATAAACTCTCAGAATCCSATCAAAGGTTTGTTTCTACCAATGTAGTTTCCTTCTTTCAAGTTGGTTGTGTTCTTGGTTGTTTAGTAACAGGTCCACTTTCAATCATTTTAGGACGTAAATGGTTAATATTTTATACTGCAATTTTGTTTAATATAGGTTCAATTTTGCAATTCGTAGCTACAGGTCAAACGGGAATCGTTTTACTTTATGTTGGTAGAATTTTAGGAGGAATYGCAGTTGGTGCATCTTCTGCCGTTGTACCAGTTTATTTAGCCGAAGTAGCACCAACAGAAGTACGTGGAAGTATGGTAGGAATCTTTGAAATTGGCGTTCAATTAGGTACAACGATTGGCTTTTGGATCATTTATGCGGTTAAAAAAACTTTRCCTCCTACTTCTGTTCAATGGAGATTTCCAATAGCATTTCAGTTGATTCCRGGTGGTATACTGATGTTTGGTATGCTTTTATTACCCGAAAGTCCTCGTTGGTTAGCAATAAATCGATCTTTAGAACAGGCAAGGGAGCAATTATGTAAGATTCGTCAACTTGACGCAAATCATCCTTATATCGTTTGGGAAATGGATGGAATTATAGAACAATGCAATAAAATTTCACAAGATGATGAAGATAGCAAGCACGGAAAAGTGTTTTTTTATTTTAAGCATTATTCCAACCTTTTTAAGCCAAACATTCGTAATCGTTTAATGACAGGAACAATYTTGATGATTGCCTTTCAAATGTCTGGAACAAATGCAATCAATTATTATTCACCWACAATTTTCAAATCTCTTGGTTTTAGTGCACAAAATACAACTTTCTTAGCAACTGGAATTTATGGCATAGTAAGATTTATATGCACTTTGATTGCAATGATTTTGGTTGTTGATCGTGTTGGACGTCGTAAATTGATTATAATTGGAAGTTGTATAATGGGCTTYTGTATGTGGTACATTGGAGCTTATCTTACTGCTTCACCTTTAACTGGATCAAAACAWCCTCCAAATTCAGCTTATAGCGCAATCGTATTCATTTACGTTTATGCAGCAGCTTTTTGTTTCAGTTTTGCGGGGATTCCGTTTATTTATTGTGCTGAAATCTTTCCAATTTCTGTTCGTTCTCATGCAACTTCAATCACAACTGCAATTCATTGGGCTTTCAATTTAATGTTAGCAAGAAGTGTACCTTATATGATTGCAAATATTGGTGCTTCAACTTATTTCGTTTTTGCAACTTGTTTAACAATTTCAATTCCTTGGGCTTATTTCTTTATGCCTGAAACAAGAGGTTTATCTTTGGAAAATATGGAAATCATTTGGGCACAACCTAAACTTTTCGTTCGAGCTGATCRTTATCATAATCAGTTACTAGATTTTCAATTAGAGAATAATCAAGAAGAAAGTCAAAACAGTCAAACGCAATCAATTAATGAAAAGAGAAAAGAGTATGAGGCTGCTTGAGTAACTGTACTTGAAACATTGAATGTGATATTTCGTTATTCTTGATTGCTTGGACTTGTGTCAAATTGTCTACAACGCTGTTAGACTTTTGCTCAGTTGGTATAATCGACTTGCTTTATCATTTTCGATCGCATAAGCTGACACTTTTTCACTCAACTGACAATCTGCCATGTAAACATTTTCTGGGATTGAATCTGATTGTAAGCTTGGATCAAGTGCTGCGACAAGGGTTGTACTTGCTCCTTGTTCTAAAGTTTTACGAATAGTTCCATACGCTTCTCGAACTTGATTTAACTTRTTTTCRTCTTGGTGTTGAGTTAAATTTGTAGCAATGCTTCCAGGATGTACTGCATAGCTACGCAAACCTTTTTCAGAAAGATTTTTATTTATAAAAGATGAATATAAGATATTTGCAGTTTTTGATTGGCCATATGCTTGCCATCCATTATAATTTCCATCAAATTCGTTTAATAATGAATGAAAGTCTATACCTAAACGCTCTTCTTCCGGTAAAGTTGATTTTGGCTTTTCAAAATTTATATCTGTAAAACGAATAGGACAATAAACGTGACCGTTTGARGTCACATTGACGATTCTKGCGTTTTCRTTAAACCTTTCAAGTAAAAGMTCTGTGAGAAGAAATGGACCAAGATGATTTGTCGTGAATTGTAGTTCGATCCCAATATCACTGAATTGCCTTTTAGGAAGAGCCATAATAGCAGCATTATTTATAAGAACATCAATGTTTATATTTCTTTTTTCGAATTCTTTTGCAGCTAAGCGAACAGAGGACATAGATGCTAAATCAACTTTAATCGCTTCTATGCATTTTTTATCATCGCACAAATTCTCTAGAATTTCTTTTGCGACTTCTAATCGACCACTATCACGAYCTAAAATTACGAGTTCTTYCGGTTGATGAATTATGATATTCTTTGCTGTTGTYAAGCCTATACYGCCTTGAGAGACACCTGTGATGACAAACGTTCTACCTTTGATTTGATCGGAAAATGCGGAAGTTACTTCTTTTGCCTCAGTAGTCGCTCCGAAATGATTAAAAGTTKTCGTCATAATGAGGTGGTGTAAAAACTTGATTTATGTACTTAGGTAAAAAAAAATTATTTTGTAGAACGAATGATTTATATATGTTTTACGTTTTGATTTATTAATTCCCGAATCGTTTTAATTCCCGAATCATATGACGAAATGTTCTTCTATTTTYAAAAAAACACGCTATTTCTCTCAGACACTTTGTTTCGAAAATCGGCTTACTTATTAAATACGCGGATTTAAAAAAATCAATCTTGCCTTAATCTTGTTGTGATCTAGCTAGCACATCCCGCTAGTCACACCATGATCACACTACACGTGCATGTGCATACTTGCTTGGCAATTCCGTTGGCACTGCATGGGGTAAGTCTCATGCATAAACCTCTTATATTTTATATCTATCATCCAATACAATTATCATTACCATCCAATTGTCTGCAGCAGTGCTCGCTCAGTGTGATTGACACCATAATCCTGTCACTCAGATCAAGCGAACACCTTCATAATTGCTTCATTCTTTGGCGCTAAGCTGTACTACGTACACGTTTGAGAGAATACTGTAGGTTAGGGGCTCACAGTTGTACTATTTCGAACTATCATTACGAAATAGACAATAAACCATGCTCATTCTCATTGCAGGCATTACAGGTAATATCGGCCGACACGCTCTAGGACACTCAGTCCGCGGACTCTCTCGTACGCCCGATAAGCTCGACAAAACCTTATTCGATCGCCTCGAAAGTTTCATCGAAAGTACGAGTTGGTACGATAGCGTTGCACTTGATAGAGCTTGTGATGGTGTAGATGCGGTAATTTGCGCATATGCTGGCCTTCCAGAATTACATCTTGAAGGTCAGCTTCTTCTTTTGCGTGCCGCTGAACGTGCAAGCGTGAAGAGATTCATGGCTGCCAGTCATAATAACGATTGGCGAAAGATTCCTATTGGTGACGTTCCAATTTACGATCCTGCTCGAATGTTTCATATTCAAGCTGCTTTATCGTCTTCCATAAAACCTCTTCACATCTTTTCCGGCACTTTCTTAGACGTCTTATTCGGAGGACCAGGTCAGGGCAACTTTACCCCAGACGTAGGTGGAATTTGGGATCCTATAAAACGTGAGCTTCACTACTGGGGCGAAGGAAATGAGGAGTGGTGCTTCACTACAGAAGAAGATGGGGGAAAGTGGGCTGTGGACTTTGTAACCAGTACTCTAGCTGAGCAAGGAGGATTTATATCAATTTGCTCGATGCGCTTAAGTCTTCTCGAGCTGCGGAAGATATATGAGAATAGTAGAGGTTCTTCGATCAAAGTTGTAAGGGAAGGCAGTTTTGAAGATTTGGAAGCCCTTATTGCTAGAAAAAAAGCCCAAGGTAAGCCCTGGATCGATTGGTTTCTTAATACATTCGTCTCACATTGTGTTAGAGGATCATAGAGTATTGAAGAGCAAACCTATATCGACGTTTTACCCAGTCAACCCACAACACTCGTCGATTGGCTCAAATTACACCCAAACGCATGAGCATGTCGAATGATTAACAATATGTTTGAGTTCGATAAAGGAGAAAAGATTGTTTCAATTAATCCCCTTTTAGCATCTATTGATCGATTTTATCAATTCAATGAGTGATCATTCTAGACTTCAGTGAAAAGCAGTGAAATGTTAGCGAGATCATTGGGAAAGGGTTATTATGTACATATAGCTTGTAACGTGTTCAGTACATTATCTATTAATATCATTGCAACACCACTGCAATTATGCTGAACAAAAAATTGATCTAAAGACGATGATGAATATTATTTGCAGAGAGTAACGCTTTTGATTTATTTTGAATACGATCAAACCTTTGCCAAAGAGTTTTTGATCGTTTAAGTTCACGCTTACCTTGCTGTTGAAGATGAACTTCATCAGGACCATCAGCATAACGTAAAGTGCGTAAATGAACCCACATTTGTGCTAATGGAAAATCTTGAGAAACACCTGCASCACCATGAATTTGCATGGATTGATCAACAACTTCTAATGCAGCATTTATAACTGCTACTTTTGCATAAGCAACTTGACTTTGTGCTTCTTTTGCACCGTATAAGTCAATCATCCTTGCTGCTGATAAAACCAAAAGTCTAGCTTGTTCGATCTTAATTCTACATTTTGCTAATTCAGCAATCACCGTTCCATTTTCTCCTAACAATTTTCCAAASGGTTTTCGTTCTGGATTCGTTGCTCTTCGGATCATATATTCTAGAGCACGTTCTGCTGATCCAATGCTTCGCATACAATGATGAATCCTACCTGGACCTAAACGACCTTGAATGATTTCAAAACCTCTGCCCCATCCTAAAATCAAATTCTTTAAAGGAACGCGAACGTTTGTATAMGTMACTTCRCATCTACCTTCAGGAGCTCCATCRTATCCGAAWATAAGCATATGTCGAACCACTTTTACACCTGGTGCATTGGCAGGAACAATGACGATACTATGTTGTGAATAGGGAGATTGATTTTGATCATCATTTGTCCCGGATCTACCTAAAACCAAGTRRAACGTACACCTCGGATCACCAGCACCAGATATCCACCATTTATGTCCATTTATAACAATTTCATCACCTTCTTGTTTAATTGAAGTCATTATATTYGTAGCATCCGAAGAAGAATTGAACCTTTCAGTCATTGAAAATGCACTTCGTTCTTCACCGTTCAATAAAGGTTTCAAAAACATTTTTTGCTGTTCCTCATTTCCATATTTTGCCAAAACCTCTAGAAGGAGTGAAAATRTAAGGATTTTYAGTACGGRAAAGGGATTTTGATTATWYATYAAACGGTCTACTAACCTATGTTTCCACTATCAGGAGCCGAACAATTCATTGCTTCACTTGCAAAACGATATCCTCTACCTAGTATTTCCGCCATCATTGCATATTCTAAATTTGTTAATGGGACACCATGTTTTGGATAGTGATTTTTACTTAAAAATAGGTTCCATAAACCTTGTTGTTTAGCTTTAACTTTCAATTCTTCAATGATTGCTGGTACTGTTTTCCATCTTTTTAAAGGATCGCTGCTTATTTGAACATCATGTAATTCTTCTGCGGGAATACATTCATCCTGTTGGGCAAGGAGATAAAGCATCAGCTCTTATTTAAAATATTTATCTATCTTTTTTTCAACTCACCATAACAAAATTTATAACTTTCAACAACATTTCTTTCGCATAAGCAGAAAAATGGCATTCTATCAAAGACCATGCTGCCGGTGAAATAAAGTCGTCCATTTTACTCGATCGCAAAACCTCTACTGTTGTCATGTCTGCTATTATGAGTAGGGCAAATCTAGGACTTAAGGGTAAAATGCTTGAATTCCTTTTATATATGTTTTTCTTGAAATGATAAAAATAATTCTAGAAGAAGCCGGAATCATCTGGAATATATGACACAGGGATTGGATGCACAAATAAAACCGGCTTAAATGTCTTCCTGCATAAGACCGGCTAATAGCATGCGCATGTTTAGAATAATGAAATATCCGGTCTTGCTTATTATATGTATATATAGCGAGAAAGCATACATGTGTAAGAAGAAGAGGGAAGGACTAAATAATGAAGCAATTGAACAATTCTCATTGCTTATTAATACGCTACAAATCAATTTTCTGTATTCGTTAAATATATACTTCGTACTTGACACCACCCTTTTAAGCCTCCTTCACCATGCTCGTAGCCAATACCTGATGAAGTATAGAGGTTTCAGTATAAAAATATCACATTAAATTTCCTCTTCAAAATCAGACTCACCACTCGATTTAAAACCCCCAAAAGGTACAGAAGGGTGTTGTTGAATCGGAACGTTGGTCCAAACAATACCCGCTTCAACATTTCTTGCTAAACGTTCAACCCTTTTCAAATCCTTACCAAAAATAGTTGCACCTAATCCCCACTCTGAATCATTGACTCTTTTCAAAACTTCTTCGTCCGTTTTCCATTTTAATAATGGAACTATTGGACCAAAAGGTTCTTCTTGTACTAATTTACTCTTTTCATCAGGTTGATCGACAAGAGTTAAWGGAACGAAATAACCAATTGATTTYTCATCAATTTCTCCACCCGTTAAGAATTTATGACCTTGTTTTTTTGAATCYTGAAAAAATTCTGCTACTTTTTCGAATTGCATCTTATTRTTAATAGGCCCATAAACGGAATCTTTTTCATCTCCCGGGCCAACTTTGGAACCTTTAACAACMTTTATTAATTYTTCTGATACTTTGTCATAAATATCTTCATGAACGTAAATTCGTTTCGCTGCATGGCAAACTTGACCGGAATTGATCATTGCTGTTAACAAAATTGTTGGAGCTGTAGCTTCGATATCGATATCGGGTAAAACGATGCAAGCATCATTTCCACCTAATTCCAGTGTAAACCTTTTCAATGTTGCAGAACAACTTCTTGCTACTGACTTTCCTGTAGCAGTACTTCCTGTAAAGGATATTTTACGAATTTTAGGATGTTCAGTAATCCAAGGACCGAGGTTATCGTCACCTAAGATTAGTTGTACAACTCCAGCTGGTAAATGCTTATTGAATAATTCGACAATCCTAACAGCGCATAAAGGCGTAAAAGGTGAAGGTTTAATAATAATTGTGTTTCCGGTTAAAATAGCTGGAATGATTTTCCAAACCATTAAGATAATCGGAAAATTCCATGGAACGATTCCAGCACAGACTCCGAGGGGAAGATATTGCTCGATAACTTTGAAATCTTCTGTTTGAAGACAAACTTTTTCTTTAATTTCCATTTCCGGCATCTTTTCGAACCATTCCATCGTTGCACCAATTTCGAATAAAGCCCATTGTTTTGGTTTACCTTGTTCTTTAACCAAAAGTTCAGCAATTTCTTCAGCGTTTTGGTTGAATTCTTTTCCTACATCTTGAACTAATTTTGCTCTTTCCAACCAAGAAGTATTTCTCCATTGCTGAAATGCTTTTTCCCCATAATCAACTGCTTCGTCAAGTAATTCTTTCGAGGCAACAGGAATTTTAGCAAAAGATTTTTCTGTAGCTGGATTGATGACATCTATTGTCTTAACATCATCGAGTGTAGGGTACAGTTTTCCATTGATTATGTGAGAAAAAGGCCGTTCATTTAAGATTTGTATAGTCATTTCGGTTGATGGTGATGTGCTTATCAAAAAGAGTTTTGTTGTCTAAGTTGAAAGGTATATTGACTTCTATATATATTTATATTGTCTATATGAATGAATAAACATTCCTTGCTTTCTTTTTCCCCGCACTTTTACCCCCAGCCCGGCTGCGAACCGGATATTCATAAAGAAGATTATCTTTTTTTGCCGGTCCTCTTAGCCGGTTTTCGCTAATCCGATGTGGCGCAGCGCAGCCCAAAGCAGCACCTTGCATACAACGTAGAGACACTACACTTAGTATTTCTTGTGGAGAAGCTATTGTTGAAATTCCAGCATTTATAAAACGAAAAAGAAAATATATATACGTGTATAAGTTCGGCCAGTTCTTTTTCAAATCTACTCAATCATGAATCAATCGAACCTGGAAAGAATAGCAGGAATGCAAAACGATAGAGTGACTATAGATCCAAGAGCATTAAAGATCACCACAAAGAAAGCACGTCAAGCTTGTACAACTTGTCAACAATTAAAGATGCGTTGTAATAAAATGAACGAGCAAAGTCCTTGTCTCAGATGCCTTAAATTAGGTAAAGAATGTCAACTTAAACAACGATCTGTTCGTCAATCATGGGTTAAAAAGCAAGAATCACAAATTACTCAATTACAGAAACGTTTAAAGGAAGTAGAAGGACTTGTAGGAAACAAAGAAGGTCAAAATGATTTAAAAGTATATGCGGATGACACTATACTCTTTACTGAACGAGATTWYTGTTTTAGACARAATGATGTTCTTCCKTCCGTTTATCCTAACGTGCTTTATTCAAAGAATGATGACGATAGGGCGAATTATATGCTAGAGAGTATAAATATATTCGCTAGTATTCCAATGACTATAGAAAGACTATTACATCCACAATCTTGGCTACCATCATAAAAAGTACACCATATATTATTAAAGCAAAGCACACTTATATAGAATGAAATATAATAATCATTAATCACAGGCTTTTAATTGCTTCTTACACGAAGACGAACAAGCAGATGTTTATGACGTGTCATAGTGAATGTATCGCGAATACCTTCAACGAATTCTTCAGAATTGAATTCTGGAGCTAAGGAAATATCAAATCGAACGACAAATTGAGCTAAAAAAGCACGAATTTCCATATATGCAAGTTGCTTTCCAATGCAACCCGAAGGGCCATAACCGAATGGAATAAAAGCAGAAATGTTGAAAGCAGTTTCTTTTTCTTTCTCAATCCAACGTTCTGGRCGRAATTCRTTTGGAGAAGGACTAAARTTTCTTGGATCACGTTGRATRAACGTTGTAGGAATTGAGACAGCAGTTCCTGGTGGTAARATCACGCTTTTTCCTCCACGYAATTGTACTATTTCACCTTTACTTGACGAAGCTGGAACTTCTCTTTGAACTCCAGATGCTACGGGAGGATGTAAACGAAGAGTTTCATTGATGACAGCATTCAARTAAGGACATTGTTTCGAAAGAGCATCAAAATCTTCGATACTCTCAGCTGCCAAACCTGGAAAAGTATCTTGAATTTCTTTTCGTAAACGAAGAAAACATTCAGGTTTTGAAGCCAGGTTGAATAAAGCGAGCGATAAAGTAGATGATGATGTATCACTTCCTGCAACTATAATTAATCCTGCATCAGCTTGTAACTCTTGCTTTGTGTGTTTCCATCCTGTCTCTTCATCTTCATTTAATAAATAAGTGAAAATATCTGCCCTTTGCGTTGAACTTGATTTTTCCAATTGAATCCTTTCATCTACTGCTTTTTGAGTATAATCATCAAACATTTGTAATGGGTTAGGAAGTAAACGAGCAATTTCACTTATATAAGGAATGTTTCCTAAAATCATAACCGCTGACATAAAACCTTCTAAAAGAGTAATTTCGTTTGAAAATTTCCCTTTGTTCGTCATGTCGAAAGATTTTGAAAAGCCTAACTGACCCATTATATCGAAGGAAAAGAACATGCACCATTGATCGATTGCTAATGATTTACCTTCTTTTGCTTTAATCTCCAACTTTTCCATGATAGCGTTGGTAAACTTTTTCAAATCATCTTCGTATGTGTTTAACGCTTTTACGCTAAAAGCTTGATCCCAGATTCTACGTCTTGCTTTTCGGCTTGCAGGATCGATTGTAACGTGTAAACTTAATACTCTTGGACCTTTACCTCCATGAGCTGCTAAATACCATGGACCTTTGATCATGTTACTCTTTCCGCCTAAAATTGATGAAATAGCATTTGGATCATTAATCGATAATTCTCTTGGACCCACACGAACGATATCACCATATTGTTCGTGCAATTTTGTCATTTCTCTTGGCCGAAGACCTTGAGCATCCATAGAAATTGAATTCCATTTAGATAATGCTAAGGATGAAGGTCCAGGATATTTTCGTAAGCGATGCAAGAAGATTCTATAGAATCCAATGCTTGATAAAAGTGTAGTGGTATATGTTGTTGCAATAATTAAAGAGGAATAGATGGCATTCTTCCATGTTTCACCTTGAAAAGAGACCATATAAAGCGGTAATATCAACCAAATGAAAGCGTAAATGGAGACAATTAGCCATGGATTGGGATCACGCTGGTTGAAGAAAAAGTGTGAAGCTAAAGCAGCTCCTATGGTAACTTGTATTTTAGATCCTAAGACCAATGTAACCGAATTCATCATGATAAGATAGGTGATGAAAGGGAGGAATGCAAAACAAAGGAATCAAAGTTAATTTGAAGCTGCTTATATTGTACCTTTTCATTTATAATGTATTTACTATTGCATATCCGTTTCCCCCAATCAGAATATATGCTCGAACCGGCTAAAGGTGCATTCTCCTTCCCCGCAATCTATTGTCAATAGGACCGGATCTTATTGAAATACTGCTTTTTATCCGGTTCTGCATGAGGTTTGTTGCACTGCACTACCCCACATACGAAGAAACCGGCGCAGCGCAGCGCAACTATTAAATGATTGGATAGCGAAACGCCAGCACTTTACGCCCAGAATTTAATCTCTGTTGATAGTATGCGCCACACTAGCGTATAAACAATGCAAATATTTAGTGGTTGCAGGCACTGAAGAAAAGGCACATTTACGGATAGAAAGACGGAACGGAACCTTTCCGGTAGAATATATCTCTCATTATTTTTTGAATTTGTATTTTTTTTGTAGGCATACGGAAAGTTTAAACAGCAGTTTAAGGTTTACAGACGTGGGAAAATAAAGTAATTTAATCATCATGACGAGGAATGGGAAAGACAGGCTAGAAAGTTAGGGGAGGGAAGATGCGTTAAATCAGTTATGAAATCGACTCAAACTTTGTACCGTTTTTATACTCACAACTGGAATATCTTCCTCTTGGTTCATGATTGCAGTGGCAACATAGAATAAAATTATGCCGACAATGATATAAATTGCTCCAGAGGTGGTCTTGATGACTTCTTGAGATGGAAATTGCAAAAAATAAACACCATCCAAGATAACTGCAATGCAGATCAAGAATGCTCCGCCAGCCAAAGGGAAAGCTGTCTTTAAAGCTGACAAGAAGACAATGAAAATCGGAATGAGAGCAACAAAGAAGACTAGACTCAAAGATTTGTAAAGATCTACCACTCCAGCTAACAAAGAAGGAGCAGGTGCAATGTACGCAGCTTGAATACCCGCCCATGGTAAAAAGGCAATTGATAAAGATCCAATAATTCCTCCAAATGTTGTACCAAGGGTAGCAGCGAAAGTGTTACCTGGTATGATAAAAATAAAATAAGTTAAATGGTTAAATGTAAACCTAAATGGCAGTACGACGTACCTTCTGCAAACGCAAACATTGCACCAACAAAGTTTGCCACGAAACCAAGAGGTAAACCAATAGCAATAAAGATGTTTAATTGCGCCAAGTCTGAATGAATGAAAAGAGTTAAGTCAGATGCCGGAAAGAATTTGCAACATAGGCTTCTTTCACCTACCTCGTGCTCCTACTAAAACACAACCAATAATCAAAAGAGTGCCACCGATACCGAGGCAAATAATGGGAAAAGGGCTAGAAGTGTAAGGGGGAAAATCGTTAGAAGACTATTTCGCACTTATTTGTATGAAAAAAGTATGTACTTACTTTCCAATTCTTCTATGGTAAACTGGTAAACCTTTTTGTTCACTTTCCACTGGATGACCACCCTGTGTATATACTCGAGTCAAACGATTTCCGGATGGCGTATCAAAGTGTTCGAGCTTGTTAGGATCAGGTTTGAGGCCAAGTTGCTCGAGCAAAGAAGGTTTACGAAATTCTTTTGACATAATGATAAGATGATTCTGAAAGTTGTTTTTTTAGAAAAGTTTTGATATTGTAATTTTTTTAACGAGGCTGTCGACTTATATACAATTTTCAGTATATTGTTGCACAACCCATTTACAGTACAATAAGTGCAAAACCCGGTTCCGCCTTGGTTGCAGTTGCAATGTGCTAATTACCCCGCATTCCTCCTTGCATATATTCAGAACAAGTAAGCAATGACCGGCTCTCTATCCGGTTCAAATGATCCGTTTCCCCACAATCTATCTTATCGTGGCTTTATTCCCTGCATGTCCAGCTGATTGGAGTATTATTATACTTACCAGCCGGCTGAGCTATCGCGCGGTGCGTGTCTTGCATATTCGAAAAATCTTGATTTTTCGCATAGTAGTCATCTCCGGTTCAGTTCTGTTTATATAAAAGAGTATAGTTATCTCAGATTGAAACTTTTTCATCTCAATCTTTCTATCTAAAGTATAACCATTTTAAAGCAAGTCTCAGCCATTTTTCACCTTTACGATGTCTAGCGATAAATCAGCACATCACTCTCCTGAGTATCTGGATGCCCCTCAGCTTGACAAAGGTATGTAAAGTACCATTTTAACGAAACAACAGTCATTATTCGTTTTCGTATTTACACTATTTTTTCTCTCTTACAGTGATCACACCAGGTGGTCATATAGCAAATGATGATGTGAGTCACTGCGAGTTTATCTTAATATGTCGTTCGAGGACTGACTTTTTTTTTTTTTTTTTTTTTTTTTTGAAAAGCTTATCGTGGCAGGTTCTTCTCATCGCAAGATAGCCAATCCACTCCCAAGTGGAATGATGTCTTTTTCTTCAACTTTACTTCTTTTATCACTTTACACACTCAAAGTAGCAGACATACAAACTGTCAATGCAATCTTAACAATGTCCCTTATGTTTGGAGGTTTTAGTTTATTCTTAAGTGGTTTATGGGAATTTGCAAGTGGAAATACGTTTGGAGCAACAATGTTTATCGCATATTCTGCTTTGTGAGTTCGAGAAAATTGGTCGTCTTAACTAGTATAGTATCTTATTAATTCCTTCTTTCCATTTCATAATAGTTGGTGGGGATTTAGCATGAGTAAGTTCTGATCTGCACTACATATCTTTACCAAGAAAAAAGAGCTTTACTAATTTTCTACTATGTCTTTCCTCTCTTGAAAGTTCATATCCCTTTCTTTGGTATGACAGGAGCATATGATAGCGCACCTGGCATTTATTCTTCAACTGGTGCAGGTGCCGCTGAGGCTTCGAACGCTATAGGTCTTTTCTATTGGGTATGGTTCGGTATCACTGCTTCTCGTGAGTCTATAAAATATTATCCTAAGCTTGATTTCAGGTTGCTAAATCGTAGAAATCACCAGTCCTTCTATCATCTTTCCGTAGTAGCGGTGCTTTAGTTCTTTTTCTCTTTGCACTCGATTTGTAAGTTATGACTTTTCATAAATCAGCATATCGCGATATGTCAGACTAACAAACTTCTTCGCCTATTTCTTTCCCAACCTAGAACTTTTGCCATGCACGGTGCTTATCAATACACGCAAAATATTCATATAGAACGTGCTGCTGGTGCATTTGGAACTGCAACTTCATTCATCGGGTATTATATCGGCTCAGCATCATTCTTTACGAAGAACACAAGCTTTTTCAGCTTGCCCGTACTTCGCTTACATAAAAAACAATAAAGAACAGGAAACATTAAATTATTATTTGGTTTCCCAATTATCTTTCTTATTATCTCTTCTTATTCGTTGTACCGCTTCTCTCTACTACTTTAACGTATATATGTCAAAAAATGTTGAACTTCAATTCTGTTTTAAGCCTTCTTACAATATACTGCATGCTAATAAAGATAAAACGTATTTTAGTTCCATTCTATGACTGGCTTAATTTCAATGCCTAAGTGATAAAAGAAGCAAAGTTTGTGAGAATTTTTGTTCTCCAAATATGTTTTATGTACTCACTATTCTCTGCATCGCTCACTGCTTGTTCCATCTGCGCAGGCTTGTAAGTTTGAACCATAGAGTGAAGAACGTCTAATTTTCCCTTTTTGTATAATGAAATCAAAAATGGAATTGTAACAGAAGGTTCGGAATTACCCATAAGAACACCTTCAACGGTCCAAATATTTGCCTTTTGATATAATCATACATGAAGATAAAAGAATTGTTAGTTTTTCACCAATTGATTGAAAGAGTTTCAACTCAGCACTACTTACCAGAATAAGTCCAATAGGAACTTCCATCAATGCTGTTGGAGGTGGTGAACCAACAATAAGAGCTTTTCCACCAATCGCAAGAGACAAGACGCTGTCTTTGATTGCTTTTGGAGAACCACTTGCTTCAACTACCAGAGTTGCTCCTCTTCCATCTTTACTCTTTGACTTAATGTATGCAATAAATTCTTCCGAATCTTTGAATTCTTTTGGATTAACCAACTCATCAACTTGAATTTCATCTTTTGCCATTTTTAAGCGTGATTCATTCAAATCACAAGCAATCACTTTACCGAATTTTAACATCTTACCTGCTACCAAAGCACCTAAACCGACTGCTCCAATTCCAGTTACCAACAAGGTTTCATTTTCAAAAGATTCATTTTCATGACTTTGTTTAGGTAAGCTGGGAAGATTAAAATTTTGTTGCAGATTTGAATAACGTTGAAATGATCTTCTTTTTGAATTTGTACTTTGGGCTTTTTCCATTACAGTAGAAAAACCTGTTTGAAATCCACAAGCTAAGGCGCAGGCAAACTTTGCTGGAATATCTCTGGATATACGAGTAAGCTAAATAAAGAATAAAATCCTCTTTTTCAGTTAATTCCTCAAGAAATATGTAAGCTATATCTACTCTAAATACCACTTACACTACGACCGCTAACTGGCATCAAGTTGGCAAAACTACTTTGACCGAAATATTTTGTATRTGCTTGTTTAGGTTGCTTATCTTCTGTTTGATAAGATACTTTGACATTTTGCATAGAATGATCGAGAAAAGCCAAGTTTAAAGGCAAAAAAGAATCACAACAAGCAGGTTCTATTCGTTTACAAGAGTTGCAACTTCCACAACTACAAAAAGAAGCAACAACAAAATCGCCTTTTGAAAATTGAGAAATATAGTCTTTGCCTACTTTGACTACCTCTCCTGCTCCTTCATGACCAAGAATGCAAGGATATGGAGCAGGAATCTTTCCGGACCATGAACCTAAGTCAGTGTGGCTAGATGAAAACAAGGAAGGCTTGTTGATAAAACTATGCAAATTTATTTCTTTTTTGTTTACTCACCAAATTCCAGAAGCATGGAAACGAATTAAAACTTCATCATCGCGTAGATCTTCTGCGTTGACGTCAATATCTACCAACTTAAATCGGCCACCAGCTTCTTCAACTACCAAAGCTTGTGCTTTATTAAAAATTGCGTTACTCGTCATCATTTTTGAATGAAATGGATTATAGTCATTCTGATTCATATTTGATTGAATGAGGCATTTATATTATTCTTAAACATCTGATATGCATGTCGTGTGCCGTGCAGTCAGGTTTGACTTAATTCATGTGCCTTGCACATTAAAGCCGGTTCCGAAGCAAGTATCAGAGCCGGTCCATAAACTCAGCGCGGCGTTGGTCCGGCGCGCCGGAACTTAGGAATAGTAGCCTTAAAGCGTGCATATTTATTTCCCCGCCTAAGAATAATTTATCAGGATCGGAGAAGAGACACTCTTTTGAAAAAGGTGAACAGCATGTCGAAATACCCTTTTTTTTAACCATTATCCATCACTAGATATGTCAAGTTCACTATCTCAAGAAGAAGCTATAAGAAAGCTTTCGAGTTTTTTAGAAAGGAATGAAACAACAAAAAATAAAATAAAAACCCCAATCAAAGTCAAATTTGCCGCTTTTGGACAATCAAATCCAACATTATTAATCACTGATGCACAAAATGAGAAGTTCGTAGTTCGAAAAAAACCAGAAGGAATTTTGATAAGCAAAGGTTCACATGCGATCGAAAGGGAATATGAAATAATGAATGCATTAAAAAAGTATAATTCAACACTTCCAAAAGCCGATCAAGATGAACTAGCAGTGCCTGTGCCTGAAGTATATTGTCTATGTGAAGATATCAATATTTTAGGAACTGCTTTTTATGTTATGAAATTTATCGAAGGTCGTATCTTTACAGATCAAAGAATGTTAGATTTACCGAAAGAGGAACGAAGAGAATGGTGAGAAATAATATGTTTATCAGAAGAATTATGAGACTGACCAAAGCTTGATTATTAAAACAGTTGGTTAGCCGCAGTAAAAACACTAGCAAATTTACACAGAATAGATCCGGAAAAAGTTGGTTTAAGCACGTATGGCAAAAGAAGCGGCTTTTTTCAAAGACAATTGAAAACGTTTACCAAACTTGAAGAGATGCAATCAAAAATTAAAAATCGTAATACAGGAAATAAGTTAGGTCATATTCCAAATCATCAAGAAGCAGCCAAACTGATCGAAAAAGAAATGATTCAAGACGAAAATGCGATTTATCATGGAGATTTCAAGATCGACAACTTGATTTTTCATCCTACCCGATCAAAAATTGTAGCCGTGATCGATTGGGAATTGAGTACTTTAGGTCATCCATTGGCGGATTTAGTGATTTTATTGCAACCGTTCACATTACCTTGCACGTTTCCTGATCGTATAAATGAAAAGGAAGAACAACAAAGAGCGAATCAAAGGGCAGAACCATTTTTATTATTAGGTGACTTAAGTGAAGAACAATCACCTGTACCTCAAATTGATGAACTTCTTTATGAGTACTGTAAAGCTGCCCAAAGACCTTTTCCAATCCAAGGATGGCATTTTCTAAAGGGATGGTGTTGGTACAGGGTAAGTAGGGTTAGGTTACGAGCAGCATCATCAAAAAAAAAAGTCATTAATCTTATTTCTTCCCTTCCTCCTTATTCAGCTCGGAGTCATCACTCATGGTATAGCTGGTCGATTAGCGCAAAATGATCCAAAAGAGTTGGAAAAGAATGTGTACGCAAGATTTTATCCTCAAAGTGCAAATATCGCTCTTCATTTATTAAAATTAAAACATGATCAAAAATTGTAGAAAAAAGAAAAACACCTTTTGTAGAAGAACCGGCTAGTAAAAAAAAATATTTAGCATCCGGTTCACTGTTAAAACCGAAAAGATAGTTTTGTGCAGGCGCGGCGCCGAAGGTTTTAAGATTTTAAATGTTTATACATAATCATACTGCTCTAGTGCAGACGAAAACCAATCAGACTCTATTAAGGTTGGGGAAATGCGGGGAAAAAGAAGGTGCAAAATTCTCATCCTCAATACCATCATAAATTATACGAATTCAAAAAGAGTGATGATGAAGAAATGGCAAGCTCAAAAGAACATCGTATACGATCTTTGTTTGCTTGTGATATTTGCAAAAGGATAAAGATGAAATGTGTTCCATTAAACGGTAATGCATCTGATCCGAAACCACCTTGTCAAAGATGTGCAAGGATTGGTCATCGATGTACTTTTCAAGGATTAGATCAAGCACCACCTAAGGGAAAAAAGAGAAGAAGAGTAAGGTCTAATAAACGAAAGAATTCAGATAACGAAAGAAGTGAGGTTGAAGTAGCAGAAATTAACATGCCAATCTTACCTTCAAGTTCAAGAGACATGAGATCTTCCACAACTGATGGTGATGATTACGTTTCGCTATTGGAGTCACCCCTAATATTCAATCAATTGCAAAGTATAAATCACCAACCTACTTTATCAGTCAACCATAGCTCTTTCTCCTTTTCTCCCTCTAGCGGTGAGATTGGAGAAAGGGCTTCTACTATAAACACCGACACAAGCAATATGTTTGATCTCAATTCTGAAGAATTAAATTCTCCAGTCTCGATAGACTCTACTACAAGATCAGGAGATACGATTTCCGTTAGGGAAAAGATGCACCCTCTTGCATTATTAGCGGAAGCATCACTAGGAATAAATCCAAACTTCTCCTCTATTAAAGAAACAAATAATCTCACTCGATCCAGTGAATCAAATATAAACCTTCAAAGTCAAAATCCATCATCTTCATCTTCCACGAAAAAAACAACAACGATAAAGTATTGGCCTGGCAATGAAATTCCACCTACCGAACATAAAGTGATTAGTAATAATTTACTCAATTGGACTGAAGTTGAAAATTTATTCGAAATATATTTCAAGGGTTTTGCTCAACATTTTTTGGTTTTAGATCCTTCTTTTCATACAGTTRATTTAGTCGCTCAACGATCAAATGTCCTTCTCACTACAATWTGTGCCTTAGCAAGTCGATCTTTTCCTGCAAGACCTACRTTACATAAAGAATTATTCGAATTGGCTAWTTCACTCATTTCTACAAGTATTGCAGATGGAAGACAAAGTGTCGAATTAATTCAATCTTTACTTCTTTTATCGATGTGGCCTTTGCCTATGTCTCGTTGGGAAGATGGAAAATCTTGGATTTTTAGTGGAATTGCATTTAGGATGGCAACTGAATTAAATTTACACGAATTAGGAAGTGAAAAAAATGAATTAAAATTTCATCAATCAACAAAAAATCATTTCATTCAACCTGAAACAATTGCAAAAGAAATTCGAAATCAAGAAAGATGTTATCTTACTTGCTTTTCCGTTGATCAAAGTTTTAGTACAATGCGTGGAAGGCCGACAGTTTTATCTAGTACTGCATTAATACGTGAATGGAATATTTGGATCAAAAGTCCAATATGTAAACGYTGGGAAGTAGGAATTTGTGCTTTTGTGGATTTGATGGGAATGCTTACGGAACAATGCAAATCGATGCAGCAAATGCAAAAAGTTGGATCAGATAAGAATTCTTCTCTTGACTTTTCTGACCAACAATTCCACAACATTGATCACTCTAACGATGACGGATCATTTTTATCGCAAATTCATATGTTTGATGATAAAATTGAAGAATGGCGTGAACGATGGATAAAGAGAGGATTGTTCCATCATCACTCTTCACCTCTAAAAGACGACTTGGAAAATCATTTGTTCTCTTCAATAGTGGAACAAATGCCTTTACGATATAATTATGCAAAATTAGTCATCAACAGTATGGGCTTACAACATTGTCTTCTTATACATGCTCGATCGACGGAGATTGATGTTTTATTTTCAAGATGTTGGAGAGCATCTTCAAATTTATTAAACAGTGCTTTAGAAGGAATGCGACCACTGATCAAATATTTACCCGATACTCAATTTTTAGTTTTATGCTATGCTTCAGTATCTTTGTTAAAATTACGTTGTCATCCTATGGCTTCTTTATCGGAAAAGAAGAATGTTAATGCAATTTTGTTGGTAACAAAGGTAGCAAAACTACTTGATTCTGTAAGTGTAACGCCAAACCATCATCCTGCAATTTATTCGTCCTTTTTATGGTCAATCCTTCGTCGAATTGGTGGTGGAAATCAAGGTTCATATCAAGAAGAAAGAAATGATTCAACGCGGGAATCAAGTCTTTCTGCTTGTTTAAATACTTTAAATCCAAGAGATAAAAGGAAACAAACCTCAGAAGAAGAATCTAGTAACAGTGATAATTTTAACATGGAGTACAACGATAATTCACTTAATTCGGAAGACAAAGAAATTGTAGATGCATATTATTCAAGCATTCATCCTTCTTTCAAAAACCCTCAACCACTTTTTGTTCAATGGCCTGAAGCATTATCTGGTTCAGATTTCGATTTTGGATGCGGAAATTTAATGGAATTCAAAGAGAATATTTTAAATTCTCAACAAGAAAGTGATGTTTTTTATCAAGATTTTTGGGATAAAGTCGTTCCTTCTACTTCCTAGTCTAAGTGTATAATAAATAGGATAAGAGCTGTAATAATAATTAACGCTATATAGCTGTCATTTTGGGCAACGCTAGTGTGATTGTTATTCATGCAGAGCTTAATGAGAGTACACAAACTCTATATCACGGAATAGGTTGTACAAGGTTGAATTAGAAGTCAGGGCAGGCGCTGCGCAGACACAGTCGCCGCGCTAGCTCTGCATGTGTATTAACTTTAACTTTTTATTCTGCATGCATGTATGTATGCATAGCTTTAAATGTTTTGATTTTGAAAACCTACCACCATCATCATCAATTACCTGCATGACTGCCTGTCACTGCCCTTGTTCCATTTGTGATGGGAAAGCGTGGTCAAGAAAAGAAGTCATGTACGCATTGTATACGTAGAAAAGTACGCTGTGATTGGATTGAGCAAAAGCAAGAAGGGAAACAAAAATGTACAAATTGTCAACGACGTAAACAAGAATGTTTGGGGACCGGCAGGTTGCATTCAGAGATGACAGTTGAAAAGAACAATTTCATTGTAGCACCAAAAACTCCACCAGTTCATTCAGCAAAGACATCGCCAGCAGAAGATATAACACTTGGATTGAAAGGATTGGATTTGCAACTTATTCAAGCTGCTTTTCATGCATTTTATTCTAGCAATTGTTTCTTGAGTCGTATTTTGATTCATTGGAAACCTTTTTTGCAATCATTACTGCACACAATACCTTCAATCAGTCCAACGGATCCAATGTGTGTTCTATTAGAAGCAATCATTTCTCATGGCATGACACTCGATCCAATCACTTCTGTCAGTTCTTTACCTTTAAAGACTGCAATGGTACATCATCTTCGATCTTTGCTAGAATCAATTTTATCTGGCCAGCATAACGATATGCATTCACTCACAATTGGTCAATTGAATGCTCTTTTAGCTAGTTGTACGATTTTATTAGATGTATGGCCCGATACAGAGTTATTTTATCCGGTTTCCATTCTACCAGACCCCTCAAAAGGACAAAGAGTTGAACGAGTAAACTTTCTCAAATTACCGGTTGATCATGTAGCAAGCTCAGTAAGACTGATGGAACACATCATTTTCGAAGAACGAGGGCTCTCGCAACAGTTAGACCAAAACGATGTATGTCATTGTTCGCACAATATCATACTTTATTGGTATATCTTTCTGATCGATGCATTTTCCGAATCTTTTCCTCAACGAAGGCCTTTTATTAATCTGGACACAGTAATTTTAATGGAAAAATATATTGAACAACAAAGAACCAACGATTATGTTTGTCCAAAAAATTCAATCTTGACTCAAGATGAAATCGAAGCAAGAAATCAAACAGCCCAATTCTTATTCAACCTTGGTGAACTGGCTAAAATTTCGCGTCAGATCAGTTCTGCCAGGAAATTATCAACAGCAATGCCGTGCAGTATTGGTGAGAGAGAGTTTAAAGAGATTATCAAACAGTTACGTTTATGGGGGAATAGCGAACAAGGATTGTTGGTTCAAGCTATCAAAAATCAAGGAGAAGTATTAGGGTATTGCATTGACTTTTTGCATAAATATTGCTATCTTAGACTTCATGTGATTGCTAGAGACTGCAGGACGTTTGAAAGCGAAGATCAAGAGGACAAGATATTCACTTATTCTATACGTTCCGCTAGCTTTGATGCATGGCAGCAAATCGTAAACATGATGGAAGAATTGGAGAAAGCCAGAATTGCGAATGAAATAAGGCATATGTTGCTTTCCCAATCAAGGTTGATGATCTATAGTATCTTGGATTGTGTACATTGGGGCTTACGAAGGTTAACATTCGAAAAAAAATTTACAGAGTCGGAGGAACAACGGAGAGAACTAAAACGTGGCTCAGATGGCATGCTATTGATTCTTAATTGTTACAGTGGCGAGGATGTATGTCTTGGGCTAGATGTTCTAGATTTTATGGCAAGATTAGAGCAAATGGCTTACGAGTGCAAGAACAATGAAAATTCTTGATTCAGGAACGTTTTGGCAAGAGAATGAGGCTGTGATCGAAAGATGAAACTGTATTTATACTGTATTCTACTCTGTAATAAAAAATTAATACACTTTTTTGACGTGCATGTGACTTCCGTAATTAAGATATAATCTCCGTATATATTTAGGGACATGTCGCTTTGCGCGCTGCACGTCATGCATGAAATATTCCTCCACTGCATATGTATACCAAAGTACATACCTCTACTTTCAAGAATGGTCTTTATAGTACACAAGAAAAGGTATATAAGTAGGGCAAAATGAAGAATAATTTTCCCATTTTCAGCACAACCCTTTCTCTCTACAATCATGTTGAAATTCTTTCACTTTACGTTCTTTACCCTCTTCTTTACCATTCTTGTTAGAGCTCAAAACATTGGTTCTTATAATGTGGCAGTTTCTACCAAGGAAGTCATCGATCAAAGTCGTTTAGATCCTTTTGCTCCAGATCAAACACCACGCTCTTTAATGATCTCAACGTTTAAACGTGTAGCACATGGTTGCCATTTGACCAAGCAAGCATATATGCCTTCAGAAATTGCAAAGTTTGAAGGTAAAAAGCTTAGCGCTTATGGTTTACCCGAATCAACTTTTCTTAATTTAACTTATTCAACTTGTTCAAATGGAAAAAGATCTAGATCAACAAACCAAGATCCTGTTCTCATCTTTTCGGGTGCTTTGGGAACGACGAGATTGTTTTATAATTTATTGGCTGCTACTATTGCACAAAAAGGTTATACAGTAGTCACAGTCGATCATCCATACGATACAGATATCGTTCAATTCCCAAACGGTAAAATTATTACGGGCTTAGATCTTAACGACGATCAAATTCCACTTGCTGCAAATACAAGAAGTCTAGATTTAAACTTTGTTGCAAGCTTGTTTACCAACGGAAAGCAAAATAGTATAGGTGTTTTGGGACATTCACTTGGAGGTGCTGCAGCTTTGAATGATTTGATTTGGTCGAAATTTTCAGGTGCAATTAATTTTGATGGCTCTTTCTTCGGTGATCTTGCTCAAGTTGGATCTCATAAACCCATACTATTTCTCAGTCATACAGGCAAAAACATCACTTCCGATCCTACTTGGCAATCTTCATGGCCAAAATTCTCTGGCTGGAAAAAACAACTGGAAATCGTAGGAGGAAGCACACATTATACATTTTCAGACTTTCCTTTAATTGCAACAAAGCTAGGTGTTGATTCAGGTGCAATTGCGCAATTCAGTGGATCTTTAAAGGGCGATAGAGTAATGGAGATTTTATCTTCTTACACGGATGCCTTCTTTGCTAAATTTCTCAAAGGGGGTAAAAATAACGCTTTACTCAATGGACCATCAAAAGAATTCCCTGAAGTAGCTTTTGATTTCTAACACGATTCTCAAACTCAATCATTCATATAACCTAATAAAATTTTCTCTCATCTTTTCAAACACCTACAAATCACCATCATCAAGTGTATTAACCTGTTTATACAATCACATAAATAGCCATCACGTGAAATGTCTACAATGATAATCTATCATATAAGATGCTGAACGTAAAGTTGTCATATTTTGCGGAGAACGGACAAATGTTCGTTTTATTTGCACTAACGTGTATTGCTTGAATGAACGTGCACACACGCTGACAAAAAATGGTAGGATTTGTACCAACGAAGCCACTAGCCTTTTTAGACTGTTTATCTGCCACTCTGCGATAAATAACTCAGCACGCCCTAGATCTCGGTCTTTAATCAAGGCCCTTGAATAAGAAAAACCTTATTCCCGCGTTGCGCTGCGCAGCGCACGCATCATTTTTGACCTCGGTGTAAGAATGTTTATAAAGGTATAAAACTATTCTGAAATTTCAGAGTTTTGCAAGAAAGGTAGCCGATAAAACGAAAATGTCTTCTACTTTCGTTGTCTTTGGAGCAACTGGGGGAACAGGTCGTCATTTTACAGCAAAAGCTTTAAGTGAGGGACATAAAGTTAGAGCATTCGTTCGAAGTCCAGAGAAAGCTGAAAGATTAGGTCAAGAGAATTTAAGTTTATTTAAAGGTTCAATTACTGATGAAACAATTAATTTTAAAGAGTTATTATCTGATTCAAATCAGGTTGTGATTATGCTAGGTGATAAAGAAGCRCAAAAGTMTRCAAAAATCAATCTTACWTTTATCAAAAGACTTGTTCCTGCTATGCGAGAATATGGWGTACATAAATTATTATATCAAGCAGGAGGTTTAAGTAAGCCACCAGAGCAAAATCTAAGCTTCTTTTTATGGCCCTTGAGAAATACTGTAGCAAGATCTTTTAACGGACAACATGAAGATAACGAAGCAGTAATGAAATATTTATCAAAAGAAGCTAAAGATATTCAATGGATCGTACATAGAGCTGGAATTTATTCAGATGGACCTTCAAAAGGATCTTTGATACGTTCTCCAACAAAGTTTAGCATTGCAACATTTAAAGATTGTGCTAATTATAATTATAAAATCCTTTCAAATCCATCAGCGATTCATACGTGTGATTTCAGTTTTTACGATCAATAAAATGTTACCAATTCATCCAATGTCATCTTTTCTTGTTTTCCCGAAAATTGTTGAATTTTTTGTAAATCCGGATAACCTAATGCTATTCCACAAACTACTGATTCAGTATTTTTTAAAGGTAATTGTTTCGCATAAACGTCATGATAAGTAGCATGAGCTTCTTGAATACAACATTCTAGGCCAAAAGAACGGATTGCTAAAACTAAAGCCATAACAAACATCCCTGTATCCAAGTACATTCCTGAAGGAGCTTCTGGAATTGTTGTAATTAAAAATCCAATTGGTGCATCAAAGAATGACCAATTCCTTTGTGATAATTCTCTTCTTGCTTTTGTATCTTTTCGTTCTATGTTTAATGGCCCGTAAAATGCTTCACCGAATCCCGTTCTTCTTTGTGCTAAGAATTGATATTCTGGTTTTGCTAGTGTAGTGTTTGAAGGATAAAAAGTATAAGGTGATTGATATTGATGAATAGAATCAAGATCATTTGCAGCTTTCTTAACATGATCGCTGATCTCATCCTTTTTCCTTCCACGTAAAACATGAACATGCCAAGGTTGAAAATTTGATCCGCTTGGTGAATTTTTAGCCGAAAGAAGGATTTCTTCAATAATGTTTTGATCTGGATTTTTATCTGATAAAAAATACCTGCATGAGAAACGATTGATAAGCAAATCTTTTAATACTTCGCTACCACGCTCTTTGACTATTTCGGATCTTTGAACGGTGTTCTTCTCGATTGACCTCTCGCCATCTTCCGCTAAATTGTATTGAGAACTGTGATAAAATTGAGTGGGCATCGCTGAATGATAATGATGAGGAGTAGTAGTTTTTGATGAAAGGAATTGCTAACCACACTTTTAAAAGATAAAACTCAATCAATGCAGAACACCATTATCTGACAAACCTATTCGCGGAGCTTAAATTCTTGCATGTTCTTTAGACCCGTTCGGGAAAGATAGCGGATCAGTCCGCGCTAAGGGCGGGGCTTCATTCCCGAAGCACAACAACATACATATACAAAGGCTAGTATGGGATTCGAAGCTAAACTATTTTATATACATGCTTATCCTTTGCCAATAATCCATTCATTTACTCTATTTATCCAATTCAACACTAATGCTTTAAACAATCCTTGATCATCCAGTGGTAAAGCATGTGTTTCTCGATCCAAAACTGCAAATGTTGCTCTAGGATATTGTTGTAAAAGACGTATGCTATCTCTATATCCTACATCATCATCTTGACGACCACAAAGGATAAGTGTTGGCGCTAGAAACTTGTCTGTGTTTGATTGATATTTTGCGGATAATTTATAGAGTTGTTTATCAGAACGAATAGGTCCCAATACACCAAAATCAGAAGCTTGAATTGCAGGAAGAACAGTATCGTTTATCTTTTGTCGTAACTTTGAAAGATATTCAGGAGTTTGAATGAGGATATTACCTAAATCATTCTTTTCTTGAGGTGTGAGTTGTGATATAAGTTCTGGATTAGATATAATTGGCTGAAATGAATCAAGATCACGCTTGCTATTATCCGATTCGATAAGAGGTACTCGCAATAATAAACCATCAATTTGTGATCGAAATTGCTGAGAAAGTCCTATAGCCAATGCACCACCACAAGAAGAACCAGCTAGTAAGAATCGATCTTTTCCAATAATTCTTTCAACAAAATGAACAAGTCGTAAAAATATATCATCTATACTCTTTATTCCGTTTGCGGGTGTGGAACCCATTCCTGGTAAATCAATATAAATTCTACGAAAGCCTGGGATTGAATCAAAGATAGGTTCAAAATCACTTGATTCATAATTTCCATTCATTTCCCAACCATGTATGAATAAGATTGGTATTCCTTCTCCTATACTATGCCAAGAAAGGTTACTACTGTCCATCTTGCTACACGAAAAGAGGTGGTTGTTTATTCTTAATTTAAGCTAAAGTCCAAATCGCGCCATAAAAATAAAAGTTTAAATTAAGCTGCAGCTTTGCATATTCATTTTTGCGGGGTGGCAGCCTAATCTAAAACTATCTTCCTTTCTTCCATTATTATACACATGCCAAGACCAAAGAAAAAGTCACAAAGTAACGAAAAAATTGAAGAAAAGAAGAATGTGAGAACATATGCAGCATCTTGTGTTTCTTGTCAAAGGAGAAAGATAAAATGTGGATTAGATAAACCAACATGTTCAAATTGTATAAAATTTCACGAAGAATGTCTTTATAAAATTTCACCTCGTTATAGTAGATCAAGATCAATAACGCAAAATACTTCAATTTATGACACACCATCTAGTTCTATGCATTATGAAGAAGGAAATATTAATGCATTCCTTCGTCAAAGGGTAAATGATTTAGAAGAAGAATTAATTAATGCTCGAAGGCAAAATACAAATCAAACCGATCTTCTCTCACAATCTACTCCAAATGGAATGGAAGATGGTTCAATCGGTCTTTATGAAGGTAAAAATAGTACTCTTATTCGAAAAGAATACTTTCGATCTATAAACACCTTAAACAAATCTTTTGAAAGATTAGCATCAACTCGTTTACATAGCATTCTATCAAAGTCTAATCCTACAATTTCGGCAAATTTAGCATCTGATTTATTACAAGCATACTTTGAATGGTGGAATCCACTTCATATGTATCTGTATAGAGCGGATTTCTACTGTTCATTAGTCGTTGAAGGTGATAATTTTTCACCTTTTTTATTAAATGCAACACTTTCTCAAGGAGCTCGGTTACTCAGTTCAGGTCTATATACTCCTAGGGATGGATTCAATACAAAATTACCTTCTCCAGATCAATTTCTACTTCAAGCCAAACCTTGCATAATTGAAGAAATTGATAAAGGTAATTCATCAGCACTTCTTCAAGGTTTGTTGATTATGGCAGGTCGTGAAGCATCTTGTGGGCATGTTGATCAATCTTGGCTTTATACGAGTATGGCAATTCATATTTTAAAAGGATTAAATTTGGACAAGCCACCAAAACAGTCAGCAGGCTCTTATCGTCCTATTGGCTTTCAAAAGCGTGAATTAAATAATCGTTTATTTTGGTCAATTTATTGTTGGGATAAAACTTTAAGTATGACATTAGGAACCGAATCATCTTTTTCCGCTCCAAAGGATGCCAATCCTGCGTTTTTATTAGATGAATCATTGGATAACGAAGTTTGGAATCCATCTTTGGCAGACTACGCAACAGTTAAGATCGCTAAACCATTTAGAGTTTCCCACGAAACATGCCAAACAACTTTTATTTTTCGAAAATTTGCCGAGCTTTGTATGATAATTGAAGGAATTCTACGTGCTCGTTATGGTCAAAACAACAATAGTTTTAGGGAAGATGAAATTGGTCATCTTCACAAAAGGTTACAACTTTGGCAACAAGGTTTAGAGGGAAAGAACGTTATTATGAAAGTGAACGATCCATCAACTTGTCAGTTCTCACCACAAAAGTTTCAACTTAATATGCTTTATCATTGCGCTTATATCATCCTTCATCGTTCTTCAGCATCAGCACAAGGTTCAAATCGATCCGCCGCAGAGATATGTCGAATTCATGCATATCAATTACATGACTTGGTTCGAATACGTGAAAGGACGTTAGGGTTAAATGATTTATCTTATTTAGTCTGTCATTGTTTATATGCAGCTGTAACGATATTCGTTCAAGATTTTAGAAATGGTTCACCTTATTTGATCGGAGAAGCAACTCGACAATTAGCATTTAGCATTCAAGTTTTAGAAAAAGGTAGTTTAAGAAGTCCAGGAATGATTCGTGCTCTTCACAAAGCAAAAGCAGAACTTTCTCATCCTACAGAATATACCCAAATTATTGATGGTGAAATAGGAACCTCAACAAGTTCTTTAGAAACAAATACTATTCCATCAACTACACCTATTGATTCATATACCTCTAATAATACAGGAGGAGAAGAAAATGTTGCCGATTTAGAACAATGGGTATTTGATCAAGCAGCAAATTTAGGCTTGTTATTCCCTCCAAATCCACCACCACCACAACCAGCAGTAGAAACACAAGATCCACAGATTACCACCACTCAAACGGACGTTGAACAAACTACCGACTTTAATGATTGGCTAACAGAAAATTTACCAGATTTTCCTGATGTCTTATTTAGCGGTTTGACAGGATAGTGTACAACTTTTTTCTTTTTTTTTATAAAATGATTTCTCTTTTTGTTTGACTATCTTTTTCATCATATTCTGAAGAATGTTGAAGGTTGTTTTGCTGCATTGTCCATTCTATGTCATTTGTTTGTTGTTCTTGTTTTGTACGAAATAAACGTTGCCAAGGTTTTCGAAACAAAGATTCCATTTCTTCTAAACTTCTACCTGAAGTTTCAGGAATAAAGATTGCAACATAAATAATACTTAAAAAACAAACAGAAGCGTTAAAAGCGAATAATCCAACTCCATTCATAGAATGTAACATTGGTTGTAAAGCACGTGAAGCTCCATATTGATTGACGAAATGAAAGATCATAATAATTGTTGTTGCTAATGCTCTAGTTGAAGATGGAAAGATTTCAGTTCCTATCAAATAAGAAATTGCATTAAAACCTAAAGTCCAACCAATTCCAGCAATAAAGATTGCAAAAATTGCAGCAATACCTGCATGTTGATGTGAAGCAGAATTTGCTCCATCTAAAGGATCTTTAACGATTCCTAAATAAGCCGAAAGATAAATTGCCGCAATACATTGTAAAGAAATACCAATAAAAACGCTTTTTCTTCTACCAATTTTATCGATTAAAAAGAATGCTGCACACATTGCCGAAAGAAGTTTAACGATTCCAAAAATTGCAGTTGTGAATAAAGAAGAATTGCTATGAACACCAACTAAGTTTAGTAATTTTGGTGCATAAATTGTTAAACTACCTCCACCACCTGACCAATTTGATAAAATTTGAATCAAAATTCCAACAATCAATAATCTGTATAACTGAGAAGAAGATGTAAATAAACGTGATAATCCTGCTAAAACGTTTCCATGTGATTCTTGACGTTCTCGATCATGTTGTTCAAGCATACTATCAAACTCTTCCTTGAAATATGGATGATGCTCATCAAGTTGACGATAATATAATAAAACCTTTTTAGCTTGATCTTCTTTTCCTCTTTTTAATAACCATCTTGGACTTTCTTTAACAATTAAAGATCCTAAAAAAGATAAACCTGCAAAGATAAAATTAACTGAAACAGGAATACGCCAACGAGCTGAACTATTTGCATCAATATGACGTTGAGAACCATAATTGGCAAAATAACCAATAACAATACCAATATAAACTGAAAATGCATAAATATTTACTGCCATTCCACGTCTTGATTTTGGTGCAACTTCTGTTAAAAATGTTGGAACGCAAACAGAAGTACCTCCAGTTCCAGTTCCTGCAATAAATCTACCTGCATACATTTGTGATAAACCTGAAGGTCCACCTTGAGTACTTGTTATCCAAATCGTTGTACCTATAATCCAAACGATCGTACATAATTGACAAGTACGTAAACGACCGAACCAATCAACACAAAAGAAAGCTAAAAGAGAACCTAAAACACAACCAAGTTGAACCATTGAAACAACATTTGATTGTGCAGAAGAACCGTTTGTGATTCCATATAATTTTAACCATTCTTTTTGACCTTCAATACCAGAAATAATACCTTCATCAGCACCACGACTTGCACCTAACGTTCCAATGATAAACATTGTACTGATTATACGCCAATTCCATATTTGTTTAGGAGAAGATTGGGAGGGGATTTGATTGGTAGAAGTTTTTGTTCGAGAGAATTTAAGGAAAGACATTTTTTAAGAGGGGGATAATTGTCTATAAGGCAAGACTTCAATTAAACCCTAACCTTTTATAAAGATATCGTGGGAAAAAGTTGGGGCCCCATATTGTGTGTGTAACAAGATGATCACTGTACTAAGCAAGGAACGAAATATATATTTTAAGGCACGTTTCCCCACAAAATCATAAAAGTAGCTTTATTAATACGCTAAACAACGGATTTGGCTGTATGGAAATCCGTTTTCAAAATGCGCTTCTTGAATTCCATACTGGCGCTGTTCCTATATTGTTAAACGGATTTCATTTCGGTATTCAAGCGATATAAACATTATAATAGGATTGAATATGAGTGGGGTATATATAAAAAGCAGATATTTATCATTCTTACCACCTTGATTCCATACTTTATTATTTCTCACTCACTTATCTTTTTATCATGGCACCAGTAGCTACTTCAACATTTACACCGCCCGGCGAAGTGCGTATTTTAACGCCTAATGCGATGTTAGGATATGGTTATCAAACTAAAGATTTTTGGCGAGGAGTTCAAGAATATCATCCTCATGCAATCATTCTTGATTCAGGTAGTACGGACGGAGGACCATATAAATTAGGATTAGGTAAAATGACATGTGCACGTTCAAGTTATCAAAGAGATTTAACTCCAATCCTTCAAGCATGTTTTCATCATAAAATAAAAGTTCTTATAGGTAGCGCAGGAGGAAGTGGAAGTAATCGTCATGTTGATGAACTTGTTGAAATTATTGATGAAATTTGTCAAAGCGAAAAAATATCTTTGAAAGTGGCTAAAATTTATGCTCAAGTTGAACGTGAAACGGTAAAAGAATGCATTCGAAATAAAACAGTTACACCTTGCGGTCCCGTTCCTGAATTAACGGAAAAGGATGTGGATAACGTCGTGAAAGGACAAGAAATTGTTGCTCAAATGGGCGCAGAACCTTATATTCGTGTTTTAGAGCGTTCTAGTGAAGTTGACGTGATCATCGGTGGACGTTCATATGATCCAGCTCCATTTGCTGCATTTGCTATGCATAATGGAATTTCACCTGGAGCAGCATGGCATTGTGGAAAGATTATGGAATGCGGTGGAATGTGTGCAATTCCAAAAGGTAGAACGATGCTTGCAACATTAAAAGAGGATAAATTTGATCTTATGCCTCTTTCATTGAATGAACGTTGTACAAAACTTTCCGTTGCAGCTCATACACTTTATGAAAAAACAAGACCTGATATTTTACCTGGTCCAGGTGGTCGTTTATTACTCAAGAATGCCAAATATACTGAATTACAAGATGGTCGTAGCGTTCGAGTTGAAGGTGCTATATTTGAACCATTACCGTATACGATCAAATTGGAAGGAGCTGAACAAGTTGGTTTTAGGACTATATTTATTGGAGGTATTCGTGATCCAACATTAATTGAACAAATTGATAGCTTTCTCAAAGCTGTTTATGATTACACAGTTGATCTTTTTCCTTCTTTGTTAAAAGAAGATTGTCAATTATTATGGCACGTTTACGGTAAAAATGCAGTAATGGGACCTTTAGAAACTTTTAAAGGCGCACAACCACATGAACTTGGAGTGATGGGAGAAGTTGTTGCACCTACGCAGGAACTAGCTGATTCGATTGCAAGTGCAGCTAGAACGAGTTGTTTGCATATGCCATACGAAGGTCAATTAGCTACAACTGGAAATTTTGCAAGTCCACTAACACCTTTAGATCAACCAATCGGTCCTGTTTTTAAGTTTTCGATTTATCATTTAATTCCTTGTAATGATCCATCTTCTTGGCCAGTAACGATCACAAATGTTGGCGTTAGGGAAAATGAAGCCGTACATTCGATTTCACGTTCTACTCCAAGAACGACAGATAGCAAACCAAACGGAACTTATTTACCAAAAGTACAAAAAACAATTAACCTAAACAAGACAAATGCAATCCACGATTTAGCAAGCGTTGTAAGAAGTAAAAATTCAGGTCCATTTGAAATCACGTTAGACATCATGTTTACAGACGAAAGTGTTTATCAAAGAGTTCGACAAGCAAACGTTTTAAATGCGGAAATGGTGATGAAATTGTATAAAACTGAAAAATCTTCTATTCTCTGGGAAGGTTTCTTTGATGCTGCTCTTGCATGGAAATGTACAATTAAGCGTCCTTGGCCTCAAGGTACGATTGGAGAACGTGATACATTAGGAACTGCTCAACATGCTCCTTTACTCGATATCATTGTTCCTCCTTTGTCTTTATAGTTTGTTTTTAAACTTTTAGCGTATTTTTTATGAGCTATTTTTGTATATAAAAAATTCTTTGTTAATTACCACCATCATCCAATGAACAAAAGACCAGAGTTTGAAAATTTGCCGTTTGGAAAAGATGATGATCCTGCATATTCTGCTTGGGGTCTGTATGGAAAAGATGATCAAATTGGAACTCTAAATCTTCTCACGCCTAAAAAAGTACACGAAGCAATGGGTGAAGTACACTTTGGCATACAAATCAATCTATCTTTACCGCTTACTATGCCAAGACAACCACTTAATCCTACTCGAAAGCCTCTTCTTCATACAAAAACAAATAAAGGTTATGCAAATGATGACAGTATAGAGATAAACACTCAATCTTCTTCTCATTGGGATGGTTTGCAGCATGTTGGTTATCATTATCTTTCGAAAGATAAACCTGTTCGATTTTATAATGATTTACCATTAGACAAATTAGGTATAGATAGAATGGCAAATCGCGGAGGAATAATAAGTCGTGGCATTTTATTGGATTATGCTAAATGGTCAGAGGATGTACTTAATCAACCGGTACTTCCTTTCACTCGACAAACAATTTCGGTAAATGATCTTGAGGCAGTCTTGGCATGGCAAAATAATACCCAAATTCAACCAGGTGATATTCTTTTATTACGTACAGGATGGACAAAAGCTTATCATGCTCTTTCTACTAATGAACAAATGGAGCTTGGTCTACGTCAAGGTGAAGAACGAAAGCATATCGGAGTTGAACAAAGCAAAGAAATGCTTAAATGGCATTGGGATAAAGCTCTTTCCGCTGTAGCAACAGATACGATGGCATACGAAGCATGGCCTCCTAAACCACTCAACCCTAAAGAACAATTTTGTTTACATGAAATATTCTTATCCGGATGGGGAATGCCAATAGGAGAAACATGGGACTTAGAAAAGTTAAGTGAAGAATGTTGGAAGAAGGAAAAATTTAGTTTTTTACTCATCTCTCAACCGCTCAATCTTCCTAATGGAGTGGCAAGCCCTAGTAATGCTATAGCCGTTCTATAACCTTTTTCTTTGTACGTACATGAGATTGTTGCCGAATGTTTTCAAGAAAAGCGCCTAAAGCACACTAAGAGCCTAAACCTACTCGACGAATATTAGTTGTCACCAAGTTGTAGAGCAGTGTTGTAACATATAATTCTGAAGGACTTCCATTATTACATTTAGAGAAGGAGCGGAGATAGATGCACGCTTCTATTTTAGGCCCGCTCCACATCTTTATGCTGTTTAACTCCACCATTAATAGGCTGTAGCTATATAAAGAAGGACTGAGATTCAATCTGACTCCTAAAATAATCATTATCAAGCATGTCTGTCAGCAAGAAAAACAACTTTCTTATCACAGGAGGATCAACCGGGTTAGGCTTTTCTATAGCTCATAAGTTACTAAAAGATGGTCACAAGGTGATTTGTACTACTCGGGATTTGTCGAAATTGACGAAAGAAGCAAAGTCTTTAGAGCAATTAGGGTGCAAGTGGCTATCTTTAGACTTATCAAGCTCTGAGAGTATAAATGAATTGCTAAAGAACGCTCTCGATGTTTTTAATGGTCATATTGATGTTTTGATCAATGGTGCTGCTTATGCGTTAATGGGTGCATTCGAAGATACTCCGTAAGTGTAAGAAATGATAGAGAAGATAGGGCCGCTACTTACATTTGTTTTTTGCTTTTAGCCTACAAAAGCTACGTGATCAATTCGAAGTGAACTTTTTTAGTGTGTTCAGCCTGACTCAAAAGGTTTTACCAATCATGCGAGAACAAAAGAATGGAGTGATTGTGAATATTTCAAGTATTGCAGGTCAACATGCTTTACCTTCTGCAACTGCTTATGCTTCTTCAAAACATGCACTAGAAGGAATGACTGAAGCATTAATGCAAGAAGTTGCTCCTTTAGGTATTAGAGTTTTATTAATTGAACCAGGTGCATTTAGAACCGAATTTTTATCATCGAAAAATTTTCAAACAATTTCACCTTCTCAACCTTATAAAGATAATCCAGCAGGAATAGTTTTACAAAAATATAATTCTGCTCATGGTACTCAACAAGGTGATCCTGATAAAGCGGCAAATCTTATTGTTCAAGCAATTTACAATCCCCAATTTATAAACGTGAATGGAGTAGAAAAACCTTTATTCCGTTTACCAATCGGACAGGATTGTCTAGATCGTCTGAAAGGGCAAGCAACATTTTTACACAGTACAATCGAACAACTTGGGGACAAAATCACTTCAACAAATTACTAAATACATACATTAAATAGTATATTTACAAACTTGATCCCTTGGATTGATCTTCAACATTTTGTTTCATTCTTTGCTCTTTGCTTTCAACGATTTTATATGCAATCGTATAAATGATTGAGAGAGCAGAAGCACCTAAAACACAACCTGCACAAATCAATAAACCTTTACGATAACGTGGTGCATCTTTTGCATGAAATAAGTTTGAACCTACAAATCCTGCTAATTGAATACTCATAGCATAAGCTGCTAAAGCGATCGGTCTTTGTCTTTCTTGTAATTTACTTGATAGCCATGCTGCATTTATACCTTGAACGCTTCCCATTCCTGCTTGAGTAACAATCACTCCACCGTATAGGATACTTTTTGTTGTTGAATTAGAAGCTAAAGAAAGCCATAATAAACCGATTGCAGAAATTAAGAATCCTATTGTGATATGTAAACCACGTTCTTTTCGACGATCAGAGCTGAAAGCTAGTGAAAGTGAAACAAATAAAGCACAAACACTTCCAACCGAATTTAAACCATTTGCAGTATATCCTTTATAACCTAAAGATTTGATTATAGAAGGAGCATATGTGTTTATAGGTTGAAACATAACCGAAGATAAGAATGCCATTGCACAATGACCAGGTAATTTCCAACTTGTGAAACAATCGAAATCTTTCCATTGAACATGTATTGTGGGAGATGCATCAACTTTGCTTGGATCATCTTCTAAAACTCGTTGTGAAAGTATGTTTGCTTGTTCTTCAGTAAGAATTGTTGGGAACTTGCCTAATCGTTTTGGTAAAAATCGCCATGAGGAGGCCCCGATAATATCAGCCGGTAAATAAAAGAAAGCAATCAAAGCAACAAAAATAGTCATCACTCCTTCAACGAGGAAAAGATATTGCCAGCCATGTAATCCACCCTTTCCGTTCAACTCTAATAAACCTAGAGCTAGAACACCGGAAAGAGCACCTGCTATCGAATTTGAACTCCAAAGAAGGGCATAACGGAAACCCATTTCGCTCTTGATATAAAATCTACCAAGGAAATAAGCTGCACCAGGAATGAAACCAGCTTCACCTGTTGCTAATAAGAATCTAGTCGCATAAAAACCAGCTCTACTTTTTAAAAATAATTGTGTCCAAGTGATTGTACCCCAAACGAACATAATAAGTGGTAACCAAATATGAGCGCCGATTCGTTTTAAGACAATGTTACTCGGCAATTCAAATAAAACGATTGCTAAAGTGAACAATGTTTGACCAAGGTTGATTTGTTGTTGAGCAATACCAATACTTTTTGCAAATCCATCAGTAAGTGCGTTACCTAAATTTGTTCGATCGAATTGTAAATGAATAAACATTAACATTAAAAAGCCAAGTAAGAAAATATCTAACCTTAATCTTCCTTTCTTGATCAGAGAAGCTTTATATGGTTCTAAAACTTCTTCTTTAGTGATATGACCATGTTCTAATGTATGAATGCCATCTTCTATCTCTTGCATTTCAGATGAAGTCTTTTCTTGTTCGATTGACATGGCTGGAAAAAGGTGGATTTTTTGTTAGGATGGGTTTTGTTGTTGATTGATTACATTTTGTTCATCTTTTTATAGCCGATATCTTTCCTCAATGACTATTTTTAYATGATCGTAAAGGGAAAAGATATCGCCTTCATTCAGGAACAAAATATACACACATTTAAATCGAAACTTATTAGCGTTATGCGTGATAAGCGTTTCTTATCGCGTCATTCAGTGAGTTAATGGCTAATTATCTTTTTACTCTTTTTCCTATTTTAAGCGGTAAGAAAGGCACATTATCAGTATATTTCCCTTCTCAAACTTCGGAAGCCACAGCGAATCACCGAACCTCGCAAATCTCGGTCCGAAAGATAACGCAATTAGAAGAAATGTTTAGTGCGGGGGACTAGAATAAAAATATATATAAATAGCAAGGCAAATACTACTAATTCTTTAGATGATATTTAACACACAAGATTATACAATATGCCATCAAAAGTTGATCAAAACGSTATTCGCCGTCGTGGTGTAGGCTTAATTGCAAGTGATCCGGATAAAGTGTCGCCGGGATATGTTTTATTTTCACCTTTAACAACGAATAAGGTGTGTATTATCTTTTTTAAACCAAATAACTTGACTAACATCMCTCTCTCTCTAAAAGACTTACCTAATCGACACACAAGGAAAAGAARTTTGTCAATGGTCTATGCCTTTTCGTAATGGAAGACATTCAAGAATTTTACCAAATGGAAATCTTGCAATAAACAGTTTAGATCCTTCAACCGAAAGACCTTTTTGGTTCTTCAATAAATATGGAGGAGGTATTATGACAGAATTAGATCCAGTCAATGGTGAAATAAAACGTCAATTTAAAGATCCTCTTGCTCATCATGATGCTCATCATTATGGAGATGGAACAGGTCGTATACTTTATACATCACTTGAGCGACTTGATAATTCCACTAGCAATTCAGTTTTAGGTGGCTTAAAAGATAGTGAGGCACCAGACGGAAGCGTTTATGCAGATATTATTCGAGAAGTTGATGGTGATGATAAAATAACATTTGAATGGAAAGTAAGCGAATATCTTGATCGTAAAACATTTCCACTTCAACCTCATTATCCACGTGAACATTGGCCTTTGATAAATTCARTYTATCCKTTAAAAGATGGAAATATTCTTTGTTCATTAAGAAGTGTTTCAGCWGTAATTATAATTTCAAGACAAACAAAAGAAGTTATTTGGCATTTAGATAACACCATTGTTGCTCAACAACATTGTGCAACAGAATTGGAAAATGGAAATATTCTTTTATTCGATAATGGTGCTTTTCGTCATGACCAAAGTTTTCAATTTTCAAGAATATTAGAAATTGAAAGAGAATCCAAAAAGATTGCCTGGTCTTGGAACGATCGTTCAAAAGAACGTTTTTATTCTCCTTTTATGGGTAGCGCTCAACGTTTACCAAAAGGAAACACTTTTGTTTGTGAAAGTGCATTCGGAAGATTATTAGAAATTGATGATGAAAATAATATTTGTTGGGAATACATCAGCCCATACTTGCAAGAATACGAAGAGAAGCACGTTCGTGATATATTTCCAGCAGAAAGTAACGCTCTTTTCCGTGCTTATAAATATACACCCGAGCAAGTGCCTTGGCTAGAAGAAAAGATTGGTTCCAAAAGAAAAGGTTGGTTTTCATTCTTACAAAGGTAGCCTTTGTAACTCTATCTATTGCAATATTATACAAATCTCTATTATTCTATTTTACAATTGCCAAGAATTAGGTCCAAAAGCATTAATCACTTCAGTCAGCGCTCTAGAATCGTTAAGTGTATCTCGTTCACCTCCAGCCTCTCCTAGCAAAGCTGCCCAATCAATTGTGGGGATGAGAGGGTGAGCATCACCAAGATTATCATGTGGAGAAGTCGTGGCATGCTGTTCAAATTGTTCAACAGATGGTGATGTTGAAGATGCCTCTGTATGTACTCCCCCAATCGCTTGCTTGAAGAGTGCTTCTAAAACCGAGATTGCACGTTGAGCAGCCGGGCTATTCTCTACCCCATTATTGAGAAGTTGCAATGCAAGTTGAGCATACGATCGTAGTTGTTGTGTGGTGAATTGTTGGAGCTGTGTTTCCAGAATGTTGATTGAGTTCTGTTGATGCAAAGCTACACAGCATGAAACACCTGCTGTAAATATTTGAATTCGTACAACCCACCAACGAACGCCAGGAAAATGATACTGTAAACTGAATCGAATAAGATCCAATAAAGAAGTAGCATTCTGAAGAGCGATTCTAGTCGCATATGCATATGCAGAATCACTATATCCGCGTATCACAAAAGGACGATAAATGCGTAAGATTCGATAYTGRTTTCCTATTTCGAGAAATATTTTTTGCCATAACGTTTGCATTTCWAGCCTACTGTCTAGTCGAGGTTCTTCCTCAAGCCTTCCATCTGCAAGTTTGAGTTTCATAGATTCAGGTAACTTCTCGCTTGCCTTGTGAATTGATTTTTCCAGCCTGATCACATCATCAAAGTGGATGTTGGCTCCACCAAAAAGATCGATACTTTGTCTTGTGAGGATGGCGAATGGAATTTTAACGACGTGGTAACTCATTTCAGTCAGTTTCTCATCCAGAGAAGGTGGAGGCCTGTCGGAAGTTCTGTCCAACTCCTCGTCATTCAGATTGGCTGGCTGAGCGATATACACTTGAGAAGGATGAATGGTGTAGGTGAAATTGCAAGAAGATGCAGTGTAGCAATCTTGACAAATCAAACTCCAATAAAGCCTTCTTGATATTTCTTGTACGCCGTCAAAATGATTTGATCTATCACTAGGTATCAATTTGTGATTTTGAGAATCTCGTGATTCCAACTTTCCAATATCTTGACGTCCTATTCCCATCACATTTGCGATTCGAATTGCCATTGCTAAATTGATATGGTGACGATCACTTTTGCCATGATCATTTAACCATATACCTTGCATGACCAATGTCTGAATAGTTGCAACAGAATGATGATCAAGATAATTACCTTGTTCCAATGCYTTGCAGCTGAGGTTATAATAGCTTTGTGCCTGCCAATGATCTTCCTTACTACAATCTTGTGCAAAGTGAAGTGAAAGGCATAACATGATATACAAAAGGGCTAATGTATGCATATCAGCAAATACCTCTTCGCGTTGATCAAAATTATCGCTACGAACGTTGTCTAACCATCTCTCAAAAGATGGTCTATGAACGACATGATGAATCCATTCTACAGCTAACCAATATCGTTCAAGTAAAAGATCGCATTCTGTTTTCGTTGGAAGCTTTCGAAAAAGTCTGCCAAAGGCGTTTTGCATCGATCTCCTCTCATCCGAAACGTGCTCTAGATCATTCGAAGTGCTTGCATTAGGAGATTCTTGTAATTGAGATCGAACGGGACTGTATCTACGTGCCCTTTTTCGCTGTGTTGAAATGATTTGATGATCGAATTCGTCCAGATCGACCACATCATCAGGCCAAAGTTGGGTGGAAGTGTCGTTTCTTTTGGTAGTTGGGGCAGGTGTAGCATTTGTAACCACTTTCTGTCCAAGTCCGTCTACACTTTGAGGTGTTTTCAAGGATGCAATAACACTCTCTAATTCTGCCAATCTTGATTCTATAGTTTGAATTTTTTCATCTTCTGGTCGTCTGCTTTGAACGGATTGCTTTTGAGTTGGCCAAACGCATTCTTCTCCTCTCCTTCTACAATGTCCACATTGTGTTTGTCGATCACATTTTACTTTTCTAGCCCTGCATGGTAARCAAGATATTGGTGGTCTTGTGATCATGCGTTGCTTTCTAGTATATCCTGCGCCATTCATGGATATAAGAGAGGATCCATCTYAAGGTTGATAGTGGTGATAAGCATAGTTAGCGTTGCATGTATGCACGATAAAAAATACAGATAAAGCGGGCTACACGGTAATCAAAAAGTGGTATTGTCCGGCGCTAAAATTCGACGGGCAAGTGGTATTTTTGGCCCGCTTCTTGCATTTAAAAGTTTGCTTCATTTCTTCCATGCATTTATTATGGAGAACTCATTTGATATAAATTGTGGTACAATGGAGGAGAGTTCTAGATTTAAAGTGGGGATGAATGGGGTTCAGCATCTTATTTCCTAACCATGACCAAGATGAGTGCTCATCCACAAACTCCGGAAGAAGTGGTAGCCATTCGACTTCTATCATCTTCAACATCTCCTACTGTATGGGAATTCGAATCATGTGCACCTCTACCYAATGTCTTTCAAGGAAGAACATTTGGAGGTAGCAGTATGGCACTTGCTRTGCATGCAGCATATCATACYTTGGGCAAYACAATAGATCAATTACGCCTCTATAGTGTAATGGGAAACTTTTTATCGCCACAAGAAGCATACAAGATTGTTCGAATTCGTGTMACTTCACTTCGTTCTACACGTACGTTTGCAACACGTCAGGTTATCATTTCTCAAAAATCAAAAAAGAACGAAAAAGAATGGCAAGATACTTTTGTAGCTCTGATTGATTTCATTGCACAAAAAGGCGYAAATGATAAAGAGAAAAAGGAGAGAAACATAATATCCTTTTCTGCCCAACCTCCTATCAATCGAATCACACATCATTCTAAATTACAAGAYTTAGACGTTTACTTAAAGAATRAGTTAGACCGCGGCRTTGTGCCRAAGTGGGCATATGACGCTTATCAACCTTCTTTTCATTTATTGGATGCATGGCATAATCGTTACTGTCCTGAAGGAGTTTTCGAACAAATCAAGCTTGGTTGTAGTATGCACCTTCAATCAGATCAAATCCATCTGCCCATGGCTGATCGAAGATCATGGGATTGGGCAAAGTATCGTAAGCCTTTACCGATCCAAAATTCTACTACATCTGACAAATTACTTCCACCAACCAAAACTGCCTCTTCTGCTATACTTTTTTGTCATTATTTAGACACTTGGTCATCCATGACTRTACCTTGGATGGTAGGAGTGGATTGGCCGCAAATAGAAGCTTGTGCTACTCTTGATTTTGCGTTTCGATTTCACGTTGATGAATTGGATGCAACTCAATGGCATCTTCGACAGAACAAGGCAAATGCARCAAATGATCAAAGAAATTATGTTGAATTGCAACTTTGGCGAGAAAGAGAAGGCAAAGAMTTTGAATTGGTTATAACATTAACTGAATYGTGTATTCTCCGTGGTTTGAAACAAAAGAAGCAAAATGGAAATCTTTGAAAGTTTCTAATCGATCAATTAAAATCGAGATCTTGAGCGCTTSYTACTTCGATTCTTTTCCAAATGTGKGTTCCGTTGTATGCATTGACTATTTTAGTAAGRTTGACCAAGTTTAATGAATATAACATCTTTTGATGAACCGTACTTTTTTCAGGGCAGATATAAATCAAGAGTAATTGTCTGTCTTGCTCTTGAYTTGTTTGCAAATCAGGATGTGCATAAAAAATATGACAAGGCTCATCGTTGGCATTCATGATAATGTTTTCCACCAATTTTGCAGGTCTAACATCTTTCACTCGATCAATTAATAAAATTTCTTCTTCTTTTGGGTCAATTCGCATCATCATAAAATTCACTTCAGGTTCACTTGTAGAGTGTTTTGCTAATTGTTTTAAACCTGATTGAACATCTCGATGCCATTTAAAGCCTTTCTTTAGGAATTCCGTCTCAGAGTCACTCATTGTTGGTTGATGGTCAACGATATTGGAGAATACAACTATTGACATCAGCCTATTTATACATCACAGACCTTTTATATCGATTAAGTAAGCCATCTAAAAGGTAGTCTTAGCTGACTAGTGAAGTTTGATGGATTACGGAATTACAGTAGTAATACACACCCCACATCCGCGGGGTAGGCTTTGCTAGATTACTACAAGCACGCGTTTTTCCAACCCCAGTAAGCTGACCTTACTGAAGCTACATATACCTGTATGTACTTATGAGAATCTTTTATTTCTGAGTTTAGCTTTGGATGCGGTGTTTGGTAGGTAATTCGCTTAGTACAGACTACAAAAAGTAAAAGTTGTGTCCTTTATTTTGTAAACGTCATGTCTGCATTCTAAGATCAGGTACTTAGCTTTCAACAAAAAGAAAAAATTCCCACGTAAATCAATCTTTTGCATGAAAAGGTAAAAATCGGAAAGAATGTCCATGGAAAATAGGAAAACGACGCGGGAATATTCTTTRGCGCATTTTTTGTGGGGTTTCAAAGTTTTTTAAGCCGCTCAGAGACAGTTCCTCTTGTCATAGAACCTTTTAAAGTTTTCTTGACATATTTCAAAGGGGTCCGTCCGCCCGCTCGGAAGATTTTAAAGAAGCAATTGATGAGATGTTTATAAAATTAGAATGCGGAWMCGCTTTAGCGTTATTCTTTCCGCGSGAAGATTTATGGAGAATTGTTTGCCAATCATATKAGATGACCCATGCTGGACATGCTGCAAGTATAAAAAGTTCTAATTATCGTACAAAACGAAGTAAACTCTTACCCCCCTCCCCATCCACCTCGACATCATGCGATTGATACTACAATGGTCAGCTTTGATCAACTTGATCTTGCTGACCACTTCAAGTTTAGCTTTAGTGCCATCAACAGGAAGCTCAAATGCGGCAGGTAAACAAGCTTGTGCTCAATTGAGTAAACTCTTAGGTCAAAAAGTTTCTTCTATACCATTAGATCCAGCTTATATTCAATCAACACAAAAATATTTTTCATCTGAACAATCAAACAATAAACCTTCTTGTGTTGTTGGRCCAACATCWTATTCYGACGTTCAAACTGCAGTAAAGGTTATTCGACAATTCAACTCTACTTTAGCCGTTAAAGCAGGTGGTCATCAAACTAATAATTATTGGTCAAGTACTTCAGGTGGAGTTTTGATAGATTTGATAAATATGAGAACTAAAACCTACGATCAATCAACTCAAACAGGATATTATCAACCAGGTAATAAATGGGCAGATTTATATCCTTATTATGAAGGTCTCGGTGTRATTCCAGTAGGAGGTCGTATAGCTGATGTAGGTTCAGGTTTATCGSTTGGCGGYGGWCTTTCTTATCTTTCAGGTCAATATGGTTTAGCATGTGATTCATTCAAAGCATTAGATGTTGTTTTGATCAATGGTACTTTGGTTCAAGCCACTGCTACAAACGAATAYAAAGACCTTTTCTTCAGCTTAAAGGGAGGAGGTAATCAATTCGGTATAGTAGTTGGTTATACAGTTGACGTTTATCCAATCGGAGATACTTGGGGTGGTTTATTAATTTATGGATCGGATCAATTTGAAGCTGTTTATGAATCTGTTTTAAAATTCACAAATGAGAATAAAGATCCAAAAGCTGCAGTGATTGGTACATTGGAAATCATTGGTTTACCAAGCGYTGTCGATGTTCTAACWTATCCAGTCTTGAAAGGATTAACGCAATTCATTCTTTTATTCAACGTTTATAACGGTCCTGATGGTTCACAAGTTTTTAAACAATTTTCAGATATTCCACATATTTTAGACACTCGTCAAAAGCAACCATATACAAACATTGCAAATATTGACCCTGTTGGAAATTTATCAATCGGAAGTGTTAGCTTTAGAGCAGGAAGTCAAAGTAGTACTTCACCAAGTGCAACAACAACTATAAAACAAGCATTAGATAACTTTTTGAATTATGCTGATCAAGCTAAAGGTACTTATGATGTTTTAAGTTTTGATGTTCAACCTGTTCCTGCTTCTTTAGTTCAAGCAAGTCGTGCAAAAGGTGGAAATGCTCAAGATAGCGTTGATGGTCCTTATTATTGGATTAATTATCTTCATAGTACTACAATTGGTTATCCTAACGCACAAACATCTTTAGCAGATTTCAAAACAATGGTTGAAAAGACACCAAACGATCCAAGTTTACCAATTTTCTTGAATGACGCAAATGCCGATCAACCTATTCTGCAATCGTATCGCGCTTTTGATAAATTAAAAGCAGCAAAGGCAAAATATGATCCAGACAATTATCTTTCCACACATATGGGCGGACCGAGATTTTAATTAAAATTATTATAGCTTTGATGCTTGCTTCAAATTTACCTTTATTTCAAAAGAGAGTGCTTGTTGTTTGCTGATAGCAAGTAAAACACTTTTAACACCTTCAGGTAAATTGATCTTTTTTGCATCTAATGGATGTGACCAAATCTCAACTTCGTATGCCCATTGACCTTGATTTAAACTTAATGTTTTTGATTTTGTCACCACTCTTTGTATTGGAAAGTTTGGTAAAGGTTGAGTCATATCGATAGATAAAGACATTGTTGCAGGCCAAAATGCTGTAGAGATTGAGTGTAATCGTTTAGGGTTCATGCGAAAGTGTTCTACTGTCATATCACTAAAGAATGCTATGGCTGCAATATTATGTTTTCTTATATCTTCTTCTTTCACTTCTTCTTCGGGAAAAAAAGAACTTTGAACTTGAATGATTGTGTTTTTCTTTTCAATTGCTTCCTTTTCCGCAACTTCATCTGCAACTATTGTAGGATAAAGTTGATTATTGTTAAACCAATATATTCTTCTTTCATGTTTTCTATCTGTCGGATCAGATATAAGAGGAAAGACTGGAGCGCTAGGCTCGTCAGGAAGGGTGGTAAGTTGCCTWACYTCTGGATGTGAACGTAAACTTGTATAATTTGCAAATATAGCAAGAACTTTACAGCCTAACAATGTTCTGCCATCCCTTTYTGACTATGAGAGAKAGAGAGACTTGTCTATTAGATTAATGACACCATTTTTGACTCTACACAATTCTCACCTTTTGAAAAATTTCTATTTCTAAAATACTAGTCGCCTTTCCCTTCTTTATCAATTTTACCTCAACCGTATATTGCGCTTTAGATGAAAGTACGGAAACATAAGTTACAGTACAAGATAATAAATTATCCTGTTCTTTATTAATTTGTTTTATAATATACTCTTGTCCGCATTTTAGCATAATCCCAACTAAGTATCCTCCGTTTGGCGCATTCCATAAAGCCCATTCYGMTCTTAATTCTCCTTCAAATATTGCTTTTTTATCATCGATAGCTTTGAGTTTATTCTCTATAGCTTTGAGAATAATAGATTGTGTCATGATGAGCTGATTAAATGATGGTAAAATGTCAAAACGCTGCCCTTTATTTTATATGAGAGAGTGTGTTATACGTATTTGTCCCCGGAAGCACTAATTCGGTCCGAAGAGCCCGATCGATAAACTATAGCTTTTTAGGCGATTTTTGGCACTAGCGCAAACATTGATCATAAGGAGGAGGTTATATCACATAGAATGCGGTAAGCCCGCTAGCCCGTATAAATTAAAAAGAATACRTCAATCAAAAGCTGGGCATTCGATGACAAGATCAGTGTGTGGTTGAGTTGAGTAGTCAACACCTTGATATTCYTAAGAGTAGGCAARGGTATTTATAAGTAATTCAATAATTTTATCACCCACTAGATATACTCACACTATCTCGTTTAGTCATTAACGTTGTATATCCGTTCCAATGCGCTTTTACTTTGTCACCAATAAGTTTAAAGCTTCCTTAAACAGTGCCAACTGGAGCAAAGTTCCTTTTACCATAAAGTTCAACATTAACACTTGAACCGATTGGTTTACCTACAGAACTTAAACAATTTACCGAAAATGAAGCAATATTACCTTCTTTCTCAAAATCAAAAAGTAAAGAACATAAATCTTTCTTATCGCATGTGATTGTTAAATTTTGTGGATTTGTTACACTTGCATCTTGATTGACTTGATAACATTGATATTTCGTATTTTCAACACCACAATTCCGATTACTTGTAGAGATATAAGTTACCCCATTACCTGATTGATCATCACCAGCTGGGGTTTGCCAATTAGTGTCTGATGGATTTTTGCTACCAAGTGCGAGAGCAACTTGTGCAATTGCAAAAAGCATTGCAAAATTGATAAAGAATTCGTTTGACATTGATTAAATATATCGACAGAGGGAGAAAATGAAGCAATACCGCTCCTGACGCCGCCTTTTAGTTCAGGGGATATAAATAGAAACAGTTTTATTGACGGGTGAAAAATGAATATATACAAACAAAAGGAGGAGGGCCGCTTAATATTATATCTCCTAATAGACTAGGATATATGCAGATATACCAATAGGAGTTCAAAGATTCTTTCCTTGAACTTCAGCAAACCAAGAGCTGATATTTCCAACGTTACTGTCAACGCAATCAGGTTGATCATAATGTTGAAAATGAGAAAATTCGTTTTTCCAAATAAGTTTTTTATTTTTGGTTGGAATTGAATCAAAATGACGTTTTGCAGCTGCTGCGTTCATACAATTATCACCGTGAATGATTAATGCTGGCTTGTTTAATTTTGCAACACCAGAAACTGTACTATAATCGAAATGATCTAAATCACTCATTATTGCATATCTATTTTCGAAACCTTTTAACGTCCAAGGTCCATACCAAGCCCAAACAACTGGTCCCGGTAAACCAGCTAAAGCACCTTCATTTGGATCAGCTGCTTTTGGATCGACAAGAGGTTGATAAATAACTTCTCCAGTTTSTTCGAATAAMGTTTTAGCTTTTTTTGCTCTWTCAAGACGTGCTTTKAGKAGTGATTCACCTTGTTCWGGSGTAGGCATCTTTAATTCTCCAATATCCATTCCAGGCTTCCAATCAACGCAACCTGCACAAATCATATAAATATCCGTTTCATGATCACGAAAGTAACCTGTAACAGAAGCAACACCACGAACACGTTGATCATAAGAAGCAACATCAAGAGATTCAGGTCCACCTTGACAAATTCCAACTAAGAATAAACGTGAATGATCAATATCCTTCAAAGAAGATAAATAATCTAAACTTGCAATCATATCTTCATTTTTCATCTTTGGATTTTCTAATCTTCTTGGTTTTCCTGTACTTTCACCAACCGTTCTCGGATCAAAGATTAAAGTTGTATAACCTTCATCTGCAAGTCTTGTAGCATATTGCATTGGTGCTTGTTCTTTTATAAAAGAATATGGTCCCGTGATCACAATTCCAGCTGGATTTTTAATATTGATAGGGCGATATAAGATTCCAGCAATCGTTTCTCCATGAGAAGGATAATTGACTTTTTCGACTGTATATTGGCCGTGCATATTTGAAACAAAAAAAGAATAWGTTACTTGYAATTGTGATTYTTAAAAGAATTATGCTCACTTATATACCTTTATTCTCTGTCATRYTATCAGCGCTGGCCTAAACTTCTCATTGYTGTTTTTTAGAGCAAAAGATAAAGCTCAGGCATTAAACCAGTGTAGGTCATCATGACTGTGGAGGTCAGCGTCAGCAGTCAGCATTCTGCATCGAGCAAAAGCCCGCACACACGCTAAAAGTTGATAATGCACTGTTCTTTTTTTTAAGGTTGTGACTGCTGATGTGCAGGATCCGGTTTGATTAAAAAAAAACAGGTTCCTTCAACCACTTTTTACTTTTTTCACTCCAAACATCATCTCGATGAAAAAGATCTAACAATAGTTATGTCCACCGCCCTAGAAARAAGAAGAGAGCAAAATCGTAAAGCTCAAAGAAAGCATCGATCAAAAGTACGTGAACTGATAAAATCTAGATCGAATCAAGGATCTTCTGAAACTAGCGAAACAAGCTTAATTWCATCAAGTATAATCTTTGGAAGTGATTCTCCTAATGAAGTAGAAACATTTATACCTTCTTTATTATTATCTGCTTCATCTCCAGTAAAATCTTCTAGGATCTGTTTGCCAAAACTTCAACTTGTTCAAGCTTTAAGTAATAATGCGGAAAGGATGGGAATTCCAAATACTATATTAACGAATTATTGGTCTATAAGTACAATTCAACAAGGTTGGCAAAATAAATCAAATCAAGACTATCAAATACAACCAACAACCATCGGATCACGTTCAAAAACATGCCTTACCGTTGAAGATTATCAAAGTATATCAAGTTGGAGATTTGATCGAATACCTGAAAATATGTTACCAAACCAAGCACAATTAAGTATAGAACATCATCCTTATATAGATTGCGTTTTTCCCTGGTCTTC
>BCJU01000010.1:0-96458 GCA_001600355.1 Meira nashicola
GAAACGGCTGGACAGCCTCTTTACCTACGTTTCGGTATAAGTACTGAAGATAAGTAGCGATAAAACTCTCTTGCTCACGCGTTTCAATACTACCCGGTCTTAACGTCCGCAGGTTCTCAATGGCTTGTGCCGCAGAGAAGGCGGGGKATTCTGTTCGCTTGTCTGAGAAACCACAAGCAAGTAAGTRACAGGCGGCAAACGTTCCCGCACGTCCTTTTCCGCCCCCACAATGTACCAATGCTGCTTTATAGGATGGTAAACGAAGTACAGAGTCAATAAATGTTTCAATCTGTGCAATGGTGGGTGCCTTGTAGTTGGTCACGGGAAGGAATAGATTCTCGATGGATTTGGAGGAGAACCAATCTGTCGGTAGCGCTTCCTCCTCGGTCAATGTAACGACAAGACCAATACGGAGATCCACTAACGCTTGAATGTCTTCCTTATTTCGAGGCGTGCTCATCACAGCGAGACGGTACGGTACGAGCCAGCTGAAAAAGCGAGGCATTTTATAGAAGATGAGAGCTGAACCCTCCATCTGGGCAAAGTGCAAGCGATGGCGTGAATGCTGAACACGTCGATCATCAAGAGAAGCAATATATACAGCTTCTTTTAGATCAGCACGCAGTCTTTCTGACGGCATGCCAATTTGTTCTAATAGCTTGGTATCGAGCGTAGATTTGCCTTTAGAGGATGACCATTCTACATCCTCATCGTCAAAGAGTGCACCTAGCTCTTTGTGCTTCGCACACTTGATGAGACACCTGAGGCAGTATGCATAAATTCTTTTCTGCTTCTCGAGAATATTATTTGAAATGATAAGCTCACAGACGCTTTGGTAAAGCAGCATTGCCATCTTCCATCGACATTCGCGGGCGTGAAGATCACCCTGACGAACATACGCTGGTACAAAGTCTATTCTTGCTATAAGACAATCAGTGACGAGCTGCCACGCAGAATCTATACGTTCAGCATGTAATAGATGCTTGAAGACCATATCAAACGCCGAAGCTGATAAGTGGGCAGCGTAATGGCTGGCCAAAAAGTCAGCCATCGTGAAGTGACTGTCTTCCGTGAGTGACCTTGCTATTGTATCGAGGTCCTCATCGGTCAGCTCTCGAGGCTGAATCAAAGCAGAGATACTTTTATCAACACAATGGTTGTCAGACACACTRATAGTAATGTGGAAATCTTTGTCAGGTAGTCCCCGTTCTGTYCTGAGTGCTCTACCTTGTGGCCACCAGATAGMACGRAAATAGACTTCTCCTCGCTGACRTAACCCTAGGTCAACGATAGTGTGTTGAAGAGGCTCCTTCATTAAGTCTTTAATGTCATTCTTTGCCATCTTGCGTAGCTCGTATTTGGTGAATAGTGTGACATGGAACGGTGTGACTTGATGGGCCACGGGAAAGTTGGAGGCTTCCGCTATGGCGTCAATCTCTGGCCCAAAAAGGCCAATAAATCCTCGCGATTGGAGGAGATGCATGTTGTTAAAAATTTTGATTCGTTTCTTTGAGTGGCAAGAGGGTAAATCCTTTCAATCCTTTCAATATTCGTCTTCAGAAGTATTCGCTATAGGTCAAGGCAATACCTATCTAATATCGGTGTGATAAATGGTGGAAAGTTGCGATGATCTCTTGTAATAGTTTTTTGGAATAAAGATGAAAGATCGTGTATAGATACGAGAAGAGGTGACATACATGATGATTCCATTTCATACAGCATGAAGAAGAAGTCGTTTTATACATTCAAGCTCTCTACCGTAAACGTTAAGATGAGTACGAATATGCATGACTAGCCTGCTATAATCGCACGCAAAAATGGTGTTTGGCGAATGAACGCGCTTCATTGTCCTATAGTAGCTTTTAGCTTCGTGACTCATTAGGTGTTGTGTACCCGTTTGCCAGCATCTCCGTGGATGATCAAAGATTGAGCAGACAAATTTTGACGAATGTTTTTTGCGCGGAATCACAAGACCACGTCAAATGACCACTTCCTTGTCTTCTTTTTTCTTTCCAAAGAAAAATGTCTTTTGAGTATACTGTTCAATACAGGAATAGGGTCTGTTATTACAATATAGCGTAAAATTCTTGAGTGGCCTGGTTTCTGTGATCAATTCCAATGCATAATGGAAGAGAGAGAGAAAAGTAATAACATTAAGGCATACATATATACAGGGTCATTCCTGTATAAGAACGAATTTAACTTACAAGATAATTAATCTGAGAGAACTTTTACTATCAAATCAGTTTAAAATGAAGTACGTACAGCGTTAGAAGTTAATAATATATCTTTATAAACTTGTCAAGTACATAGATTTAAATGACGCGTAAAGTAGAAAGAAGGTAACTATAGAGAATTTAGATAATACTGCTGAAGGGGTGGCGAAATTACACCAAACAGCTCAAGATTTAGAGCATCTGTATAGAAAACATTACGAAGCTTATGTCGGACAGGCATTTGTGCGTATCATGAATTGTCAAGATGAGGAATCAATTTCACTCGACTGGTGAATAGTASATTTTCTTTMAGCCCTTGCCAAACAAAAATCTYAATGACGGTTGAAATATCARWGAATGGTACGGTCATTATCCTCTTAATCGGCATCGCTTACGATATCTAAAACRAATCATTTATCGTTTACAATTCAGGTATTTAYACTCATGTCTCGTAAATACAACAAGGCCCACGACACCAACTTTTACGTCTCAACTCWGATTGCACCTGCCCCAAGGCCCCGGTCTACGATTTCAAAATCTTTATTGGAAAAACTTTCTTTGCCTTTGCGAGACTTTTGCGATCATTCCTTGGGAAAGATTCTGTTTTCCGTCAGCGCATTAGATCATCTGCGAAACGGACTCAACTTCTTTATGGCTTTTAGATGTGCCTGCAATCGCATCGCGCTAAAGTTGTGTCGTATTTCCCAAAGGATGAACGTGACGATTAAAAAAAGGCAAGTCACATTCATTAGACGCAAGTAAGAAATACAGAAGGACGATCTTGCAAAGTCAAGGAGCAAAAAGGAAGCGAACAGATTGTTCTGTCACATACATCCAACCGTCATGTAGTGAATTTGCTAAGTAGAGTGTGACTTCGTATACGATAGGGGCATGGATGATCTCAAAAACCATTGATTCGTACCTGCAGACACCGTGTYTTTGTATACCAGAATAATCACCCTTCTTTAGCAACTACTAGACCACCCCTGTGAGAACAAATGAAAAAACCCAATAGCTTTCAGGCATTGCTCCTTTCGCGCTCGCGCTCACTGAATCAAAGGACGATTTTGGTTTTGGCACTTGATGGGCTTTATGAAAGCTTAAGAGATAAAGTATCAACGTTCCTCTACGGGATATGATATTCGTCCCTCTCCATTCACAGCAATATCGTCAAAATGCAATTCTCACGAATCGCTTTATTGTTAATTGTCTTTGCAAGTAGTTCAGTCTTGTCTCACGATTTAAAAGAACGTCAGATTGTTCCCCTTATGAAGAATGTCCAGAATATACAGGACCATCCAGGATAGACAGGACAGTGCTCAGATACCGATGAGTATACCCAAACTGCTATAAGATGAATAAAACAATAAGATAGAGTTGTTTCCCGCCTTTCACAGACTTTGGTGAAAATCGCACCTTGTTATTCAAAATATCAAATTTGCGTTTCATATCCTGATAAGTATTAATTAGAGCACTAACTATACTATCTCACCTTCTTCTCAGACCAAAATTGCCCTGCACGTGGATATATATGCTCAAATATGTAAAACTTGACAAGCAGGCATACCGACCTAAGTAAGTAGAATATACAATGGAATTTTACAGTTTACACGTATTAAGCGTTGTCTATGCTTTCCTTGACTCTGTTAAAGTGTGTTTATGTTTTGTTTACGTCTCTTTATCTTCATCGTTTCCCGGCCATAGAATTTGACCAAGCCAAACGGCTCGAATATGCATGAAAGTGATATAAATGAATATCGTAGCCAAGCAAATTGTTCCAGGTGAACCTACCCATTTTATTGCCGAACTTTTCAAACCTTCTTCAATCCTAATCGTGGCAATCACTAAGCCAACGTTTGGGAAAATGGCTGCATACCAAGATAAGTGAAAAGACATTTTTTTGATTCCTAACAAAATTCCAAAAAATGCAATCACAAAAAGCCAAAAAGCGAAAACCCATAAAAAGATTGCGAATCCTAAACCAATTCGTTTGAGGATGTCTGCTGCAAATAGATTGGCTTGAAAGTAGGGGTTACTTTTTGGTATTGAATTGGACATCGTAAGCAATGCTAAAGGAGTAAATGATGGAGGTCCAGCAGCAACAAGCATTCCTGGATATAATAAATTGATAAGTCAGTAAGAAGATAGTTTGACAATATAAATAAAGAAAAGAACCTACCGGGACGCATATTTGGCAATGCCAGGCCAAATTGCAATAGTCGGGTCATAAATACACCATACAATGGCGTTGTAGCCCAAAAACCAAGAACTTGAAAAGCCAAGCCAGCCACTATAATGTTCAATGCTCTTGTTGGCGTTTGGGTTTGACAAATTGGTCCAGCAATCGTGCCACAGCAATCGTGCCAACAAGAATTGAAGGAAAGACTGGTAAAACCAAGTTGGTAACATACTTTCCATCAAAAGTCGTTTAGCTGTAAATAAATGTAAATATTGAACAATGGAAAGCGTAAAAGCCATGAAAGTATAAATCTAAAAAATTACTTGTAAAACAATCCTTAACCAATCAACAGTTGATGGTACTTCATAAATTTGGGTACACCTTATTATCGTTGCAATTTTAAGTAAAGAAGTTGGTATAAACAAACTTTCACCTGGATTTTTGATCGATCTTGTAAATAAGTCTCTACAACGTAAAAACGTTGAAGAAGCAGTAAAGTGATCATAAAGCTTAAATCCAAATTCCAAATAAAAACAACCTTGCCAATCGTACGTAATTCTTTAAATTGATATGGCTGTATACCAAGAAGTGGTGCAAACCACCAGTGCTCATTGGAACAACAAACCAAGCCCAAGTGAAATGCATCAAACGTTCTTCTGATGTTACTTTTTCATGATTTCCTCCTATTTTTTCTTCCTCTAAACTAATTTTTTGATCAGCTCGCGATGAAATTTGATTTTCAGCTTGCATTTTGCTATGAAATTGGTTTGGTTTGTGATCATGGTGGAAGAAAAAGTCTAGCAAAATAATCATTTACTACATAAGAACAGGTTGTTCCTTCTATAAATCTCTTATTAGCATATATCGTTCATAAATTACATCTTAGGGGATACAGTGGCCATGTTGAACTTTGACAAACCAAAAAAAAAACTTGAACAAAGAAAGATATTATACTGACGAACGTGTCATAGATAACATGAAGCGCTAGCCAAAGTCTTGACAAAAGGTAGATCCTAAATAATAATTTATTGAGTTCGAGATCAAAACGTCTCACTTTTGCTAACTTTTTGAATCTTGTGTATTCTTATTATTTAGTATCGATCTCCTTAACGACCTTCTCACAGAATTATCACTTCTTTCAATTATAGCAAACGCCAGCAAAAGTGGTTCAATGAAAACGCATGCACAAATCGATCATACCTTTGATCCGTCCCTCATTTTAAGTGCTGCCGTACGTACAAAAGTATTACCTGCCAAGTGAACACTGGAACAATAGATCAAATATGGCTTCCTATGGGACTTTTGCAATCTATCGATATTTTAAAAACAACTTTTAGACCTATACATAAGCAAGGCATTGGTCAAGCGAGTATTTGATGAATGTTTTAGGGTTGCAGTAAGGGATTGCCATTTGTAACTTGCTTGGATATTGACAACCCTGAATTAAGTTTTCCTTACTCGCAGAATCGGAGGTGCAGAAGGATACGAAGTACAACGTCARCTAGAATACYTTAWAGTACAAGCAACGTATTCTMTTTCTTTAGGAGGGGAAACTATTTYGAATATAACTTTTGCTACATATATTTTCGATGATATTTAAGATCCTTGGGCAGTCTTTGATCTTCTCAAACAACTTCTATTRAGAATATTTTACGAAAACTTACGCCAAATGATATAGCTATTTGAAAGTCTTCAAACTTGAATCAGCTGATCTGTAGTTTTTCAACAACTATTAATGATACTATGTGTGCACAAGCAGGCTATCGTGGTTCGTCAGAAACAGCGACCATAACARCTCTTGCAATACTTTCATCAAGTTCCACTACACTAACGWCTGTATCTACGATCGGATCTGTTTCGCCTCACACTCCCACCATCGATATGACCAGCTCGCCTGTAGCCACTACATGCAAAATGTGAGGTACCAATCTATACACTAGCGGTATGTTTTATCTGCTACTCTCTCACCGGTACACTAAATCCTAATTCAGCATTTACCTTAGAAGCGCTGTACAGTAAYATAGCACATTCTTTACCCCTTTTACTGTTTTCTTTTTTGCATGACTAAAAGTATAGAATGGTGGGAAACTAGATGTTTTGTATGTCAGATTTTGCCGACTGTGACAGTCGAAATTGATTAAAGTTCAGAGAATCTGGCCGGAAATGCATTCTTATCGAGCGGCGTTTAAGCAGGGGGCTCTTAAGATTTTAGTTTCATCCATTCATTCGGATAAAGCGAAAAAGATTTTTGATCACGCTACATGAGCGACCCACAAAGTTTGATCTCGATCATGCAGCAAACTTAAAAAAAAAGGCTCAACTGCCATTCATGAATTAGCGCGCCAAAGCAGTATTCCGCGATGCGGGTAATCGAAAGACCTCACGCCACAAAGAGGGAGCCGAAAAAATAATAGACAAAGTTTAGCTCGAATACTGCAGTGTTTAGCGTGAAAAAGATTCTGCAGGATCCGATCAAAGTTCCGTGTACCTGTTGGCCCTGTATTTGACCGAACATGAAAATATAGATCGATCAATGGGAACAAACGGCGTTTTCACTTTACCTTTATATCCGAAAAGAAAGTAGGTTTTCACTTTACCTTTATATCCGAAAAGAAGTAGAAATCCGTTTTTTCGGCTGCTTAGAGTAGTAACTTTTTTTCCTAAAGAAACATCAATTGTTCCCAAGTAAATTTCTATTCTGCTTTTGTCGCCTTTACATTTTCACATCGATCTCCGTCCCACTGCATTCACCGGWTTAAGCAATTGAAAAATTGATCTTTGAAAGAGCTCTGCGTAGGTATCGTGTCTAAACCTCCTCTGATTTTACGAAATGTTTTCTTCTTTGCTCTCAAAGTTGGTAGAAAAGAAAAAGGAAATGGAAAACCTTCGAATAGGGAACAAAAAGAAAARTGGAGGTCTGTCTGGCTTTTAGCTTGCAAACGTTYCACAAAGTAGGTTTGCTTGATATTCTCAAAATATTYCRATTTAAATCACTGGTAGAACTCTATGATTACCCATTCTCCTCGTTTTTTATCCTTAGTCATCACTGATTGATTTGTTTTATTTATAGTGCTAAAGCCAAGGAAATAAATTAAATTGTATTTGATCGTCAAATTCCTTTTCATTCATCATCATCTCAAAAACTTTTGCTTTAACTTCAACAAAAACAAATAAAATTTGACAGGTTCCATTTGAGAGATTTACAAGATATTGGCAAAGCTCTCCTGATATTTTTTTTTTTTTTTGCAAATATGGCTCAAATTTCTTCCTTTGATGCTCCTGTAAAAGCGTCTTCAAATGATCTAATTGATTCAACAGTCGGTATTGATCCAGCTTTATTGGAATTTCCTTATGAAAACCTGATTAATGTTCCACAATATAATCTTTTTACCCAATTTAGTACTATAAACAATTTCACAAACAATTGGAAAATGGATAACAAATTCCAACACTTCAACACTTTTAATAACGTTCAAAATATAAGTCAAAATAAAATCGGCAACCATTTACCAAAATCATCACATACTATGCGACTTTGGCAACGCAGAATGAATTCACAAAAAGGAAAAGAGAAAGAATTTGAAGCATTACAAGATCCCCATTCGGAAATCGATAATTCCATCCAAAAAGGGGACTCTTTTACTTCTTATACTCCAATAGATCCATCACACACATTGGTTGCTTCAGATTTTCAGATGAAGGATGTTGGCCATCATAACACCTCGAGCTCTCCCGCTGAGTTTCAACATAAGCAGTCATTATATGGCGATAATATCTCATCTAGTTCAAACAAATCTTGTTCCCCTACTTCGATGTTCAACGGAGATGAGTCGCAATTGCAAATTCTTCAAGAAAGTGTTTCACGCAAATCGGGTACAACATATATAGACCAATTTATCAAAAACCTGTTGTCACAAACGCAATCGCAAGATGCCAGCACTACCGATCCATTACAATCATTTATAAACTTTACTTCTGCATCTCACAAACAACAAGGTCCCTCCTCAAACTCGTCTATCGATACAAAGAAGAAAAGAATGGATACACTTTTACATGAATCAAAGGATATATATTTGCAAAAATCATCGGAACCATCTCCAAAATCGCCATCATCTTTACAAGCACGTGGTAAAGGTGTGATTGGTAAAATGATCGTACCCTTTGTGTCTGGCGAAACAATTGATGGAGTGAATATATGGAAAGAGGAAGGAGTACATTTACGTCATGTTTGCCCTCATGCAGGTTGCGGAAAGCACTTTAGCACCAGTGGTCATGCACGCAGGCATAGTCGAATTCATGATCGTTTACACCCTTTCAGATGTCCACATAAAGGTTGTTATTCGACTTTCACCCGACGCGATAATTGCACGCAACATCAGAGGGCAAAACATAAAGCTGTATTATTAGCTCATCGTATCAAAGACGTTGAATTGTAAGGACAAATCTGGCAGGCTTTACCTTTTATATTTTTTATATTTTTTTTTTTTTTTCAATTACACTTATCTTTTTCATCTTATTGATGGCAACTGTAGTTCTCTACGCAATTTCTTATTGCACTTGTTATGCCGAGAAGCAGTCATTGTATTTATTCATTTTTTGGCGGTTCTCACATTGATTTGCAATGTGTACTTCTATAAAATGTTTTTGTACTATACACGAGAATTTCCTTGTCTTTGTATAACTACTTCTCCTAAATCTGAACACGATCTCGTTATATTATCTGAATAAATCTATTTAGCAAATTTATCATGATGAAGTGTAATCTACAAAGATTTTGAAGCTTAAAGCCAAAAAAAAGCAATTAGGATACAATACTGGATATTTTTTTTATGAAACTACAGTCATTCCTGTGGCTCGTTCCTGTTGCTACCTACATTCGAGAATATGAAGCAAAGTTTTGATAGACAGAAAGATAAGGAGAAAAATCTAAGAGCATATTTTCGCTACTGATTTGGTGATCGGGAAAATAAGCTGAAGTAGGACTTGTGTTTTCAGGAAGATGATGAGGATTTGTAATGAGATTCATTTTGGATGAAGATGAATGCATAGAGGGTGAAGACCGTATATCTGATATRGTAGACGATTTGATAAGAGCATCCATGCCATATTTGTCTGCTTGTTGTTGTTGTCGTTGTGTTTGAAGCGGTGGCTTCGAATTTTTGTTCTTTGTCTTTTTCGATAGCTCAACCTTTTTTCGATTACATTCATCTTCTATTCTTTTTCGTATATGAGCTGGTATTGTACCACCATTTGCAGCAACTTCGTTTGCAATTTTTTCATTTTCTTCTTTCTTTCTACGTCTTCTATTRTTCCTAGAAAATCGTAATCCACAAGCATTACAAAGGCTTTTCTTTCCATCAGATCCTTTTCTCCAWTCTGGACTRTTCAATGTTCCGCAAATTAAACACGTTYTCATCATTGTTGTTAAATTCAYATTCGTGCTTGTAATTGGTTTGGTAAACGTGAGAGGATAAGATGGCGAAGAGGAAGRAGAAGGYARTCCATTTTGAAATTCGTATTTTGACGTATGCCCGACTTGTTTTGGATCACCGCTTTCTATTTCAGCTTGCGTTTGTAAWGAGACAGMTTTGCTGCTAGTGGCAATACCCTCGTATGAGACTGGATTYGTTTGTGAATGAGCTAGAATACCATATTTACTAGTATCTGCCTTGACATTTATCAGCGWTTCGTGTTGAGCCAAAGCAGGAGTCAGAGTAGGTATCAACGATGAAGACGATGGGAGGGACATTGGAAACCTGTAGTTTGGTGGCRCATACGCGGGAAGAAATTGATTGCATTGTTCTGGAAAAGTAGTAGGAAAAAGYGATGTAAGGCCTCGATCGAATGTAATAGGGGAGGAAATTTGCTCATCGTTTGAAAGATCCTTGCGATCAGTCAGATGAGCCAAGAAAACATCTGCTTTACGAATAGAAAATATAGCAAATTTGATCTCYCCATGCGGAATGACAAGTACTTCCAAATCGATATCTAAGCCGTCTATAAGTACGTTGAATGATAAAGATTGACTTCGTTTACATGTTGTTAATTCTTCAGGTCTTGCTAATAAATTTTCTCGAAACGTTGACTGGTATGTTGAACGAGCAAAGTCATTTGCAGAATAATTGTTGCAGCCCATATAAATGTCTGAATTGGATTTGCTTCGGTCATGATGCTGTTGTTGTTGTTGCTGCATTGAATCAAATATTCTTGGCGGTGGCCAGGAAAACAAAACATTCGATTGTGARACATTTGATAAAATTTGAAAAATCTTTTTCGGAAAACCGTTCCAATGTCTTTCGATGACTTTTGATGAAGAGGTCTCGATCAACTTTTCAAAAAAGATGTGTTGCCAAAGCTTTTGACATTGTTGATCGTTAAACGTATTTAGCATTGTCTTACAACAACCTGAACGCTGAGATTGTTTATTTTCATCATCATCATCATCATCATTCCGCTTAGCTATACCTTCGACAGCATGAAAGAAGCATAACATCATTCCATCTCCTATAAGCTCTGAGCGAATGTCAGTTAATTGATAATCATCGTCTTTTAATTGTGCTGAAGAATAACCAGTAGAAAATGATTGAGCATATCTGACTATCGATGTAATGCTCTTCATCATACATCGTAGCACTTGACTGTTTGCTTTTCTTTCAGATGTATATTGTGCTATTTCCATCTCTATACGTCTTGCTTCGTGAGGATGAATGAAATCTAGTAYACTTATTCCGTTGAGTAATTGAACACTAGAACCTAAAATTTCCTCCAAGGTCTGATCAAGATGAAGAATTGCTAGATTTGACCTGCTCAATTGAACATTAGGATCGRAAGATCGAATGGATAAAATTGCCCAATCTGCAAAGAGAAGAKAAATGCGTGAGATTGTGATGTTATCGTAAGTAAAAAACTTCATAAACTTACAGCATACAACGTTTTCAAAAGGATTTCTTTCTCTATCATTCTGTTTTCTTGAGCGCATTTTTTTTTCTTGCTCTAACATTCCATTATCTAAACCAAAAAGAGATCGTGCTGTGGTATTGTGAGTAGGTGTCGAACTTATTGGCCGCTGAATATGTAATTCTTCTTTTGATAGTTGCATACACCCTTGTGTTGGTTGTATAAACGAATCACCGTCCATGGGTGATGTATTTGCCAAATATTGATCAAAGTATGGAATSATTTGAAAGCTGGGTACACTTACCATTTGCGTATTGAGATTTAATCAGATTTGAACGAGAAGAGATTAGGTCGAATTTATTGCGTTGATTTGTCAATTTTTCGAGAAAAGTGATGATAATTGTTTATTTTTTCCACTACCTTCTTGTATAATCGTATATATGTTTAAGTATGGCTGGCGGATCATGTAAGAATAGAAGGAATTTGATGAATGGTGAAAAATGGGCTGAAATAAAAAATTGAAAAAGATGATGAAGATCTTTTATCTGTTTTCCAYATATGTCAAAATCTTCTTGGCTTGTCCCATCTCTAAATGATATATTGATTGCTTGAACACCCTCTGAAGCTGGTACGATCCCTGCGAAACTTTCTTAAAGAAAGGAAAAATAACATTTAATCGCCCAGCGTCAACGGTAACTTTCTTCTATATCTTGTATAAGAAATAGAAAGTGTCAAAAGGGACGAAGGTTGAGAAAATAATTGGAAAAAAGAATGATCGGACATTGACTTTAHATGGATTTTGGAATTGAAGAATGTGTTAGCGTACGATCACGAATCTARAAGATTGTATTTCGTTCACATTTAAGCATTTTGGCTCTTTTTTTTTACTATTTTCGTCAACGAAATCTATCGTATAGAGCATAAATCCAATTAAACAAAAGATATGCCATCATGCACTCTTAAACCAGCTTCAAACCTGATTCCAGCAGAGTCGCGCTTCGCYTAGTTGAAATGAATATAAAAAGTAGGCAGAGACGCGTMGCATTTACAATAGCAGTTTAGCTGTTAAATTTGATCGGTGATCGAGATCAAGCTTTTAATATAATAGGCTCAGTTGATCCTAATCGATRAAGGCACCAAACCTGKAAGACAGAAAGAAATAAGACTCGCAGAAAGTATATAATATACGCAGGCGTGYGCACAYCCAACGGGCGTCAGACCGGCGTCCAAGAAATCACTTTTAGATATTTGAGTCCTTTCCAAACTCTTTTCCATTTTCTCCGCATAGACTTCTCTCACTTGATGTCATTATATCGTGGTAGCGTGACAATGAAAAGGGCTCCATAATACAACAATTATACATGCTCGTGTGTGACTGGTTCTCATCTTTGTATAGCCGTCGTGTGAGCTGCAATGAATAACGTTCGCTGAAGTCTTTCGAACAGTACGTGCTGGAAAGATTTTGATGAAAAAATAGAAATTCTAGTCCCAGATGTAGCAAAGGCGGACAATGCGATCAGACGAATAGCAAAGCGTTTCTCCATCTGTTTTAACAGTTCTCCACCACCTTTAAGCATCAAAACAGATTCAAGTCATATAACAATAAAGTTCGACATTATCATCATTCCCCCTATCRACACCATACTTTTTCCACATCTTCTCCGGCCATATTTCCAAATCGATCCAAAGGAGGAATACCAACATTCAATCTTGAAATCATAACACCCTTGTATACCTTTCTATCCATTTTTGACGAGCTCAATCAGTCTGGACAAGATTTTATGCTCCGAAGATTAAACTCGATCTTGGCTCGATATTAAAAAAAGCCTGCGAAAGCTCTGAAATACTGGTTTGGCCGAGTTTTTTTAATTTTAGGACAAGAAGACGTAATCGCTAACCAAAGCATGTGGTGAATAGAAGGATAAATTTCTCGCCAAACAATTGATCGTTAAATTTTGCTTGCTCATCTCCCCCTTTCAAATGAAAGAGAAAAGAACAATGACAAGAACGCAGGTACACGCTGAAAGTCATCCTTTTTTACGATTGCATTCCGCTTCGTGCTCTATACATCAGTGAGCAGAGATTGTTATTTGATTTATAACTTTTTTTTTCCTTTTTCTATTTACCCTGTTTCCGTGTCTTCGTTGTCTCTCTCGAATATCGTAATCCGCATGCGTTGCATAAACTTCGTTTTCCATCCGGACCTCTTCGCCATTCTGGACTTTTTGAAGTCCCACACATCGAGCACTTAATTGTAGGTGGAATCATCTGATGTCTGTTGGCTGCCACATGCGCATCTTGATTTTCTTCACCACCTTGTCCGATGCCATGTATTCCTGCTGATACAGCAAAGTTCATTGGGGGAAAGGTCGCAGCTTCATTTGTACGTGCGGACGAATTGGATTGTACGTCATCGTTCTGTGATGAGTTAAAATCGGCAACTCGTTCTGGGTTTCGATTAGAGAATGAGCTTGCTGATGAGGTTTGTGAAAATGACTGGCTTGGATGGATTTCAGAGGTCCAACTTTCTGGTTGTTGTTGCTGTCCAGAGCGCAAAGCCCAGGTGAAAGGTAATCCTTGGCCCTCATGCACTGCAACAGGATACATTTGCTCTCGATTCTTTTCTAAATGGTTAAATTGACGTTCGGTAGAGAATTCTGCTTTTTCAATGAAGAAAAGTGCAAATTTAATTTCCCCATGCCGAATGATTTTTCCAAACAAGTCGATGGCAAAGCCATCCATATGAATGCTTGCTGCTGCTTGCAGTTGACTTGTACAAGCAGTCGGTCTTTGGCGATCTTCAAAATAACCTTCCTGAAAATCTAATTGGTTCGTCAGGCGAGCAAAAGCGTCTGCAAAATAGCTGCCATCCCTATAAATTTCTACACCGGATTCGATTGTATAATGTTGCATTGACTCAAATAACCTTGGTGGCGGCCAGGAAAATAGAATGTTYGTCTGTGGATCATTTGTCAAAATTTGAAAGATACTTTTTGGAAAGCCGCTTTGATGTCTTTCAATCGCACTTGATGATGGGTCGATGAATCGTACAGCCAAAATGTGCTCCCATAACGTTTGACAATGTTGATCGTCAAATGCATCCAAAGGCGTTTCGCACCAATTTGTCCAATAAGTTTTATCCTGCTGATTGTAATCTTGTTTAGATCTATCATCAACAGCATGAAAGAAGCATAGTAACATTTCATCTCCGATCAACTCCATGCGGATATCGGTTWATTGATGATCTTCTTCTTTTGATTGTGTAAAAGCGGARAAATCTAATTTTCGATCGTTAAGTGAAGAATGAACGTATTTACCCACCGATAAGACGCTTTTCATTGTACATCGAAGTACCTTACTTTCGTTCCGATTTCYCATTACGTATTGCAAGATGTTCGTTTCAATCCGTTTGGCATCATTTGGATGAACCAAATCCAATGCACTTGTGCCCATAAGCGATTCTACGCTATAGCCCAATGATTCCTCCATAGTTGGATCAAGGTGGAGGAAGACCAAATTTGCTTTATTCAACATATTCCCAATATCCGCAGGTCGAGTAGATAGTATTGCCCAATCTATGAGGAGGAGATAGTTTGTTAACATTGTGCAAATCACATTGTAACTCTTCATACTTACAACATCGAACGCTTTCAGACGGTGTTTTCTGTCTTCGCCTCTGCAGTGCCATCCTTGTGCCTTTATTTTGATCTACAAAGCGCCTGTCAAGCTCAAGCGGAAAGGGTGATTTGATATGATAATAGGGTTTAGCAATTGATGCTTGCTGGCTTCCCCCTGATTCACCTGTTTGCTGCATGATGATTTCATTATCTTGAAGAGTTTTTATAATTTTGTCGTTTTAAGGATGATGGAGTTTTCATCAAAACACGATCTGAATTGGATCGTTAAATTAGTATCAACAAAAACAGTTGTAGTAGCAAATCCAAAAGTTAGTTTGCTTTCGTAGCTTTGCGTCTGCTCTTTCCCCTTGTGTGTGTCGATTTACTGGGCTAATCAAAGCTTTAGATACTATCGCAATTGGTTTGCTTATAGCGCGCAGCACACAGGCACTTCTTTCTCATCGACTGGGCTTTGCATTGATTTTCCTCTTGCTTTAGTGCTTGCAGAAGAAAGAGCGTGTGCCCTTACTACGCGACCCTACGCTTCCGTTCATTGCAAGCAAGTTTTGAATTGTGTGTCAATACGTAACGAGTTGGACATTTGTATTGAAACAAAGGGGCGGTCCGAAATGTCCTTCAGCGCATCATCATAGGAAACACAATGACTTTGACGAAAAATTCTCGCTCTTCACTATTGCGATCATGTAACGCTTTTCCTCAGAAAGTTCGACACATGCTGCAACGACGTAGGAGTAAAAAGTCCAAAATTTTGTAACATCACTCGTAGACCTCTATGCTTCGTAGTACTTTGCGAATTATTATGATCTCCAATCATCTTTCATCTAATAGGATTTCATTTGTTTGATGAATTTTTTCTTTTTGCTCTCGAAATCGTCTTAAAGCTGCTTAGGAAACGACTAGAATGGCGGTGGCAAATTGGTTCTAATTATTTTCTCCAAGCAGGCCTTCATTTCGACCTTGATAAAGTAGTGATAGACGTAAATGTCCGACTTAGGTTATAGCTCTCGCGTAGCATGTTGAGGCAATAGAGCGCTTGAGACAATTCCTGGAAATTTGTTCGCCCGATGGCATTTGATGTGGCTGCTTGTTTTCAAAAGAAGTTCATCTTATTTGAGCCTAAGCTGATGAAAAGTTTACCGAAGAAATTGCTCACGATGACATCAAACCCTGATTCTGTGTCGCTGTAAAAGCCGATTTACCGAAATGAAAATAACGAAAAGAATCGAAAAGCCCTGTTCTCATCAAATCGTCATCTCAAGGTACTCCTAGTTCATCGCTCATTGCTGATACCCTTTGACATCGTATTCTGGTTGCTATATCGAGAAGAACAAAAGGAAAAAAAGACGAAAAAGACAGAAGAATGTCGCATTCATTTCACTGCACGGAGCAAGAGAAGAGAAATTTTGTTTTTCGGATGCGCGCGTCAAGCGAAATGGAGTTTTTTACTTTTCCTCCGTAGCCTATCATTTCAATTTCGGTGTTCATTTACCGTTTCGATATTCTGTGGAATGAGTTAAAGGTCAAACGTTTTACCTTTTTCATTTCAATTTTGATTGTATGCGTTCCGTATTGTACAATATGCACTATTAAAACTACCCTTTTCTTTCTACGCCCGCCCTTTAGGTATCTTCATACGAATAACAATTTTTTTAGCCTAGCTATTTGGTTATGCGATTCGACAAAAGTTGAGCATGACACTAGCCGACCCAATTTACGTTTTTTTGGCAACCACTAGGAACAAAGCATCTTTGCGACACATGTTGGCTTTGTTTTAGTAAGCGTAGGTGAATGTACACCTTTTAATTCTTCCAGCAAGGAAAACTTCACGTAGGTCAGCAAATTCGCCCATCTCCGACTGCGACCACTTACCATCACTTCAAAAGGAACAAAGAACAATCTTGTTGAAAATAAAAGAAAAAAGGTTACCACTCACCAAATGCAAGCTCAATCTATTTGTTTTACTGTCTGATTTCGTTAAAATTTTTTTTACAATACTACTTTTCAAAGTATACTTCAAGTAAAACGCAGCATTCAAGCTCGTCCTCACAGCCCCCATCATTACATCTATGGCTTGTAGAATGGTACAGGTATGCCATGAGACGATTGAACGCGCAGAAATCGGAGAAAAGGACAATATACACGCTTGAGACGGCTGCGATTGTGATAGTCATACGATTATACAGCTTGGCAAGAAAGAGAAAAGTGCTTTGTTTGCCTTGTCTCAAAACACTTAAGGTCTTTTGTCGTAGAACGGATAACAGCTTTGCAAGTGGCGTGATTTTCCCTACATCCGTTTTACAGTCCTCGTATCAACCAGCTACGCATCAAATGTGATCTCAGAATCATTAGCCGGTTATCGCCACTCAATCGAGATTGTCGAGCTTTGTTTTAAAAAGACATCGAAACCACTTTTCAAATGATCTTCTCTGGATTAAAATCCCTGTCAGCAACTTCAAAAAGTCGATTATCTACGAGAATGAAGCGTAAGAGATGATTCTGACCTATTTCCGCAATATTTGTTGAGCAGTGGCGTAAAATTCAAGTTGCAAATGATTGGATATACAAGATAGGATGACATCAAGTTTAGCGTAGATAGGTGATCCTTTTAGGTCGATGCGAATATGTCGAAGCTTTAGGATGAGAAATAACTATCATATACGAGTTGAATTCAAAAACGATAGAGTAAAGTTGCAATCTAGAAAATTCGTTAGAAAAAATCGGAAGTCGTACAGATTACTCCATTATGGAAAATATGATTGTTCAGACAAACGAATGGATGTGTAGAAATGCAAATAATATCAAAGTGATAGTGTTTTGAATAGAATTTGAGTTATATACCAGCTTCTTGGACACCGATTTTTGAAGCTCAGGAGTTGCACTCAAACGTATTATATGGCTACGCACGCCTATTGGAAAAATATGGGAAAAATATGGCGCTGCGCATGCTGAGATCTAACGGTGAGGTATGAGTATGCCATTAAGTATAGGTTTTGGCGCGTAGCGAAAAAAAGGCATCAATCACAACGCTTCCGAGAACCCTTCATTGTATGGAAGATCGATAATTGGATGCATTCGATATACGGTATACTTTGGTCTGGCGCTCTAGAAATATAATTCAATCATACAGAAAGATTGCTACAACACGCACCGATATACTCCTTCTCTCAGTCTCGACAGAATTGACAGCGCTTCGGCAATTCCATTCTACATTTATCACAGCAGCCGCGCCCTGTGCACGGCGGGTTGTGGTTCTGTCTGCAAGCCGACAGTTGATCGAGCGTGTTTTAGCTCATATACTGCTTACATAATCTGTTCATTATATATTCTACTATTCTTCATTGTTTGTTGAATGGTTTAGATGATTTTGCATTTGACGCTTTTACCTGATGCTGAAATCACTGTATCTGTACTCCCCTTTTTTGCGATAACTATCTAAAAAGTTAACATCGAGGACTTTTACAATACTATCATCAAGTGCTACGCCAGATTAAAATAATTTATTTTAAAAATTTGATATTTTCCGAGTCATAAAAAAGCGTATAGCTGTTCGTTATATTACCCATTACGATGACTATCATATAGCATTAATAGGAATGGAAACCAGCATTCTAAAGGCGATTGGCAATACGCCTGTCGTTCAAATTTCGCGTTCTATTAAACAGCCTTCTGCGAAAGTGTTTATGAAGCTAACATTTCTTAATCCTACCGGATCGTATAAGGATCAATGGTAGAAAGTGCTTTAAAAAGCGGTAAACTTCAAAGTTGACAGTGATTGAAGTAACAGGTGGAAGTACTGGAACATCTTTAGCTATGGTTTGTGCTTAAAAAGGTCTTAAATTTAAAGCTTTTACATCTGATGCTTTCGCTGAAGAGAAATTAAAAAATATCAAAGCTATTGGAGGTTTACTGGATTTAACAATTTCTGATAAAGGAAAAGTGTCTAAAGATTTATTCCCTATAATGATGCAAAAAATGCAAGATGATGTGCAAGGAAGATAGCCAAGTTTATTACGCCGATCAATTTAACAATCGCGACGCTCTGCCAGGCTATGAGAATATTGGCATGGAATTGATCACTCAATTTCCAAATGGGATTGATGTATTTTGTGGTACTGTAGGTACTGCAGGTATGCTAATGGGAGTATCTACTATACTAAAGAAAAAATTGCCTTCTATTAAAATTATTTTAATCGAACCAAGTTCTTCTCCTGTTATTGGTCAAGGGCAAGAAAGGGTTGGCACACATACAATTGATGGCATTTCGCCAGGTTTTCGGACCTCCTCATTTGGATGACACTTTATACGATGAAATAATGATTATTGACGAAGAAAAAGGCAGAAATTATGCAAAAGAATTAGCCAAGAAAGAAGGTATCTTTGCTGGCACATCTTCTGGCATGAATGTAGCTGCCAACGAACTCTACTGTAATTACTATCGCTTGTGATACTGGCTTAAAGTATCTTTCTACCTCTTTATATGATTGAGATATACCTATTTAATAATTACAGAATACTCTAATCATCAGGCTTACAATTCTTAGACATTATAATTCCGGATAAAATACTATAGATGGCACCTATCATATTCATATAAAATTATAATCGGGGGATACAACATTACTCCATACAATTTAAGCTTTTGATACGCTTTATTCTGATGCAACTTTAGTCATTTCAAAGCCGTTGTTAAAGGGTAAAACAACACTTTTCCATCCGTTGCATGCATCATTGAGGTATTTGTGAAGTTCTGTATACCTCTTGATTTTGGGTTTCGAATTATCAATGAATTACAGCCAAGTCAATGATGACTGTTTTGAAAAAGAAAAAAATCAAAGAGATTGTTTTAAGATGAAAAATTGATAGGCGAATTTACTGCAACAGACATGAAAGGTCTACACGTATATACGCTCGGCATATCCGAACAATATTGCAGTTTCTGACCGCTGTTGACTGAATGGAAAAAATAGACGGGTATAAAAATACATATTCTTATCTTTGTCTTTTCAAGCAGGCACAGGAACAGCTTATGTTTGCTTTCTTTAGTCTTTTGTCAGTATCCGGTTAAATTGGCTAATATGCTCAGATCATCAAATGTCACCCAAGTATACTTCTCTATACTTCTCTTTCTTAAGTTACTTACCAACTTTTATAGATTCGAGATTTCAATCGAGAATGTGACCGTGATCACGACCAAAAATCTATTAAAAGAAATGAGAAAATACTCTACATCTGATCTAAAATGCCTTCATGTTCAGCAGTTCCGTAAGAAGGGGGTTTTTGACCACCTGTTTGAGGTGCACTTCCACCAACGCGATCAATTGCAGAATAAGCAGGTGGTGCATGACTATCTTTATGGGATGTTTCTCCAAATTGAGGTGATTGATTATACAAATTTCCCTTTGGAAAAGTTTTTCCATCGTTATTTTTAAATTGATCTGAATTATCAATTGTACGTTGACCGCCTCCACTGCTTCCACGAGCTCGGGCGTTTAAGATTTGAAGTTCATTGCCTTCTTGAATCAAAGGCATTGCACTAGCAACGGTTGCAGCCAAAAAGATTGAGGTAAGAATTGCGGAAGTTCTCATTTTCATAAAGAGTAATTGAAGAAAAAAAAGAAATAAAGAAGTTGAAATAGATGATATGTTTATTGACCGGCAATAAAGAGAATGAATGATGTTGGGTGATGATGGGATCGAATAGGAAAATAAGGCCTTTTTAAGTCTTTTTCTTTTAAATCTTTACCATTATTTCATGTTTATCGTTTGTAGTAGGAGGAGCAGAACACATACGTTTAAGCCGGAAATCAGTGCTTAATTGCTAGACATATGCACGCCTTATCGGCTTGCGCAGCGCTAGAGTGAACTTTGATGGCGTCAAGATACGCCTTATAATAGCTCGAGATTCGAATGAAAATATCAACGCGCCGAGTTGCGTCGCATGTACATTCGGATAACGTATGCATATGGGCCCTTTAGTGTCTACACGCTAAAGCCCGTCGGAAGGCGTAACTCGGTTCCACGGCGTAAAGGAAGTAATAGCGCAGAAAACTTGCTCGTATGCAGTTGGCGCTATCGGCTGACAATTTATTAATGATACTAATGCATGCTTGGTTTTTGGTCGGAAGTTCGGGCTTGCATAAAATATTTTTCCATTTTTCTGATAAAATTATTGAAAAGATTATTAATGGGTAAGGAGGCCTACAGGCAGTTGGAAGTATGAGAGATCTGGAGTCAAAAGAGAAGCAGCACCGGTGTAAAATGCTGCTGCGGATGTAGCCAAACCAAAAGCACCTGCAGCATCCATGACAGCAACACTTCCATTCATATTTGCTACTGCCAATAAAAGAATTACGATGTCGACCAAGACAAGAGTCACAATAATTGCAAAATTTAAGTTTCTAGTCTTTTGTTGACCGATGATTCTGGGTTCTATATGTTTTCATGTATAGTATGATCGGCAAAACACTTGACGATCTTAAGCAAAGCATTTAAAAAATAAATAAATGGAAGAAAAGAAGAAAATGTCTGTAAAAAAAGCTAGACACGATTGCCTTGAAAGGCACTACATACTAATAAAATCTCTAATTCTCACCACTAAAATATTAACTACTTTTTCAAATCGCCGAATCACAGAGCAAGCATTGTAAAATGACTCTTAGTATATCTAGTATATGATTTGGTTTTTGCATTGTAAACATGGCTTTTATAGCCGGTCGTTGGCCGGGATATTCTTTGATGGTCCTCACGTGGTGTGAAAGAGATCCAGCATTTTCAAAGCATCATTCAAAAATGTTTGCATTCCAATTGACGCTCATCACTTTTGTTTCAATTTGCTTGTCTTTCGTCAAATAAGTTGAATATACAATCATATCTCGTAAATACAACAAGGCCCACGACACCAACTTCTACGTCTAGGAATCCAAGAAGGAACTTTGCACATCATTCGTAGATTAGATTCAAAAGGAATCTCTTTGGCAAATATTTGCGATAATATTTTTGCGTTGTAGATATCAAATATGTTGATAACAATCAGACCTACAGCAATGGCGATCAAAAATGCAATCGCTATATGTTTAAGAATATCTCTTCGTCTTGATTGTTGTATGAAGGTTAAAAATACGATTAAAGAAATAGTCAATGATATCAACAATCCATTCCAAAGCTTTTCTTCTGCTAAAAGACGTAGTATATCTTCTTGTTCTTCTATCATTCTTTAATATATAAAGCCTGTCAATCTACTTGTTTATGGTAGGACTGTATAAGTCTTGCTTTTAACTTGTTGTTCTTGCTTTGCCTAGGACCCGTTCTCTGATCGTAGGGAACATCAAAGCCACGCGTTTATGTAGGTATGCGAGATAGTCAGTCTAGACTAACTGCATAAAAACCTCTCGGCTACTCGGCGAATAGCGCGTACAGCCTTTGCCTAATAAGAGTCTTGGTATCGGGTGGGATGACTTTGTTTAACAATTTAAGCTCATACGCAGGCAATAAAATATTGTATAGAAGATTAGCTAAAGGTCTGTACTCTAGCGTTTATAAAACCTGTTTAAGTTCACCAAATAAATTCAGATAAAAGTGGATAGATATGAATTATAAAGCAGCCAAACAACCACCATCTGAACCTGCAGTCTCGCAAGCAATTGCAGAAAATCCACCATTACTCTTGACGTGTAAGTTAATAGTTGAAGTAGTTGTGACATCAGTAACGATTGTACGAATGATACCGGTTCGATCATTATCATCGTCATTGGAATCGCTAACGATATCTAAAATGAATGTTTTATCATTTGGTAGAATAATAGGTTGCAATTCAAATGTTTGTGCGTCACCATTAAATACTCCACCGAAATAATAACGATCAGAAGGTTGATTATAACGACCAACGGCAAAAGTTTTACCTGGATAAGAATTAGGTAAAACTGTACTTGCTTGCCAAATTGAAGGAAGTCCTTTATAAAATCGAGCAGCAAGATTATAACTTCTAATCACTTCAGGCGTTTCACCAATATGTTGCCAAGCAGATTCGAAAGCGATCGATTTACCAAGTCCACAACCTACAGAACATTGAGCTGATTGCTGTTGTTGTTGTTGAGAGCCAGTATCACCTCCTGAAACAGTATAAAGAGAAGGAGTGAAATCCATGCTACCTAACAAATTTCTTGTAAATGGAATAACTGTTTGACGGAATGCATTACCTCCATTCTCATCACCACGAATAGCTTCTTGTGATAAAAGATCTGGCCAAGTACGTTGATTACCACGTGGTGGAGGTGTACCGTGAAAGTTAACCATTAATTTAGCTTGAGCAGTTTGAGATAAAATATAAGTTTGTTGATCATGAATAGCTTGAACGTCAGATAAGAAAAAGTCAATTTTTGCACCTTTAACACCCCACTTGTTCAAATTAGCAATATTGTTTGCTACCGCATCTGTTGAATTCCATTGATTGGCAGGATACCATAAAAGGATATCAACACCTTTATTATTAGCATAACGAACTAAGTCGGGAACCCAAGCTTCATCCCAACCTTCATCAACCAAAGTATAAGGCCATTGTAGCTCAGCAGCAAGATCAACGTATTCCATCTGTCTAGTTTCATTTGATGGAGAATTATGCTCGGGTAGCCATGACCAAGATACAGTGCCAGGTTTGATCCAGCTTAGATCAGTTATATTGGTTGAGGGTAAATTGTCTGCGTCAAAAGTTGTTCGGTATAAGTTTGTAAGATCAGCCACAACTGCAATTCGCCAAGGTGAAAAAGTACTGCTATCAACTTTTACACTTCCTCCTTCGGCAAACTTAAATTGATAAGCCAAAGAACCAGAACTATGAGTAAGTTGAGAACCTTGAAATGATCCATCCATAGCTGATTCTTCAAGTAGAATCCATTGATTAGCAACAGCAGAATTTGCATCGACAAGATAAGGCATCATAACATTCTTTGAACCTTGTAAACCTGTCTCTGCATCACTCTGTTCCCATTCTCCTTCATAAGAAGTATTTTCAGGATCGTTCATTAAGAAGGAAGCACCATTTTTAGCAAAAGTCCAAGTTAAGCTTTCACTATTGATTGTATATTGACCATCTGGAAATCCAACTCGGAAAGCACAACCATCAATTCCTACTCGAATGTCTACTGAGCTAGATTGACCGTTTGATGTTTTACAGTTAAATGTTTGTGTTTGATATGGAGCGTAATGTGATTGACTTCTACCTCCAGAAGTGTTATAAGATTCAACTGTATATGTTTGATCTTGAGCTGTGCAAGAATTAAACTCAGGTCCAATATCTCCAGTAGAAGTTGAAAATCCAATATTAGAAGCACTAATTACTGTAACTTCATTTGCTTGACAATCAAAGCTAAATGCGCCATTTGAATTTTGTGTAACTAATGCTCTAATTGGTCGATCATTTAAAGCGACTGTCCATGAACGATCTTGACGAGAAATTAGAGCAGCAGAAGTGCTAGTAGAGGTAAAAATGGCCAATGTAATAAAGCAAGCAAGATTCAACAACATTTTCGTTCAAATTCGATAAAGAGAGGATGAATGGATGTTGATGGCAACAGATTGATTTGAACTCTTCTAACATGTTTATTTTATACCCTTTTACATCGGGGCTGTCATCGGAGATCTTCTTTCTTTTTTTTTTCTTTGATGAACAAACAAATAAAAAGAACAATTTAAAAATGGCTTTTCCTTTAGTGCCCGGTCTTTGCTTTGCGCTAAGAGAAATTGATCATAGAAGCAACGTTTACCCCACAGAATTACTGCTTAGCCTTTGCATAATGCATTAGCGTATAAAAATCGGAAATCTCAATGCTTACCGAAGCGCTGAAGGAGTAATGACAAGAACGATCTTGCAAAAGGTTCAAGATAGTCCAAAAACATGCAGAAAGCTATTACATGTACATACATACATAGATTGGCATGCGTCCTGTTCCATGGATCGGTACTACGATAGTTCCACGGATGACACAAGGAAGAGTTCTACTAAGAGTTCCTGCTGCTACTGTTCATCAACACCTTGATGAAGATGAAGTCACATTAATCTTTTATGTACTTGTGGATGATTATTTTGTTCGATCTACTAAAACGCAGTATAAAGATCGATTTAGCCTTAAGAGTTAATTATAAGGTCGATTCGACATAACTTGTCAAGCTTCTTTTCTCAACATTCTGGCATTCGTCAAATGGCACATCAAGTATAGAGTTTATATCGATATGCGCAACTCTACCGGTAGACCTATGCTCACGTCCTCTATTGTCCGTAAGCGAGATTGGCGATACAGATAAGGTGGTCGAAGCTAATAAAGAAATCAGGCACCACGACAGACATAGCCTTGTGATTGAAGAAGCAAAAGAGAGATTTGTTGAAACATAAGGTATTGTTTTAGTTGTACATATTCATATTTGTAATGAAATTAGGGTGGTCGATTTCTAAGAATTGTTTTCCCATATATTTCGGAGAAGAATTTATCAATTGCATGCTTAAAATCTCTACAGCGGAAACGCGCCTAACGTCATTTGGTTTACATATAAGTGAAACCTTTTGTGAAATAGAACTTCAATTATAAACGTTCACATTTCAAATTAGTTTTGGAATACAAACGATCACAAGCACTCAAAAGCAAGCCGGGTAAGTTGGTTTATGTGAAAGCTGAAGAATGAATCAAATTTCTGCCGCTATCCGCTTGTGCATATCAAGTCCGATTTTCTCGGACTTCTCATACTTTCAAATGTAGTCGCGCTTTCTCCAGCCTAAAAGAATCAATATGAATTAATCGGGGTAGTTTGACCTGGAATTGCGGGGGGACATTGATATAAAAGCGTACTATGATCCAAGATGAGCCTTATAGCATATATCAAAACAAGTCGCATGAGGTATCCTCTGTTCTGCAAAAAAATTGTATCGACCTCTTCCTCTTAAACCACCTTTCATTCCAACGCAATGATATCTCAGTACGATGAAATTCCAATAAATCGTATCGATACGGGACTTGGCCAACTTGCGATTCGTCATTATATAGTCTCAAAAGAAAATCCAACGATATTATTTTGGCATAGTCTTGCCTTAGACTCAAAAATGTGGTCTGAACAATTTTTAGCTTTCAAAGAAGATTTTTCTATGATTTTTATCGATGCACCTGGACATGGAGATAGTGAAGCTTTAAATGGTCAATTTAGCCTTTCAGATTGTGCTGATTCAGTTATAACTGTAATGGATCATTTAAGCGTTTTCGTTTGTGTTATCATCGGCTGTAGTTGGGGTGGAATGATTGCAGCCGTTTTGCCTACTCTCTATCCGAATCGATGCATAGGTTCCGTGGCAATGAATTGCACGATTCGAGAAGCAACGAAGATTGAAAAGATTCAATTACGCTGTGTATCTGCTTATTCCAACCTTTTAAGCAAAAAACTCGATTGGCTATCAGTGCAATTAACGTTGTATTTATTAGGATCTTCGAGTCTATCAGAATCGAAAGAAAAGCAAAAAGAACTTTTACGTATGGTGATCGAAAATCGCCCCAAGTCGCTTAGTTGGGCAGCGTATAGTATAGCAAGCCGTACAGGATATTTGTCAATCCTTAAACAAGTAGATTCTCCCATTTTATTTATTGCAGGTGACCAAGACAGAGAATATACGCCAAATCAGGTTCGAGAATCATCTCTTGCTGCAAAATATGGAGAATTCCAATGTATAAAACAAAGTGGCCACATTTCTGCTTTTGATAGCCCAGAAGAGACCAATATACTATTAACGAATTTTTTCAAGAAACACAATTTGGTCAAGATGAAAACAAACAAGGACTAGCAAATTGTTATTGCAATTTTTCAATGAATAGACATGTATACTTTAAATTATGTATTATGTATTTTTTTCTCTCCAGAATAGCTTGAATAGGATTATGTGTTTCTTTTCTAAAAAATTGTCAATTTGAATGCGACAATATTCATCCAATACTTTTAGTGTAAAAGATCCGCTCGCTTCCTCTTTAGTCATTTTACTTTGCATTATAGAAATACAAACGTACGCGTGCTTTAGACTGTTTGGATTGTGGGGTATGATTGTAAAAAGCTTTTTCATATCCCGATTTTTTCGGGAAAGAGGAATAACGGTTTCCATTGAAAGCACACTTAATGAACGCAACTTTTCCGGTCCGGCAAGTATGGATTATTGGCCGGTATCTCGTTTAAGTTAAAGATGTGAGACTATGATAAACTATATAAGTAGCTGAAATAGTAGAGCTCACTTGTGAGTCAGGGATCATATTTCTTCTTACGGCATACGAACAACACAAGTAAAAATCTCTATTATGGTCGCATTATCTTCTCATGCAGAAACCTTGGTCCCCATGACTATCATACAAGGGATTGATACAGATAAAGCACAAGTTGCACAAAGACGTGCTGCTTACCTTCGACCTTTTGTTTTATTCTGGTTGAACTCTTTTATTGTTGAAGTGTTCTTGTTCCTTTTAAGTATCGTTGCTTTTTCAGGCTTTCGAGATTTGCATATAAAGTTTTATTGGACATTTCTTTTTTGTCCTTTCGGAATGGGTGGCACAATGGGCGGACTTTTAAACTTTTTCGTTACAGATCGTATGTACGGCAAACGAGCAGCAATCTTTTGCGCAATTCTTTCTTTCTTAATTTTAGGCGCTTGCAACAATCTTTGTTTCAAATTGGATGCTTATTTCGATTATTGGGGTGCTGCACGTTTTCCATGGTGGTTCAATTTTCGTTATCCACTCTTACCATTGTTGGGCTATAAGAATGGTTTGTTGTTGTACACGGACGAAGGACAAGCTTTCCTTTCACGTGTTGGTTTATAAATATTATCCGTTTATGGTTTGTAAATCACGATGAAGAGCTATGGTACTTTGGCAACATACTTGACCATCAACATCTGTGACAAGCGCATGTGAGAATAGACCTTTCGTTGTACAATGATCGATCCTGTCATATTCGTCAAGGCGATTTTGGAATGAGACGAATGTTGTACTTTGCCCTCCAAGTCTTGAGCGATTTTATTAATTGCTTCAGTACCATTCAGAGCAGATAAGACACACTGAGGACCAGTGCAGAAATGAGATAAGATTAGGGTAAAGAGATTGCGAATTACTATAAAAAGTTCTATTCCACCTTATAAAAAATAAAAAGTACTTCTAGGCTTTAGTGCTTTTATACACTCTCTCACGATCCTGAAACTTTCAAGCACCTCGGCTCGTCTTTCGATTCGGAGCTCGTGCTTGTCTCGATATCTCTCATCTTTGACTTATCTGTTTGAACTGCATTTAGAGTTTGGTTTGTGCTTGCAGGTTCTGAGTGAGGAAAAAAGTCTGGAAGGATATCCAAAGTAATCTTGAGGATGTATAGGTCAAGATATAACCTCATCTTGTATTTTAAAATGAAAACCAAGGTCGAAGTTGCAAGATATGAACTTTTCAATCGCTTGAATATTTACTGAAATGAGCTGTAAGCTGGAAAAATCGATTGGTAGAACAGAAACAAGAAATAAATACAGGAAGTGAGATAAATTTTTGTTCTTGCATAAATTGATTTTAGAGTCAGAACAAAGGGAGGCTTATACGCTGGCGCAGAACAGATTTTAAAGGTGCAGGTTAGGTGTAGAGAGAGTGGGGTACGCTAAATTCCGAGTTTTAGGTACAAAGACACAGAGGGGCTAATCGCATGGAAAATACTGAAAGATACGCGTAATTCTGTACTAAGTATAAACAGTAATTTTATAAACATAACAGACTTCTACTCAATAAATACCAACGCATTACATCAGAAGTCGATAAAGTTTTGATTTTAGTATGTTAGCGTAAAACACTAACGTACCCTTCTTTTAGTGGAAGAATAGAATAAGGGAACATTACCTTTAGATTCCTTTCTCCTGTTTAATCACTTCATCTTCTTTAGCTCTCCATCGCTTCTATATGAACTTACAAGTATGGCACGGTTTATCCGCGATCAGGCGCCGTTGAACATCGAACAGAATCCACTTGATACAGTGACACAGCTGATGATTGAATTTCATGACCCAAATGCTAGAGATATATATCAATTCTTATTGGATTACGATGAACTCAGCGAACGTTTGACCGAAGAAAAAGCACGAAATCTCTTACGTTCTGGGCATCAGATCGTACTACCCAACGTACAGCTAAATCTTATTTCAGACGATTTGAAATGTCGCGTATTAGGTGTCAACACACTAGATATTTGGCAAAGTGCTCTTTCTAAAGTTGAAGGCGAAGGTGTGAGCATACCCGCAACGCGATCTAACGTCGACATTCCACCTTCGGTCACTGATTTGATGGTTCAGGCAGTTGATTTCCGAAGAGCTTTTTTTTTGACGGCCGAAAAAGAACCAATTCTAATGCAAACTATCTGGAGAACGGCTGCCCCTATTGCTCAATCAATTTGTTTCAGTAATCATTTTCGGCATATATTAAAAGTACGCGTAACGCCCGAGCACTATGATTACCTTTTATCTTTGGCAGAGTGACCTGGCTTACTTTAAAGATATTATTGTACCCAACAACCCGTCTATAAGAGAATTTGGCATAATATTTACCTTTCTAAAATTTTCAATATAGCATGGGATCACCCCAGTACTTCGAAAACTTGTCGCCACCTAACCCTGTTTCGTTAACGGGTGATGCGGATTTTGACTTTCTACTATAGTGGGCATTAAATATTGCTTCTGGCGGAGGGGTAGGATCAGGGGACCTGCTTAATACAGCCAAATACATGGAAGCAGGGAAGATGGGATCGTTCGCTAATGCTTCCTGTATGTATCAATTTATCCTAGTCGAGACTCAAAAAAATGTATGTATTTCACCATGTGAAGTCTGATTGATCTTCGAGAATGGTGTCATTTAGCTGTTTGTACATGCTTTGAAGTACATTTTCACATATACATGCACATCAAATAAATCAAACAGGACAAGATGGCACCTTGCACTATCACAAAAAACCTATCAAGCCATAATGGCACCCAAAGTTACTGCTGCCAGTATGCTTACGGCCGAGATGATTTTATTTTTATTCAAACTTGATGCATCATTTGAAGTAGTAGTGCTTGAATTGATCACAGGAGAACTTTGCAGGGAAGTTGTTGAAGAAGGAGAGGAAGACGTGAATGTAGAACTCGTTGTTGATGGCGATGAAGGAGAGGAAGACGTGAATGTAGAACTCGTTGTTGATGACGATGAACGAGAGGAAGACTCTTCTTCGCTTGAATCTTCACCTCCGCCACCTAATGCACTTTGATCGCTTCCACTGCCTTGTTCATCAGAGTTACCATTGGAATTATTATTAGCATTCTGTTGTTCTTGTTGTTGTTGTTCTTCTTGTTGCTGTTCTTGTTCTTGTTCTTCTTGCTGCTGCTGTTCTATTTGTTGAAATGTTTGTTCTTGTTGATCTTGTTCTTGATTTTCTTCTTGTTGTTGATCGTATGAATCACTATCAGGATCACTTAATGGATCTTGACGTTTCACTTGCCTATAAAATATTGTTTCGATATTACCCGCATTGATATTATTACGAACTTGAATTTCATCCTTAGGCAAAGGAGATGCAAACGATAAGTTTTTAGAATGCAAAATTGCTAAAAGTGTGATAGCGATGAACGAAAAGGATGTCTTCATTTTGTTTCGTTGCAAAAGTCTTTATATTTAGGTATCGGAATGAGTAAATTATCTTAGAATCTTATCTCTTTATATTTCTTTCGTATTTGATCGACTTATCATAGGAAATACATAAAATGTATTTTTCTCATTTTCCCTCTGAACTGTAAGGCGAGATTCACGTTAATCTTTTGCAAAATCTACATTATCAAGCCACAAAGAGCGAACATCGCAAACAGCCGACAAGTTGCCGCTCAGACGATCCAAAGAATCGGTAAAATTTAAGTAGATTTGTCTACAAAAATACAGCCTTTTGATTGCTGTGCTGCAATGCGCAGTGTGTTAAAATTAAAAAATTTACTGTGAGACCTTAAATGTTAGACGACAGATACAAATGTTAGGCGACAGATTGGCGCGAAGCCGCGGGTTCAAAAGATGTGGCTTGCATACCGTCCCCCTCTTAAAAGAGCTTCTGCAGCTCTAAAAAAGAGCCGTAGGTAACTTTTCTGTCAACAATAGTACCGGCGGCTATCTTGATGTGGGGAATTCTAGCTGTGAAAAGAACAAAGGAATGGAACTAGAGTTTCACTTAGGGAAAATTGGGTTTTATACCGCATATTATTTTCCCGTTCTTTTTATTCTATCAGCTAAGATTTTCTGTAGAAATGTTAGATTTCTAGCACATACTGAAATTCCCTTCCCTTATCATGAAAACTAAAAAACAAAATAAAACCTAAATGGTAAATAATTAGCATTATATCTGACAAACTTTGATGAATGTCGAGAAAATATATTATAAGAATCTCTAGTATAGTAAAATAACCTATAGTTTTTTAATCAAAGGTAGTATTCGGCAACCAATAAGCTGGCTACCTAAGAAGTTTAAGTTTTCGTACGAGAAGATGCCTCCTGATTAATATTTTATAACATATGTCTGATTTACAATTATTAGACTGCTCGAATTGATTAAAGAACGATGATTAAAAAAAACAACGTTGAGAGGATGATCTTGGAAACCGTCTTATAATAAATGCTCTCTAATTAATGTAGAAGCAATAAAGCAGAAACCAGAGCAGTGAATGTTAATGCACTTGCTGTAACGATTTTTGACCTTGTAACGCCATTTTTGCCATCACCAGAACCTTTACCTGAAGCGGATCCAGTGCTATTTGCTGCAGAAGCAGAGGCATCATTTGCAGCTGTTTGATTAAGCTTTGTGTTAAATAAGACTGTATCAATCAAATGAATGACTCCATTATCTAAAAGTGCATCACTTCGAACAATTTTAGCAGATACATTTCCACTGCTAACGAAAAATGTACCATCACGATTTGTGAAAGTTAAATTTTGACCTGAAGCTGAAGTTGCATTGATTGCAGTTTGATTTGTTGAAGAAGGTAATTGAGAGGAATATAAAATTGTACCATTGATTAAATGATTTGCCATGATTGTACGCTGTTGTTGTGCTGAAGTTTTTGAGAATGCGTCATCAATATCTAAAAATGCTTGATCTGATGGGGCAAACAAGGTGATAGCATTTAATTGTTGAGTTGAATTGAATAATCCAACAGGATCAAGATGTTGCTCAAAAGCTGCGATACCTAATTGTGGAATTGTCGCACTTAGGTTTGTCGGTACATGTAAAACGGCATCAATTTGTTGAATCAGAACGGTATTATTAAAAATTGGACCATCTTTTGCAGCAGATCCATCATCGTTTGATGGAAAGTATGAAGTATATTGTACTTCTACAATTTCTTTTCGTCTTGCTGAATCTTCTTCTTGTGATAAAACGACAACTTGTTTTCTATTATTGTTCGCTGTCAAAGAAGAATTTGCAAACGTTGGAACGATTAAATGTGGGAATCCTGGAGGTGGAAAATCGGCTAGGCGAATTGTACCGTTCAAGATATGATAGGCAAATCTTTGTTGTAATTCTAAACTTGTAACATTGATATTGTCGTCTATTCCTAAATTTCCGAATGCTGTATCGCTTGGTGCCAATAAAGTTTTACTACCATTACTTTGAAGTAAAGAAATCAAAATAGGATAGCGATCCAAAAGAAAGGCAAGACTTTTATAATTGTTATCACGTAAGAAGGAAATGATTCCATTGGTATTGTTTGATTGGGCTAATGAACCCGTCAAAATGGCGAAAATTAGAAAAATAGGTAATTTTAACTGCATCTAGAAAAGATTAAAAGAATAAGAATAGTGTCTTTTATGTGGAAACGGGTAATCGATCCTTTCTCTAAATAGTTTTTTATATATACTTTTTCATTTAATCATCAACATTTCTACACAGCCTCTTTATATATACATCTTGAAAGGAATCGTTGAACAAGAGCCGAATAAGCGGTAATGAAATTCATCTATACGGATATTGATAGAAATAGTAGATGCAGAAAGCATTAAATCCACGTTGCCTTTACGTACGTTCATCATTAAGTCTATTAAAGGCTTAGATTTCCATTGTTCTCCTCCATCTTTACACGTCGTTCCTACCAACTTGCAAAGTGTCAAAATAAACTTCCATTGTTCCTTGTTTCAAAGAGCTACGCCTAGAACATAGATCATCGATTTTTATTAGTACACTGCACTGAGGGGCTGCAGCGCCTACCTTGTGATTCTATTTCGTCATTCTGTATGACACGCGAACCCGCTCTATATTGTATTGTTTTATGCGGACGCGCGGGTATCAGATTCGGCCAACTGTGACTTTTTACAAGGCCAAGTCTCAAAAAGCCAGAATGCTGTGTAGCGCGCGCAGCGCGTGTGCATAGCGCCTGCGCAGCGCAAGCATTCCGTTCCTGCAGTAATTATCAGAGTGGGAGGATCTTTATTGTGATGATAACCTTAAATAAGTTTAGTCCAGCTTAAGTAATAATGAATTTTGAGTATATACGTTATTCCGAGATGAGGACGACACCTTTCTAATGACTACATATGCAAAGCTCCATCTGTGCATATGTATCATCACGTGCGCTTGCAATAGAGTTGAATGAGGGACTTCTTCTATCCTATCTCGTTTACACAACTAAATGTATAATTTTGGAAAGCTATTGTGCTGCAACTGGAGAGATTAAGCAAGATCTGACATCCTAATAAAAATAGTCTATGGCTCAAACGGAGAAATGCCATCAACATATATTATAAATCCTTTGTACACCTGTGTGGTTGCTATAACATAAACACTTTACACAACATTTGCTTCAAAGAATCGTAACGTATGTTGCTATTCACCTTTTGACGCATGTCTTTAAATTTGTCTTCACTTCGGGTTAGCTCGGACTTTCCGAGATGCCGCGCTTACTGAGTCATTAGCGTGATTTTTTACTGGCTTCTGTAATTTAGCCTGAGCTTTCAAATTCTATATATATATATAAGGGAAGCAATAAGCTTTTGTTTCACTTCTTATTATTACCCCGCAATTAAGTTACGTCCGAGTAAGACAAAGTATATATTCCATGGAATATGCAGGGAAGCAATCTAGGAGAAGTAGCTAACTATCCGAGAGTGTCGATGGAGATGCAAAATCGCAATATTAGAGAGACAAGAAATGATTCACCTGTCGAGATTCAAGCGCAAATTTCTACCTGGTGAGTGGGTGAAATGATTATCCAAAAAAAAGAATTGCTGATTAAAAATTGTTATTTTCTCAAGGTCTTCTTGCTTGATCTGTCTTTCTTGTTTTACTATAATTTTCACAGGATGCGGCACACTTTTCTCTTTTGGTGTCTTTCAAGAACTCTATCAAACAATGTCACTGGAAGCAGATAATCCTTTTAGTAAGCAAAATGCTGCTACTATAGATATAATAGGAACCCTTTCTGCTTCAATTATGACACTTTTTGCGCCATTCGCTACGGCCTGGTCTAAGCGTTATTCGCCTAGGATCGTTGTTTCAGGGGGAGGTTTTTTATTTTTTCTAGGTTGCCTTTTGGCAAGTTTCTCTCATACTCTTTGGCAATTCATTTTAACCCAAGGTTTACTAGTAGGATTAGGAATATGCTTTTCCTATATGCCTGCTATGGCCGTAGCGCCAACTTGGTTCAACAAAAAAAGAGGTTTTGCATTGGGAATAATGTCTGCAGGTACAGGAATAGGAGGTTTAGTATGGGCTCCTGGTTTACGTGCGTTAATCAATAATGTAGGATTTAGGAACGCATTACGGATCTCCGGCGCTATCACCGGTTTTTTGATTATTCTTGCCGGTGTTGTGCTTGATTGGGATCCAGAAACAAAATCCAGACTTTCTAATCAAAAAGCTGAAAATGGATCGCAACAGTTTCCTCTTTGGAAAGTCCCTCTTGTAGATATGCAATTAGCAAAAACACGAAGATTTTGGGCACATTTGATTGGTTGCGGTCTTCAATCGGCAGCGTATTATACTCCTGTTTTCTTTTTATCCGCTTACGCTCGCACTTTAGGATATTCTGCAGCTCAAGGTGCAAATTTTATCGCTATTAATAATGCATGTAATGCGATCGGTAAGATTTGTATAGGACTAATAGCAGATCGATTTGGAAGAATTAATACGCTTATTGTTACAACGATGATCAGCTCTTTTGGTATATTGATATTTTGGCTTCCTTCTTGTCTTTTTCAGCAAGATGGTCCAGCAAAAGGACTATTCCTTGCGTTTACTTTATCTTATGGTCTTTTCGCCAGTGGTTATATTTCTCTTTTTCCAGCATCGTTGATTGAGCTATTTGGTTTCGCAGAATTTGCAAAAGTGAATGGATTTCTTTACATGGCAAGAGGCGTTACCGTTCTGTTTGGCACACCTCTTGCTGGCTTACTTATCAATCATAACGTAAATCTACAGCCAGGAAGTATGAAAGCTTCAGATTCTGGTTATTGGAAAATGGCAATAATGATAGGAGTGCTACTTTTTGCATCTTCAATTTCAGCATATTGTGCAAAATTCGATAAAAGAGTTCATTCTCATAGGCTCCAGGAGTAGTTAAAGGGACAGTAGCAATAATCTCAGCAAACGACTATGTAACAAGTTGGAGTTAAAGTGTAATTTCATAGAATCTAGTAATACTAGTAAAATAAAAATCATGCAATTATTCACTCAGGCCTATCTCAAGCCATATTTCTAAGTCAATTCGGCTATATGATTCTACTATTGATCCGTTTATTGTATTCTGAAAGCAAGCTTTTTTCCCAATAATTCCCACCAATTTTGGGAATTTCGGACATTATGGACACTTACAAGAAAAAACAAGTACGAATATTTGACTAATGACAAGCAGTACTAATATTCAAGTTGTATTAAAGGTTTATTTCAATATTTGAATTCAAGAAGGATTAAATAGAGCAGAATTAGGTGATAATAGTAAATTCAGGATTGAACAATAATCGTAACAATTCACAAATGAAGTCATTGAGACTTCATTTATTCTTCTTCAGAGTCGCTTTTGCAGCACTTCCTGGCGTCATGTCGGAAAAGGTGCCTTCCAAAAGAGGCTGGAATGCTTTTAAGCCATCTTTTGAGCCTAAAATACTGTCTATATTGTTAACGTAATGTCGCATGGCTACATCAGCTTCAGGAACCAAAGCAAGGGCTGCGAAATGAGCTTCATTTTGCAGCATTCCATCGTCTAGACGTGTCGAAGTTCCGTTGTAAATTGAATCTTTTATCGCAGCAACTGCGGCTGGCATACGTCTTGCTAACCTGATTGCCCATTCTAGCGTTACTTTGTTTATCTCTTCAAATGAACAAATTTTATTCACAAGACCAACTTTTAAAGCCTCTTGAGCGGTCAATAAAGGATTATCGATAGAAATTTCTAATGCTCGTGCTGAGCCAAGCATATTTTTTAGCATCAACGTTCCTCCTCCTCCAGGTAAGAGACCTATAGTTACTTCTGGTTGTCCTATTCCACTTCCACGAAGACCATTTTTAGAATCTCCTTCTGGAGGCGTATCTGCCATTACACGAAAATCGCATGCAAGAGCTAATTCACAACCACCTCCCATTGCCCTACCGTTCACTTTAGCAATTGTCACTTGAGGAATGCTACGAAGAAGTCGCGTACATTCATGATAAGAATTCAAATTTGACATTCCATGTAATATTGTTTTACGTGCAAGCCATCGAAGGCCAAAAGCATTAAGCAAGCGCTCAAATTTCAAAGCAAAACGTAAGAATAGCATCGATCGAAGAAGTCCCTTAAAAGGAAGTTTTTCCATCAAACTATATATTTCAGTCACATCGTAATGTGAAGTAAAAATATCACGAATCCCTGATGAAATGATGACGGCACCATATTCTTTTGGGTTTAAAGAGCGTAGAATTGCGCTAATTCCATCTAAAATTTCGCCTGTAAGACTGTTTTGGAAAGGAATAAATTGTTAGTACATAATAGGATAAAGATCCTTGTGGCATTGTTCAGAATGGTACTCACAAATTGTATGGCGGGTTAAGAATTGTGATTTCCAAAACTCTCGGTCCTACTTTTTTCGATGTGACTTTCTTTTGTCCTTGTAACATGTTGACGATGACCTTTATAAAAGTATTCTGATGGAGGTAAGAACTACATGATCAAGATCTGCCATACATTAACTTTTTATACTTTCTACCTACTTGTTTGTATGATAAAATTGACGCGTAAGCGGTGCGCTAAAATAATGCCTAAGTTTGAATTTCTTCCGTTCATGTGGGGAGAAGGCCGAGAATCTCGGTTTTCCTAAAAGCCAAAAATTAGAGAAGGCCGAAAAAATCGGCTTTCATGTGTACTAGCGGAGACTAAATCCATTCTTTAACTTTCACATGAAACATTTATCAAAGTAGTACCGATCTATTCTAATTAATCGAAGCGACAATCAAGACTTAATCGTATCCATATTCTATATGGAGAATCTCGCTTACCCCTAATCTTTTTGACAGATTAAGAAATATAGTATTATTCTTACCGGCAATATATAGGATACTGTCCGGTTAAAATGTACTGCAGCACTGCGCAATGACATTTCTCACCGAACATGCGCAAACCCACAAACGCTTTTAAAGTTTTGAATGTCATATTTTTTAAAGATGACATTGCCACACTAGCCCGGGATTCCGATACAGTAAAGATAGATTTATATATAAAATAAGCTATTAAGTCAAGCCACAAGTACAGGGTAAACTCTCTTGTTGGTTGCGAGTTTCAAGAAAGCTCTGATTGTACAAATTTGTTTATATGCTAAAGCAAGCACAAGTATCCCAAAAATGATGTTACTCTGTAGAGATACGGTATAGGCAAACTTGATGAACCAACGATGACAGAGAAAGAGTAACGTAACTGGACGATTAATACAAGACAATAATGCGGACAGCCTTAGAAGTGATATGCGCAACTTTTCATCAGCTTCATTTGCCACAAAAGTCTGAAAAAGCAAGGTGGCATAGGTCAATTGCTCTAAAGTGCCTTGAAATAACCAAATGTGTCCAATAATATCCGGATGAGGAAGCCTGAGAGTGATTTGAAGAACGAACATCGTAGCAACAAATGTCACTAAATGATGAAACAGAACAGGAAATGACATCGATCCAACAAATATATATTCAGCAATATAGCTTCCAATCAACCCAGAAGCTGCTGTAATCGAGTTCTGTCGAAATTTGAAAAGAATCAGAGGAAGGATATTTGACGATGTTTGGTAGGAAAGATATAATGCTATGCCTTGCACTTGCTTAAAAACAATATAAGTAATAGTGAGAATATGTACTAATCGGAAACATGTTGTCCTTTTACTACGTTCATTTAGCTTTTCCCATGTTTGATTGCCAAAGAAGGCGCTCGTAAATCCTATAAATCGGTAAACAATTTGCATCAAAAAGTATGAACGAACTGCAGCTTCAAGAAATTTTGCTAATAACATAGAAATCCTTTCAAAACCCTCTCGATTACTCAAAAAAGTTGATGTATGTTGTAACATTTTCTGAATTTTTGAAGTTGAGAAAGGTTTGGTCATTATGATCCTGAGAAGAGAAAAGTTATACTCTATTTATAGTTTAGGATCTTCTCCAAATATTTTCTACTATAAACGTATACGACTCTACATATTTTGAAATTTCGTTATATTCGTCTGAGGACATATGGTAGAGAATGAAGAAAAATTATTATTCCGCCAAGGATGCAGTTACTCGATTTCTGAATCTAGGCCTTTTCCAACATTTAAGAAAGTATTGATAAGATATCACCATCAAGCAGATTTAATACATAACGGTCATCCTAATAAGACTACTTACATACAAAAATCAGGAAATCGTCCCGTATATGTGTCCGTTAGACGATTCATGTATGCTTGTACTGTTATGCATAATTTTCTAGACCGCCGGATAAAAGTCTTTAATGACGGCTCAAGCGGATGTGTCTAGAGGTCTATTAGATGTAACGATTTTTCTTTTCAAGGAAAATATCGAGGTAAACAGACGGTGCTATATACATAACTCTACTTCATTAATTTTACGTTCTAGAACTTTATTATTTAACGTCTACACAGATCTCTCGCCAGAATAGCTCAGCAGGAAATGTATTTTTTAGCGCTCCCGGAAAGGTCAGAATATGTTAACACATAAGGCGTGCGCTGCGCAGCGCTATTACCAAAAGAAGGGTAAATCTGCTTTTAAGCCTAATATGGATATGATTTGTAAATTCTCGCTTGAATATAAAAAGACACGCTTTATGTATACCGGTATAGCGGCCCTTTATAAGAAATTTTTGTCGCCAAACGATTCTATAGATTTATGCATTTACTTGCATATAGATGTAAGAAAGTACGGTACGTAGATCGTTGTGAAGAGGCGCAAGTCTTACGCAGATTCAAGGAGCAGTAATTCACGCCGCCAAATCTTTCTATTATACACAAATATAAGGAAAGCAAAATGATTTATTTTTGGATTAAAAAAGAATTGATCTTTCCTTGTACAAAGTTGCGGAATCCAACACTTGACCTGAGGCAGAGGAAATAAAGTTGTGAGTCATATGAGTGATGTTATGGAATGTGAGTAGTGAATAACCGAATTTTGTATTATTTGCGTAAGTGACATAACTTGGTAGAGGATTAGAAAGAGGATCTAAACCTTCAAAATGACCTGCAGCACCATTTGTTAGATAAAGTGGAGCTTTAGGATTGTTTAAGCCATTTGGATCGGTAATATTTTTTGCAATTGGAGCATTCCTTTCCATTGCATGAACATGACCTGATAAGACAATGTCAACGTTATATTCGTTGAACAATGGTTCGAAAGCTGCTTGACATGTATAGCATAAACTGCTTGCAACATACCAAGGTCTATGACCTAAAGCAACAACCCAAGGTGTAATTGCCCGATTGACAGATTTCAAATCTTGCTCGATCCATGCTAATTGAGCACCAGTAGGAGCAAATGGTCCTTCATTATCTCCTTGACCTCCTCCGAATGCATCAGGAGCGCCAGGGAAATCTGTTTCTGTAGTATAATGAATGTAATGAACCATTCCATAATTATAACTATACCAAAAGTTACCTACACCTTTTGAAATATCTGCAGGCATACGAAAACGGTTAATATACCCTGTAAAATTTGTTTGGCCAACAGGACAGATACTTTCCGTATATCCTTTCGTACCACCGTTGTCACAATTTGCTTCATGATTTCCGACAGATACCATATATGGTTTAACGGAAGTAATGTTTTCTAATTGAGTATAAAATTCTTCATTAATTTGCTCATACACTTGAGGTCCTGTCGATAAATCAAAAGGTAAATAACCCAATAATTCTTCTTTTAACCAATAATCTGAATATGCAAAATCTCCTGGATGTAACAAAAAGTCAAATTGATCCAAAGTTGTCGATAATCTTTGAATAGTTGTAATTTCTCCTGGCGCTAAAGCAGGTGGATATTTTTCATTAAAAGATAAACCCAAAGCACCAAAAGTTCCCATATCTGCCACCATGGCAACCGTGTGAGGTGAACGATCACCATCTACACGAGAAGTTTTAAAGTTAAATGTTTGATTGGCAAATGAATTGCTTACGCTGTAGTAATAGGTGGTATAGGGTAAAAGACCTTTTAAAACAACATGATTAAGATAAGTTGTAGAAGTTGGATAAGTGACCGATTCAGAACTTGAAGCTTGTTGCCAAAGTGTATAAGGTGTTAGACCATAATACACTGTTGGTTTATCTAATTTTGCATGAGTTGACCATGAAACTGTCATGCCAAACGAACCATGAAATGCGGTATGATGTTGACTTGGACGAACATTATCATTGATAGATTGTGAACATAAAGCTGGTATGATTGCAGCAAAGGCAATAAAGACCATCAAAAGAGCACGTCCAATCATTTTTTCACTTTAAAGAAGAGGTGGATGTTTGGTCCTAATTAAAAGATAGCCTCAATTACATATATATATATTTATATCTCACATGGAACATTAAAACTTTCGACACTTCTGAATCTTCTGAATCTTTTATCTGCATGCATGGCAGGGAACGTGGACTAGCGGGAATTCAATCTTAATTAATTTATTCATTATAAGTGCAGATCAGGAACTTAATTATTATTATATCTTTTTATTCGCGAAAATGTGTGTGCATATATGCAAGTTGAAAAACGCTAAGGAAGCAAGCAGCTGTGCCGAATGTACCTGCGGGGCTTCTCACAAGCCGGCGGTTAAGTTTTTACTAACTGATTTTTCACAATGTTCAAAGCTTAGAGTAGGATTTCCTTCGTTTGATGCCGTGCCGCACAGCGCAAAGAAGGAAGCCAATTTCAAATTTAGTCTAAAATAAATTCCAAGATTGTGAAGTGTGTTTGTTATTGGAAAGTGCTTCTTGACCGAAAATAAAACGTAAACAGAGAGTTCGCTGAGAATAATTGAGCCACGAATTAAACAAAACAGAATAATTATATTTCTATTTTTATGAAGCCTACACCAATACTGTCTGAGAGCGGTAACAGTCGTTATGTTATTTAGACCGTATACTCTTTGTCATTCTTCCTATGTACAAGGGACAGTGAAAGATTTTTGTTGGCTCTTCAAGTTGGTTTAGGAGGAAGAGGTTGACCTTGAGGATAAGATTGGTATTGCATACCAACAAACGGACTATCGGTGTATTTTGGAGAATTATCCTTCGAAGCGTCTTTATAAGAGGGTGGACTTCCTCCGCCGTGTGAAGAAATTTCATTAACGCCTTGATTGAGAACGGGTCTTGAAGCAAAAGAAAAATCTAATTAGAAAAGATAAACAATACACATTCCTTCATTCAAACCAACTCACCCATTCGCGCCGTATTGTGAATTCTTTGCACCCGAATCCTTTCCAGGTTCTGATTTACCCTTACCAATTACGATAGGAGCGGGAGCAGCAAGAGATACTGCAAGCAGGACGAAACAAGAAATTGCAAGAAGTGAGAATGAACGCATGATATAAATGAATAAAAGAAGTGACCAGCACTTTGAATAAAGAGAAAAAAGAAGAAACGAAGGAAATGATATTGCTGTAAAACAAAAGCAAAAATTATTGCTGCTTTTATACCTTTTAGATATGTTCCTGATTTGCCTGTCCTTCCAGATTTACGCCAAAGCACATGACAAAGGCAAAATTTCACTGCTTCCTCAAATGCACCAACGCCACACAAAATAAACGCGAGGTACGCCAACTTATACCGCGCTAGCATCAATTGATGTGTGAATGTAAGATCCTCAGGAAAAATAGTTGAAGGCAGATACTTCAGCCTATTTTCTATTCATTCGCATGGATTTTATGCATTTCCTAGTTCTTAATTCATTGATGTGTGAAATGAATATCGATTAAAGATCGCTGAATATAGTAATAATGATACTTATAAGTAGCCAAACTGCTAGGATACGATTGGCGGATGTCAATCTCGGCGCACTGCTTTGAAGGTATGTCGTGGCAAGAGTAGTATCATTATTTGCTACTATCACAGCTCGATTATAAAGTTGTATCGATGGGTTGTAACGCAGGTCAGATAAGCAACTACCTCCGCCAACACATGTGCTCTCTTTTTTGTCATTGAGAAAAAGGCATAACGTGTAATTGAAGGGATTGATGAACCAAATAGTACTGTTGTCTGTCAAGCTAATTGTAGTCGCTTGTTCTTTATTAAAAGGTGTACCGCCTTGAGGAAAGTAAGTAGTAGGTACGACAGATTTCGTTTCACCTTTAAAGCAAGTTCCAGTACTACCTATTGCTATTTGAGGAACATACCAAGGATACTGATTATTTCCAAATTTTTAAATTTTCAAAGTAGGTCAAATTGATGGACATTTTCTTCGACTTCGTTTAAAGAAGCTCGTTGTCTTAAAGAAAGAAGCTGCTCAACACGTAAAAGAGAAATATTGTCTCTATGCATGTATTCTTTGCCTCCACCTTCTATGCGTGTCAACTGACAACTTTGTGTTATTGCACTGTGTAGCGCATGTGTAAACAATCTATCAGAACCACTCGCTACCTTAGCTTTAGCCTAATGTTTCGCTATCAATAGTTAGCGTGAGATTTTATGCTTACGCAGTAGGTTTAGCTTATTAAGAAGCTTGGCATCTATTCCCTAGTTGAGACCCGCATGGTACCGTTCACGTGTTTGAATGAACTGTGTGTTCTGGTAGATCTGTATATCTAGTATCTGCATGAGGAAAGAGGCCCGGAAGGAAATCGATAGTGATACTAACAATATTTAAGTCGAGATTGAACCTTATCTTGTCCCTTATTGCAAGATTTGAATATTCCCTTGTCGTCAGATAAGCGGAATGAAGGGCTATGTGTACTCGTTGGTTTTATTATTTGGATGTAGAGAGTAGAAAGCGCTAAAATCCAAATTATTGGTACAATGACACTGTTAACATATGCACATTTCAAACCTCGTGCTCCATTTGGCGCATCTTCAACAGTCAAATTTCTGGAAGCGTCCATTCATGCACGTATGTACATCACACTTGTATTCTTTACAATCATCTCATTTATCTCAGGTATCATTATTTCATCATACATTTGGTGCCATTACACCTGTGTTATCTCATTTCATATCTCCAAAGACACAATCTAGTGTTTTTAATGGACATCTTAGCGCTGCGCAGCGTAACACTCAAAAAGTAGTGTTTAACTTTATTTACGTGTCAGAAAATAATTTTATAAACATCATCACATATTCACGATGCCAGAAGTACGACCACTACGAAGCACCTTGCTAACGGCTCACGAAAATCTATCTCAAATATCAATGAGGATAATATCGATTATACATGGAAGTGAGATTGCGTTAAGCGTGCTAAGCAAATTAGTAGGTGCAGTATTACTTATCGCTATCTTTTCTATAATTATTGCATGGCAATTCAAGATTCGGACAAGTCGATTACATGTACTTCAATTAATAGTATCGGCTAACTATGTTGCCCTTACTATTTTAAATAATGTCGTGCGTTTACCATCTAATTCGGATCATTTTTATTCGATAAGAATTTACTCTCTCTCACTACTAACAATACTGCAAATTTCTCATCTTTTTGGTCACTGGAAAAACTACCGAAGCTTCCTTCATTCAATTTTCCTTTATCATATCTGTTTTGCTTTTCAATGCTGCCTTCTTCCTGGCTGTTGGGAATTACTTTTCAAGTTCTCCGAAGAGAGTGGTGAAGGTTTTGTTGAAATTTTGATGCTTTTTCTCTTCGTCATCTTCACTTTCTGGATGATGTTTGGATTCGTAGCTCCGGATAGTGCAATGCAGGCCAGAGAAAAACAAGTATCTCAAGAAGACAAATCGTTTTTTGAGCGTAGATTTGTAATTGCCAACATATATACACTATCTTTTGATACTATCTTTCTCGTTTGTATACAATATGCTTGATTTGATACTCATGATGGGCAATAAATGCATTATTCCGAAATGAAGAAAATTCAACAACAATCAAAATTTTCGTATTTTGCTCAGAAAAGAATTATTCGATATTGTTCTTGCTCAAGTTTTGAAATTGTTTGATTTTTTCTCTTTACCATTCGTAGGTACTTCTGGTGTTTAAGGGGTGAAAGAGGAGATAAAAAGAAAGAATAGAATGCTTTTAAGCGGCTAATAGAGTATAGGCTTGCGGCACTTATCTAACCGCTGATTTTAGCATTGACAGATCCTGTGCCTCCGAAAGCTTCGGTAGCAAAGACTTGATAATTAGAATTTATATTTGTATCACCTTGTGCGAAACCATACTTTTTCCAAGCAGTAAAATGATTTGATAGGGTTACCATACCTGAATTGCGTTTTTCTTGACGTACGGAAAAGAATTGACCAAATGTTCTTGTACCCTGAATAGAGGGTTGATTGACTTGTGTATGTTTACAAATTTTATATTGCGAGCCATCTGAGTATACATTACCGACAATCTGAGTGTTATTGAGGGAACAGGGATCTTGGCTATAATTTTCTACTATATAATATTCCGTTAAAGGTGAATTAAGCCAACCATAAACTGCCAAATAGGAGCTTTGATCAGATTGATATAGAGTTGCAAAGGTGATTTTTCTATCAAAAGTACCTGTGCTCCAACCTAGTCCTACAACGAAATCGCTCGGGTTGTTCCAGCTACCTGAATAAGTGCCAGCTTCTTCATTATACTTAAATTTGGCCAAATTGCCGTTATAACTTTGTACGTAATTTATTGATTGAACATCTTGGGATAAAGTACTTGTTGTAGGGCTGGAAATTGTCAAAGGACTAATAGCAAGAGCGAAGGGAAGGACAGAGATTAGCTTCATCGATTAATATAATATCTTTGATACTGAAATATTTATCAATTTCCCACCGCATTTAAATATCATTCAGTATATTTATACTTTTTCCTCAATCGGAATATTCAAGCACCGGCAAGGTAAGCTGGAAGAAAGGCTTGCAAGCAATTAGTCTAGCTGCATGACCCCACACTCGAATCAAATCCATCATCGTGATCGCCACCCTATTCGAAATGCCCCTTCCAAGATAGACGCCGGTGATGGCAAAATGTACCCTTCTTCCGCATATTGATCAAGGTGCCGGCGCTAGTAAATTGTGCCTTCTAGAGATTCCCATTCGGCCGTAATAAAACGACGGCATAAAATCAAGACCGGCAATCATATAAAGAAGCGAGAAAAATAAGCTAAATCGGTATCACCACGCGCTAAAGATTCTCCATTCGCATTATCGGTTATTTATATTATGATACATTATATTTAATTTACCTACGCCAGGCAGAATCAGCATCATCATGTATCTCTGGTTCGACAATGTAGCTTCTTTTATCTTTCTTTTCTTCAGAAGAAACATGAAAACGTTGATCTCGTTCCTGAAGAATATGGCTAGGTAACTGTTCTTCTTTGGTAAAAGAGGTCATCAATTGTGGTATTCCTAAAGGTAATTTATCGCCTCGATCGGTTTGCCATAAATGAAATACTTTACCATATAGTATAATCACTTCTTCCATTTCTTTATTTTCGCCTATTTCCCAAATCGAATCAGGTATTATATCCGGTTTTGGCATGATTAACATACCACTTTTCACTTCATAAATGTGACTATGCCATAACTTTCGTTCTTCTTCATCTAAATTTTTATATAAATGTGGTTTGATCATATATTCGATCCCAATCAATCTTGCATTAGGTTCAGGACTATCGTATAAGATGCATTGACGAACATCTTCGTTTAAATGTGAACAATAATGATTTGTTTCTATAAATCTTTTTGGATCATTTGCATAAGCATGAAAAGCATTTAAATGCGCACAAATACGTTTTGTTGGTTCAAAAGATTGTCCTACACTTGCAATACTTTCCAACGTTTTATTCTTGACTGATTCCGGGTGTCCTTTGACTGCATTAGTTGTTGTATGAATTTGTTGCATAATGGGATTGATGGCAGACGGGAGCCAAGTTTATACATCGATTATACTCCACATCGTATATAAGAGGGAGTAATCAATAGGACCCTGCCTAAAAAGTTCACCTGGGCGCTGCGATGCGCAGCGCATACTTTAGTGCAGCTAGGCTACAAAACGCAAGTAATCCAATCAAAAGTCAGATAATTTAGTTTGAGTCTTTTATGGCAAGGCAGAAGAAGTTACTTTGATCGGTTTTGAGGCCACTACATTTTATCTCAAGAAGAAATTTATTTTATCGTGATGGCAATCTGTCAAGACCGGCGACCTTACATTTAGCGTGAAAAGTAAGCTAGCCATGCAGTGCGGGGGTCCACGCTAAAAAGAGATTTCCGCAGGAAACTGATTCTTTCCGCTTTGCCGGTGGTCTGTTATTTCTCGTGTAAGTGTATATAAGGAGGATGTTTCTCAACAAAGTAGAATGAATTTGAAGGGAAACATGTTGTTTGCATTTGATCTGATTTTTTTCGTGGTATTTGTACTGATTATACCTCAAAGTCTAGCTGTCACGCACCTTTTTCAAAATAATTTAAACTTTACGGAAGATGGTAATCATAATAGCTTCTTACTCGTTGAGGTAACCAATCAAACAAAAGTTCAAGATGTATGTTCTCAGTTTATGGAAAGGTTAGTCACGGTTGAAGAAGCGCAGAAAGATGTAAGCGATTTGACAAGATTGATAAAGTATCAAATTTATTCAGGACATATCTCAGCTACAAGTCATTCTATACAACTGTCTGATGGAGAGGTAATTCTAACTCACAACTCGGGTGTACTTCAAGTCAACAGAACCAAGCCTTCTGCTCAACATAGATTGGTGCTATGTACTCAATCGGACAAGCAAGTCACAACAACAGACAGTGTGGCAACAACAACAAATATGCTCAATGTGACTATACCACAATCACAAAATATTTATACTGGCTATCGTAATAAGAAAAGTTTTCGATTTTTTGGTATTCCTTACTCAAACACTCCTGCAAGATGGACACATGCAAAAGTGAATACAAAGACGAAATCTTATTTCAATGCAACCTCTTTTGGTACAATGTGTCCTCAATCAGGATCTAGTATTAATGATGAAAATTGTCTATTTCTTAATATTTGGACTAACTATATTCCTTCATCTTCTGAAACTGGTAAAAATCTTAAACCTGTTTTATTCTGGATTCATGGAGGTGCATTTACCGGAGGTTCAGGCTCAGATCCAACTTTTGATGGTGGCAATTTAGTTTCGCGTGGTGATGTGATTTTGGTCACGATCAATTATCGTTTAGCAAATCTAGGATTTTTAAATGTGCCAGGTACGAATATAACGGGCAATTATGGTTTAGCAGATCAAATTGTAGCCTTACAATGGGTACAAAAGAATATAAACGCTTTCGGCGGTGATCCAGAAAGGATTACCATTTGGGGTCAAAGTGCAGGAGCGGGAAGTGTACGTGCTTTATTAGGCAGTCCTGAATCGAAGGATTTATTTGGTGCAGCTATAATAGGTTCTAATTTAGGCGGATATGATTATGGAACCACATATTCACAATATTATACAGCTAAAGAAAGTTATGATGTTGCGGGTAAAGCGATTGTAACAGCAGCAGGATGTAACGGTAAAGGGGGATCAGCTGTCAGCCAATGCCTTGAACGTATATCAGCTTATGATTTTCAAAATACACTGCCTAACGAGCAACCGGCTAATGGAAATAGTGCTCGTTTCATTATCGTTGATGGTAAATACATCACCGAAACAAAACTTGAAGTTACTGATCCAAAAAAAGTGACAAGTATTCCAACTTTGTGGGGAAATGTAGCCGAAGATGCAGCAGCTTTTCTTCAATTTTCTGCTTCAGGAACTAATCGAACAACTGCAATCAATTCAGTATTGTATGGTAATCAATCTACCTATGCAAAAGAAGCTTTAAAAGATCAGGAACTTTTCCCTCTCGGATCTTCTTTATCACAAAATGCTTCCTTAAACGCTTTCAATCTTTCCGCTCAGATTGCCACTGATGTAATCTTTAGATGTTTAGATCAAGAAACAGTCACAAGCGCTTTGAAACATAAGTCATTCTCGGCAGCGTGGTATTATCAATTTGAAAGAACATATCAACCTAGCGGTTATGATCCTAATGCACCTGTTTGTGACGCTCCAAGAACCTCAAAAAAGCCAAACGGTGATCCAAGTTTACCTTATCTTCGTTGTCATTCTGGCGATCTTTTATTTGAATTTGGTAATTATGCCAATGGAGCAGTAATGTTTCGTGATGAGAACGATTTACCATTCACTGCTTTAATTATGGATTATTGGACTGCATTTGTACGTAATCATGATCCAAATCCGTCTTTGAAATATTTGACTACAAGAGGATATAATAGCACTGCAAATACGATCATAAAAACTGGAAGATGGATAGAATCACAATCACACAGTACAAATGTTCGATTTTTAGACGCTTTGCCTCAGCAGTCATTTAAAGATATACGCTCAAAACAATGCGATATAGAAGGAATTCCGAGTAAGTTTATTTTGCTATCACAGATGAATTGATTAAGAAAGAGAAAAATTTACGCTAGATTCTTCTCCAACAACTTTTTTGTATTTTAAAAAAAATGTATTGAGGAGCATACATTTGAAGTTATATTATTTTTGCATTATTCAACTCTTTGTACGGTCTATACCTTTTTTATTCTTTCAAAGGAGCGAGAATATCATCGATTGTTGACCATTGCAGAATACCAAAACGTTCGTTGTCATCAGTTGGCCAGCTACCGAATCCTGAGAAGATATTTTCACCATACTGAAGAGCTTGCCATATTGGTAAGCTGTTCGCTTCTGGTTCTGTATCTGAATCCTTTAATTGCTGAATTTGACTTCTCAAACTCTCCAGACTTCCACAACGAAAGAGTGTGTATTGTTGACCCGAAATACGAGAAGCATGGGTAACTAATTGGTTTGGACTCATTGAAACACTACGAATATGAACTACTTCTGGTGGATCCATGCTAATGGCTACGCGAGCAGTATACATAGCCACATCCTTTACTGTGGTAAAATCCGTTTGAATATCTGGATTATCTCCCCAATAAAGGATTTGCTTCTTAGAAGAATCGATGTATCCTTGAGTGTGCGTCAAAAGATAAGCTAAAGCACCGTTAAAGATGGAAGTACTTTTGATCGATTCGTTTCGGAGCTGTTTGGCGAAGCTAGTATGATAAGAAAGAAATAGATCATTAGCTTTGTTAGATGAAGAGGAAGTTCTATGTTTATCACTCACTCTCGGCGTAAGTCCAAATTACGATTGCGGCCACTTTCAAATCTTGTATAATCAATCGAAAAGTCAGAAGGAATGAATCGTTGAACCTTTGCCTCCAACGCAGCTTTTAGTAATTGACTTTGGGCGATTTTGATGATTTTCGTAGTACCATTTAAGGCAGATACGACACATTGAGAGCCAGTGCAAGCTTTGACTAAAGAATCATGATCGTCAAATTGTGCTTCAACAATTTCTACGCTTGGATCAATTAATTTGCCCGACTTTTGCGCCGAACGTACAATCGCTTTTACCTTTACTCCCATCTTGACTAATTCTAAGACAATTTGCGAACCTACATCTCCAGTAGCGCCGGCCACCGTTATTTGTGACATACTTGCGTATCTCTTACTATACTGATACGGTATTGAATTCATAGAGTGGATATTCGATAACGGCTTTATATAGGATAGCAAAGGCTCTACTATCGCGCTAAGATTTCTTGCGCGGAAAAAGTGAAAGTTTGCGCGGAAAATTATAAACGAGTTTCGCATAGTCTTGTTAGCGTTCTTGTAGCGGATTGATTATTCTACATGCATTACTAACGTACATGCGTCATTATTCACAGGAGCCGGCTGAATTTACTCGGTAACTTATCTCAGCCAGTAAAGCAGTGCGAATTATAACATTTTATCAAATATATGAAAAGCTTCTATAGTCTTCTTTTCTCTGTCAATCTTCGATCAGATGCATGCAATACTATAGATCTGATTTACCACTTCTCTTTATACGGCCTATAAAATTACAAAGATAAAATAAAGGAAAAAAAAGAAAAGGAAGCATTTGTGGTAAATAATTGATCTTTTTTTTATCAAGGTAATCTGCTTACCTGAAAGAAATTTCGTTTGTCCAAACGCTTGGTGGTTGTTGGTGAATGAGAAGGTATTGCTTAGCCAGATCGTTTACATTGATACGCTAAAGAAGTAAAAGTTAGTAAAGATCGTTGTGCCCCTCTATCCACCTTTACACTTACGCTATTCTGATATGGTGCTTCGCCCAATTGAGAACTTACAGCACTCGTGTCTAATAAACCGTCAATAACAATATGACATACATGTACGAGCTCTTTTCCTTTTTCTCGTGCCAATGACTCAATCATCATACGCAAACCAGCTTTAGCTGCAGAAAAACCGGCAAAACCTTCAGAGCCTTTCCATGCAGCAGAAGCTCCGGTGAATAATAACGTTGCACGATGGCCAGAATGATCTTTAATTTGACCAACTTCTTCGAGAAATTGGTTTGAAAAAACATGAGCGGCAAGACTGATGAAAAAGAATCGATAAAAAATAATTATCATCAACGGAGAGAAGTTGTGTATTCCTTGTCAGCGTGACTCACACTTGTACTTTAAAAGCTTCCTGCATCTGGGTTTCAGTCCATTGGTTGAATGGACGAGCACCAAAACCAGCATTCGGATTCCAAATGCCGACGTGAAGAAAAGTGTCTGGAGACCATGCTTTTGATGCTTGTTTCACAAATTGACGCACAGAATTGGTATCAGTTGCGTCTACCGAAAACGCTTTAACATTTTGATTACCATTGTCAATTTTTTCATTGATCTCGTTGGCTATCTTGTCTATTTTTGATTGTGTTCGTGCTCCAATCGCTACCGGATGGCCAGCTAAAGCGAATGCTTCTGCTAGCGCTGAACCTAGTCCAGGTCCTGCCTGTTGGAAAAAAGACCAACTCATTAATAATCATCATATATAACATCGTAAAACCCGTTCAAAATTCTTACCCCCAAGAGAACAACTGCTTTTTTTGAGTTCATCGGGAATGAATGTTGATAGAATAGGTATGAAATTAAAAGATAGCAAAATTGGCCGTACATAATGTTTTGCTCGCACTTGAAGATAGATCTTAATTTTCCGCGGAAAGTCGACTTTGCGCGCGGAATTTGTAGTCGGCTTTCCAAAATTAGCGAGATTTAGCGAAAAGAGCGTTGCAGCAGCATATGTATAAGCCGCTTCAACGTTATACTGAGATGATATAAAACCTATCGTTTCTCTCGTCTTTCATTTTCTTTATATTCTCTCATGATTCCCACTAAAATTCTGCAAAATCTTTCGAAAGAGATGATGAAATTATATTACACTCCAGGCACTTGCGCTTTGGCATGTTGGATTGCGTTGGAATGGGTTGGAGCAGAATTTGAAGCAATCAAAGTGGACCCAAAATCAGATTCTTACAAAGAAATTAATCCATTAGGAATGGTACCTGCTCTGGCTATTGATGAAAAGAAGCAGCCTTTGACCCAAGCAGATGCAATTTTACAATATATTTCTGAACGTTTTTCAACTCAATCTACTAATTTAGGCGCAAAAAATGATATTCATCAACGATTCTTATTCAACGAAACTATGGCATTTTTAACTGGAGATTTTCATCCTGCTTTCTGGCCTCATTTTACTCCTCAACGCTTTACAACAGATAATTCCGATAAAGCCCTTGAAGCTGTTCAACTTTCAGCTCAATCACGTATAAATCGAGTAATGAATCATCTTGATTCACTTATCGGTAGCACGTCTAATCATGTATACGGTAATCATAAAAGTGTAGCTGATCCTTATGCTTTCGTCATGGCCCGTTGGTCTGAAAAGCAACCTCAAAGTTGGCGTACATATCCCAATGTAGCGCGTTTTATGAATTCCATGCAAGATGATCCTGTAGTCTCTCGTGTTCTTGCACTTTCAAATAAGTTGTAATGTCAAATAATATAATAAAATGTGCTCGAGAAAAATCCATTTTTGATATTAGTGTAGCGCATGCCTTTACGTAAACACGTGAAAGTGTTGCTAAACGGGCGTTATTTGTAGGTACCAGTGTGGAGGAGTATACATGTTAACAATTTCTCCCCATCAGTTCTTTCGTCATTTCTCACATATGCGCTATAAAAGAAAAAAGCAAGAAAAGAAGAGCTGCGAACCTTGTCGACAACGTAAAAGCAAATGTGATTCTTCAACTCCTTGTTCTTCCTGCATTCTTCATTCGACGAAGGAAAGATGTCGTCCTACTACAAGCAGCCATCAATCTCACATAATAAACTCATTGACGCAGAGAGATGAGTCAATAGGTGAAAAGTCTATAAACACTATAAGCCCTCCTTCTATAATCGATCCAGAGCAAAGAGTGCACGGCCATATTCCTGACATACGAGATTCATTGAAGCAAATCGATTTAAAGCTTAAAGCTTACGAAAATCTCGAAATTGATCAATCTCTACAAGATCTACCTCAACATGTTCAATGGAAAGAGGTGCATCATCTTTTTCCTATATTCAAAGATTTGGATATCATAATACAATACTTTATTTCGGATCTAGTTTGGATTTCGGCAAGTTTTGACATTATTACATTCCAAAGATCTTTTCACAATTTGAACAAAAGTCAATCATCATCTAAATTATTTATTGCCCTCTTGTTTTTCGTTGTAGGAAATTCGCTATCTTTAGCAAAGCATAATGGAAAGATTAACAAGCTCACAGTATCCCAAAGCCCAGAAGTTTTCATAAAACGAGGAGGAAAGGTTTTATTCTCAGACAACCCTTTTGAGGCTCACAAGCCAGATATGGCATCTTTAGAAGCTCATATACTCTTATGCTATTATTTGTCCCGAGACGGTAGACCAGAAGCCCTTAGAAACCAAGTTGGCAAATTGATCATCGATTCCAATTCTTGTCATTTATTTGACGAAACAAAGTGGGATACCACAAAACTTTCGCAAAGAGATATCGAATTACGCAGGCGAATGGTACATGATGTTAAATTGTTAGAAAGTAGATGCTCGTTTCATTTTTTACAACACTTTTTACCAAATTTGATTATCAACGTGAATGAGCCATCATATTACGATGTCGAATGCTTTGATCAAGTAGCCAACGATCTATATACATTCTCCCATGCAGCAGCAATTTCTTATCATAGAGCGAATACATATGTCATCCGAGGATCAAATACAGTGACAGAGAACGTTCTCAATTTTACCAGTATGACTTCAGAAGCACGTTACTCATTAGCAAAGGAAATCGTTGAGGATTTAGAACAATTACAGCAAATGGCATTTTCCCTTCTTGATGATGAACATCAAACCGAAACCACATTTCAAAGATTGCTCATCCGTTCAGCCTTTCAACGACAGAAATGCGTGGTTCAACGGCAATTTTTATTCGATGCAAATGCACCGATGGAACTTCGAGCGGGAGCATTGAAAAGCGCTGAAATGATCACTGGCTTGATTAATGAAATCATTTCTATTCAAGAGGAAGGTAAAACTGCAATGTTCACATCCTGGTTTTCTTGCGATCTATTTTGTGCAATTTGTACTTTTGTACTCTTGATGCAACACAAAGATATCGGAGAGGATGGCTTGACCAAATTTATCTCTGATATATACGATTATTTCCATATCTTTAGCGAAACAGATCGGGTAGCAATGGCAAGCAAAGAAGTCATTTTAAATCTTCTCATCAATAGCAAAAGCATAATGAATAATGTCCATCTTTTCAGTGGCATACTAAGAAACGAACTGAATTCTTCTCTCAATAATGGTCACCAAATATTTTCATCAAACAATGTGTCAAAAGATGATTTACCAGGCTTCAATCGTACAATTCCAGCGGGAGAGGTTAGGCACGTTCCACCATCTATCAATCTTATAGCTCAAGGCGCTTCGACTTCTGAATTTGAAGAAGATCAAAACAGTCTTGAATTAAATTTAGACGATTCAAATAGTTTCCTTTCACATTTCCTGGATTATAACAATATTTTTACATCTATTGAGCAAGGTGATGGCGGAGCATTATTTGATCCTATGGATACATACTGGCATTTTCTCATTGATAATGACCCGAGCCTTCGTAATATCCTTCCGTAGGCGAAAGGCAATATAATAATGTAAAAGTACGAACATGGACACTATTTTAGTATTCTGTTGATTATAGATGTTCTCATTTTCGAGATATAGAGATATTGGAAGTCAAAATTAAGAAACAAATATTGTGACAGACTACTCTGCCTAGCTTCTCGCACCTTTCGCGAGTTTACATCGATGAATTCGGGAATCTATCTTAGTGGCTTTCTTGCGCGCGGTTGGCCATAGACGGAGATCTAGTGTCAAAATTCTCGTGTAAATGCATATCATACTCTTTCATCTTTCTCTATCACAACACTAATCGGCTTTAAATCAATCAAAATCATTATAATCATGGCTGACAGCAGCTTCAAACTTCCACGTCTTGAGAGAGACATTAAAAGCGGACGTCAATTGTTAATGGTGAAGGATGAACCTTTCCTCTGTTTAGCTGGCGAATTACAAAATTCATCTTCTAGTAGCGCATCTTATATGGAAAATCAAATGGAAAATTTACGATCTATGAATCTCAACACAATATTTATGGCAGTAAGCTGGGAACAAATTGAACCAATGGAAAATATATTTGATTTTGTTGAATTGAAGGAAAATATCTTATTGGCAAGAAAATATAACGTTAAGCTTGTGCTACTATGGTTTGGCAGTTATAAAAATGGAATGAGCACATACGTACCTTCTTGGGTGAAGAAAGACTCGAAGCGTTTCCCAAGATGTTCGATTCGTTGTCCAAATACCGATCAAGAGTATATTATAGAGACTTTAACACCTTTCGCAAAAGAGAATTGGATTGCAGATGCAAAAGCGTTTGCTAATTTGATGGCCTACGTTAAAGAAATTGATTCTGTAGAGAATACCGTTATTATGATTCAAGTGGAAAATGAACCAGGATTACTTGGAGATAGTCGAGATCGAAGCTTAAGAGCGCAGTCAAATTGGAATGATGGTATACCAAAAGTATTGCTTGAAAGATTGGCGAAAACAAGATTACATCCAATCCTTCTTTCACGTCTTCCTAATTTACCTAGAATCTTACAAAATGCCACCTCCTCCCCTCAATCTTATGGATGGATAGAAGTTTTCGGGAATCAAGCAGATGAAGCGTTTATGGCAGATGGATTTTCTCGATATGTAGAACAAGTTGCACTTTCAGGAAAAGCGGCTTATGCCCTTCCATTCTTTATGAATACCTGGCTAAGCTGTGATGACGTAACATCTTTAGATTTAGAAGGTATTCCACTAAAGCATAATATGACAACTGCCGCAGGAGGTGGAAATAAACCCGGAGATTATCCTTCTGGAGGATGTTGCCCACAAATGCTGAATATATGGCAAGAGAATGCGCCTTCACTTGATATATACTCTCCTGATATTTACTTGCACAACTTTCATTGGGTTTGCGAACAATATGCAGGCCAAAAGAATACAACACAAACTACATTAATCATTCCTGAAATGAGAAGGGACGAATATGGTGCAAGACGTTTGATGTTGGCATATGGAAATTATGATTGTCTTGCTGCAAGTCCGTTTGGGATTGATACAATGAAAGCGATTGAAGCACCTTTTACGCGTATTTTCAATCTATTAGAAAAAGTAAAGATACCTTTATTAAAAGCAAAACCTGGTTTGGAGACGTTTGGATTTTGCTTTGATGAAATTGATCGATCTCATTCGACAATCGATGAAGAAAGAATAAAGATTATGGGTGAATGGAAGTTAACAATCAAACGCGCACATGTGTTTGGAGTTCCTGGTCCAGGCTGTGGTATAGTGATTCAAGAAGCAGAAGATAAGTTTTTGTGCATCGGATGGGGATATAGCGTTTATTTCTCTCACGAGAACAAAACATTCACCGGTATTTTAAGAGCGATTGAATTGAATTATATAAACACTAAAAATGGCAAAGGAACCCTAGCAAATGGAAGATTATTAAATGGGGACGAAACGCGAAGTGGTACTTGTCTTAACATGCCAAACGAATTTCCGGATGAAGGTGGATTTCCGATCCCTATCACTATTCCCGCTGGCACAGCAATTGCCATTTGTCAGCCGTACGCTTTTTAATAAAGTAACCTTAGGAACAATAATTGCATCCGTTAACATCTCTAGCATGAAGACTGACGATATTGTTGTTCCCGTTCAAAGCTCCACCTCCAACAATTACAATATCTTTCGGATTAAAACCAACAGCAAGAGATCTTGAATATTGACCAGGAGAAGAAGTTGAAATTCTAGTCCATGCATTAGGATTACCATTCTGTTTATTAACATAAAGAGAGCCGTCACTGTACGCATTTGTTACTACTGTTCCATTTGTAGTCTTTACGCCTGATGATCCAGATTGAGCTCCAACTGGCGTCCAAATTGTAAAAGGTGAAGAACTAGGTGCTGTTCCATCTTTTGCAATCAATTGAGTAGAAGCTAAATTATTCCAACGAGTAGGATCATTGCTTATTTTGTAATATACATCACAATTCTTTGTACCACAATATTCAAATGTCATTATATAATTACCATTTCCCATTTGTGCAATTGTTGCCATTCCTGGTCTTGCATTATAATCTGAATCAGTTACATCATCAACCACATTTGACCATGTTTTAAGATCGGTTGTAGATTGATGTACTAACTTTTGACCATACTTTGTATCACGTTGATCGGAGTAAAAGCAATGTAGTTGATTATTATAAACCATCAAAAATGGTTCCCAAACTGGTGTTTTTCCATTTGTAGGATCAGCTTCTCCACCTTTAGCGATATTGGATAAAAATTTCCACGTTGAACCTTTATCGGTAGAAATATATAAATCAATCTTTGTAGCAGAAAGATCTTCAGGAATAGAGTTACCAGCTAACAGGATTGAACCGGCTTTATATCCTGCAAAATCTTGCTTTAATTCGTAAAGGATTGGCTGATAACGCAAACCCCAACCATTAACTTGATCAGTTACGTTACTCAAAGGTGACCAACTTTGACCGTGATTAGTTGATCGAAAGATAGGAAACCATGTCACTCCTCTAGAATAATTTTCCCAAGTTGACAGAAGTGTTCCGGATGCATCATTGACAGTGAGCATAAGTGAACGAGCATAGAGGGTACGTGGAACCTCATACGAAGATGGAGGAGTAAAGATTGTGGTGGAAAAATCTCTTTTAAGTATGGATGCTACCGAAGAAGAAGCGCAAGCAATGGCCAGAATTGAAAGATAAAGAAATTTCATGGCGAACTTTGAAGATATGGGAAAGTACAATGAAATTTCGATGAATGATATATGATCACCTTCTTATACATTTCTCAGATCTGAATTCTATCGTTATCCTGTGGGGATCCCCGCATTTCCAAGAACAATATACGACCCCGCAGATTACTATAAAGCAAGGAGCATCATATGTTGCTGCAAGAATCTTCGTCGAATTAAAGTGGAAATATAAAGTGCAGAGCATATGTATGTGTCTGCACGAGATAGCCGAAAGCTTAAAATGTTCACTAGATCTCCGGGATTATATCGTACGAAATATCTTCTACGCGTTCCTGGAAGACGCGTAAATCTCGGTAATCTTGAGAGCGTTTGCATATTACCCCACTTCCTCTCCTAAGAAGCCTTGGGGGGGTTAAGGTACATCCTATCAATTTAGAACATGTAGCAAATGCACTTTAAGCGAGAATTAGCTTATCCCATACTTTATTATACTACAATAAATGCAAGGAACTAAATCTAAATTCTTCACAAAAAAGAACAATATGTTTCAGGTCATGTGGAAGGAAAGACGGAGCCGCGTTCTGATTTGCTAAGAAGATCTATTTTAATAACTCAACTATTTTTTACTCCTGAATATCATCACAATTCACTTTTATCATGCATCCATTCACCCACTCAGAAGGACTTTCACAGCGTGCACTTCACATTCATCCATTTCAAATTGCTGTGGAAACTAGCAGACCAGTTTCAGGAAGTTTGACAAAAGAACAAAAAGATTTGGCAAGTGGTGTAAAAGATTCAAATCTTAAACAATTGATCCCTGAAAATGCAGCCTTTGTTTCTAAAAAGCTTTATTCTGGCTTTTTGGAGCATGTTGGTAGATGCATTTATGGTGGAATTGTGAATGATCCGGAGCAAACTTGTTCGGATGATTTGCTACTTCCTCTATCCAACACTTCAGTGCAATGGCATAAAGATCGTTTAAAGGTACGAAAAGATGTTTTTGAAGAACTTTCAATTGAACTTGGAATTGAAGCAAAAGAATGGAATACACTTTCAAAAGATCAACAAGCATTACGTCCTTTACTTCGTTGGCCAGGCGGGAATTATGTAAGCAATTATCATTGGCAAGATGGCATTGGTCCTATAAACAAACGTCCACAACGAATCGAATTAGCATGGCATGGAACAGAGAGTAATATATTCGGAACTGATGAATATGTTGATTATTGTAGAAAGTTAGGAGTTGAGCCTTATATTTGTTTGAATATGGGCACTGGAACTATGGAAGAAGCTTTAGCATGGTTGGAATATTGTAATGGAACAGGAAATACTTTTTGGGCTAATTTACGTAGAGCAAATACTGGCAAAGAAGAGCCTCATAATGTTCAATATTGGGGTTTAGGGAATGAGCTTTGGGGAGAATGGCAAGTAGGCAGAATGAATGCAATTGAATATACACGTACAGCTCAAAGATGGGCACATGCACTTAAATTAGTCGATCCTACTATCAAACTTGTTTCTTGTGGAAAAGAAGGAGGATGTGAATGGGATTGGACTGTTTTACAAGGCTTGACGGGTTTGGTAGATTTGCATTCGATACATTATTATACAATGCTTGGTCATCAAAACCATATTCGATCTGATGAGAAAGGTGATATTGGTTCATATGAGAAGAATGTCTTTGGAGCAGCAGCAGCAGAACAATATATCACAACATGCGTAAAATTAATCGATATGGCTCAAATGGAAGCATACAATGCTAAACCAATGGAAAAACTTCGGGATATGGTGAATAAAACGTATCCTGCTCCTATTGGAATTTGTATGGACGAATGGAATGTATGGGATGATCGTAAAGCAACTCCACAACGTGGCTTGGAGCAAGTATACGATTATACAGATATGTTGGGTACAGTTGCATGGCTTCATGTTTTGGTAAGAAATACGGCAAGAATGCCCATTGCTTGCTTAGCACAAAGTGTCAATGTTCTTTCGCCTCTTTTAACAAACCTCACTTCTACGTTACGGCAAGGTACATTTTATCCTGTCAGCTTGTTCGCCAAATATATGTCTGATGGATTTTTATTACAATTACCTTCGTTGCCAGACGTTTATACTGGATTGACTTTTCCAGTTTGGTCACATGAAATTGCTCGACCAGCATATGTGGATGTTGTAGCAATCCTTTTACCATATAAAGGCGCAATTCATCTTAGTATCCTTAATCGACATCCAACAGCAACTTGGCAGGCGCCCTTACGAATTCTTACGGAAGAATTTAAAGTTGAACAAGTTGAAATTCATTCAATTTTTAACAAAGATCTCCGAGCTACGAACACGTTTGAAAAACCAGAAACTATCATTCCAAAACGACAAACTATCGATGCACAAACATGGCATGATTCTAAAGGATTGATTCCTGTCAAGCCACATTCATGGTCTTTGGTACTTTTACGTGGTGAGCTAGCAAGTTAACAATCTGACATCTACAAATATCCTAAATTGGCGTATGTACATATTTACACATCTTTATTATATATTTTTATTCTCACGCTTATTTAACATTAACATTTTTCTAGGCTGAGCGCTTAATCAGTAATAAACAACCATTACCCATTATACCGAGCTTGAAGTTATATCTTGAGATTCCCGAAAAGGTTACCCAAGGAGCTGCAAGCGGAAAAAGCGGGAAGATTTCGGTAATCTCTTGATTTGCAAAGCATTTTATCTTGGCGCATAGCGCGGAGTATTGATACATCGGAAATCTCTATGTAGCTGCTCTGAATTGAATGCTGCAAGCCGAAAAAAGCGGGAGATGTATGTTGAGTATCACAACTGCAGTATGCAATAGATTGCCGGGAATAATGACTCGCTCACTAAATTGATTAATTGATACACTCTATCAAAATTATCAATTCAATATTATATGTAAGGGCTCAGGGACGCCGCCCTGAATTTCACTAAATACTACTCGTGTGCAGCTAAGTCAATTTAAGCCACAATTAATCAATTAATCTGTTGCGATTTTTGTTTTAGCATTCTTCCATTCTCCGAGGTAAAAGTGGGGTTGCGGAGCCCCAGATTGTAAGCAAAAAAAAAACGTTTAAAAGGTAATGGTTCTAACATTTGAAGTACACCTCCTACTCTCCCATCTATACTCCTCCTCCTGAACAATAACAACATGACCCTCCATCCAAAATTATACACCTTTCTGTGCGGCTGTTTTGCTGCCTTTGGATCATTCACTTATGGTTATGATTTAGGTGTTATTGCCGGTGTATTGGAATCACCTGACTTTCTTCGTGTGACAAATTTGGAAAATAAAGATGATGCAACTGCGAATTATCTTGGATTTATTGCAAGTAGTATGGTTTTAGGAGCATTTGTTGCTTGTTTGCCAACATCAATCATTGCTGATAAATTAAGTCGTAGAACGGCAATCGTGATTTCTGCTGGTATTTTTATTTTTGGTGCAATCTTGCAAGCTGCTGCTCAAAATCGTGAAATGATGATGGCAGGACGTTTTATAACTGGTTTAGGTATTGGTGGATTAACAATGCTTGCTCCTTTATACCAATCAGAAATCGCTCATCCTTCAATGCGTGGTTCACTTACAACATTACAACAATTATTTTTAGGAATTGGAGCATTTATTGCAAGTTTAAGTAATTATGGTTTACTTAAACATCATTTAGGAACAGCATTCCAATGGAGATTCGCTTTAGCATTGCAAATCGCTCCTGCAATCCCTTTGGTGACTTGTATGTTCTTCCTTCCAGAATCTCCAAGATGGTTAATGCTTAAAGGTAGAAAAGAAGAAGCACAACAAACGTTAGCAAGATTACATGCAAGAAATGAAATACAAAATCCATTTGTACTTTCACAAATGACAGAACTAGAAGCAGCAGTTCAACGTGATCAAGAAGCAGAAAGAAAGCATGGTGGTTGGACTTCTTTATTCACAAACCGACAAACGTTTAGAAAAGTTTTACTTGGAATCATCTTACAATTTAGCGTTCAAATGACTGGTGTTTCTGCAATTCAATATTTCTCACCTACAATTTTCAGCGTTTTCGGATTTAGCGTAGAGAGATCATTACTATTCAACAGTATTGCAAACGTTTTCGCTTTGGTGGGTGAATTTTGTGCTGTTTTATTTGTAGATCGGGTGGGAAGGAGAATTCCTTTAATCGGTTGCAATTTAGGTTCTGGTATAACATTTATCATTGGAACTGCTCTAATGGCAATTTATCCTGCTACTGATGCAAAGAATAATAAAGGAGCTGCTTATGCATTCGTTGTAATGACTTGGCTATTCCAATGGTTCTTCTCTTTCGGTATCGGTCCACTTTCTTGGACTTATCCGGTAGAAATTTTCAGTACAGGAATGCGTGCACGTGGTACGGCGGTAACGACTATGGCTTCTTACCTCAGTAACTTTATGATTGGTCAAGTTTCTCCTATTGCATTAAAAAACGTTGGTTGGCGTTATTATTTGGTTTTCGCAATTTGTGGCTTCACAAATGCACTCACAATCTTTCTCTTTTTCCCTGAAACAAAAGGTCGTACTCTTGAAGAAATGGATTTGTACATGGAAGAAATGCCTTGGATCGTTGTTGGAAAATCAAAAGCACTTGCAATTTCGACAAAAGAACGTGAAGCTCAATTACAAGTCGGTATCGTACATGACGGTAAAGGTGGTGAAGTTATATATGACGATGCTGCTGCCGTAGAGAAGAAGGAAGGAGATGTAGAAATTGTCTCATTGGAGAAATAATGTTTTTAATAATTAGCAGGTACTTGAGGATTTTATAAATAGGCTTATTTCGTTGCATTTTTCGTTTCATGGTAGTGGAATATAGTTGAAATAATGCTTTCATAATCATTATGGACCTAGAGTTGAATGGATTTTTATATCTGAATACATGATAAGTAGAACAACAATCATATCCTTATTCTGAATTATTGGTTGTTAAGGAAGACTGTATACACGTATCATTCAGGTTGTTGATGTACTGCTAGCATAGTATATCTTTAACTATAAGTAACCTATATAGAAATCTAAAAAGACGCTTAATGAGACAAAAAGTGCTTTGCGTCATAAAATGGTGAGATGTCCATAATGTTCTTATCATAGTTCTGGCTTTTGTCTGATTTTTATCCAGGCATAAGTAAACGGCCCAATTGCAGCCCAAGCGAAAAATATATCTCCAATAAGATGAGCACGATCTTTTGCATTGAAAATGCCCATAAGTGTCATTAAACTAATATGTGCAATCATTCCGGTTGCAGTAAAGTCAAAGAAGACAACATTCGAAAGAGGATCTTCTGCTGCACGTAATACGTAGAAACCCCAAACGATATTTATAATAGCAATCATTTGCTCATACTGTTCTGCCCCACCTGGTCCCCAACGAAGTAGAGAGTCTAAATAATCAGGTATCGGTAAGCGAAGCCAAGCACCAAAGAATGCAAGACTAAAGAAAAAAATCACAGTAAAGCCAAACCATCTTGCAACACGAGTAAAATAAGTAAGCGATTCCCTTTCTGCCAATTTTACTGGAGAAGAAGTTGTTTCTTGATGTGGAGTGTTTCTGCTCATCTTTACAAAGGAGGTCAGAAAAGATGGTTCTAATCAGGTGAATTGATTAAGATAGATCCCATTTAAATATCTTTTTACAGAGTGATCTGAGCGTCATTTTAGTGATTACGACGTCGATAATACTTATAAGTTCTGGATTATAATCTACTCCGACTTCCGCTCCGTTTTTTTTTCGTCTACTTTGAATGCAATTGGAACTTATTCTTCCTAGGTATAAGCTTCTGGAATTCTTTCTGTTTACCCTCGGAAAAATTAACTGAGCATCGAGTCTGCATTGAGTGAGACTTTTAAAATCATTGTTTTTAAAGCTCAGCATATAAAGGGAAGCAATACGAAAATGGTAATGCTCTATGCGCAGCGCAGCGCATTTTTAGAAAGCATTTCTATTTCCTTTTTCAAAAATATAGACTGAGGAGCTTCACCTTTTTTATCATAAGGCGGAAAAGCAGGACAAGACTGAAAGCCAACGCGAGAGTAAAATCTTCTAGCCTGTTGTACAAATGTTCCAGTTTCCACTAAAAGAGTTTTGAAACCGAGCTGTAAAGCATGATGCTCTAAAGCGGATATTAAACGATCAGCCAATCTATAAGTTTGTCCGCGAAATTCGGGTAATATAAACATTCGCTTCACCTCTATTCTTTCTTTGTCCACTTTTCGAAGACCACCTGCTCCAACGTATCGATATTCTTTTGATTCATCATTCAGATCTACTTTCTGTCTTATCAAAAGAAACAGCAAACAGTCTCCTTGGCTTGGTCGAACACCTGGCTCGCCTGGATCTTGAGGATAACGTAAATTAAACTCTTCTCTTTGCATTTTTCGTAATCTTTCAGCATCAGGATTATTCCATAATACTGGAATAATCTCAAATGGAAGAGGTTCTTTTACAAACATTATAACAATTAAAGAGAGAGAAACATAGGTAAGAAATGATGATATTCTAAGCCTATATACCTATAATTACGCTAAAATCCAAAATACGATTGATATTTACACAGCTTTTACGCCCTTTTGATTTACGTCGTCTGAGTCAAGTCCGAGTCATACTTTACCTTTATTCAGGAACGCGTCAATTCTGATTTTAGCTGAACCTTCTTGAACAACGGCTCGAAAGCTGTTTTCTTCTATACAAAGTCCATCGTCAATAGAAGCATCCATACCCATATGAACTGCATGTAAGATTGCACTAGTAGAAGCAAGTGAAAATTGTGAAATTTCAATTGCTAATCTCTTGGTTTCAATTTGTAATTCTTCAAGGTTCGTAACAACTTTATTAATTAAACCTTTACGAAAAGCTTCTTCAGCGTTAAATTCTCTACCCGTTAAAAGAAGTTCAAGAGCTGATTTTCTACCAATATTACGTGGCAATCTTTGTGTTCCACCAAAAGTTGGTATAATTCCAATCTTAATTTCAGCTTTTGAAAACCTTGCTGATTGAATCGCAATTGCTAAATGACTTGCTTCTACAATTTCACATCCTCCGCCAAAACAAATTCCATTTATTGCACAAATAATTGGCTTTCTAAATGATTCTATTCTTCTTGTTAATGCTTGACCTGGCCTTAACCAATTTGCTATTACAGAATCGGAACCTTGAGCGAAATAATGTTCAAGTTCAACGATATCAGCGCCTGCGCTAAAAGACCTACCTTGACCTCCTGTTAAAATAATCACTTTAATACTACTTTCAAGTTCAGCTTTATCCAACTCTTTCATTATACAGTGGATCAATGGCCTTGATAAACAATTTAACTTTTCAGGTTTATTCAATGTTAAAGTTAGTATAGGTCCTTCTTGTTTGCGCAAAAGGAGTTCGCTTTCTTCAGATGTCATTTTGATTCTCGTTCTTGGTAGAATTAGAAAGAAAGGTAAGTCTTTAAGACTTTTAACTCATTAAATATATTCCCTCAACCCGGTCCCCCAAGTCAAGCAAGTCTAGAACACGTGTCAAGAGAGAGAGAATAAGTTTTTATTTTCCATGTGCTGTAAATTACGTTTAAATTTAGGCTGATATATAGCGTGTCGCGGAGGCTTCCCCGCATTTCTATATATAAATGTTAGAGTTTGTGGGGTAGATTATAACGCAAAAAAGATTTATAACTTAGATAAGCCAACTATTATAAAGCTAAACTTATAAAAAATCTTCTTCCCTTTTTTTAGCCAAGCAAATTCAATTGGTTGAAAAGATGTTCGAGTTAAAATCATAAGCTATGATGTGTACTTTAGGCAATCCTTATACTGTACGTTTCTATTCGTTATCATTATGGTGATCTTCAATTAGCCTACTAATAGACAAGTTGTTTTTCGTCATAATTATGATTTTCCATTCTCTGCTTAAATCATAAATTTTTAGACTATATTTATACATTATCATGATTCAAATCCTTCTAACGAATATTCTGCTATAAGAGGATATAGCAGTACTATAGACATTATCAGATAAACAGGAGAATAGCAAGAGTGATAAACGTAAAATAAGAGTATTCGCATTTTAGACGCTTTAGTACTTACATCGATCGCGCCTTAAAACCAGAGAATTGATGCTTATTTTGACTTTAGTAGTTGATACGTACAGTTAATACCTAGAGGAATGACGATGAGAAAAAAGTTAAATCACGTAGGCCCATCTATACTTGTTAGATAATCTATGGCATCCATTTATATATAAGATCGGCAACTTACTCAGTTACCTATAAATATACTATTCAGGGAAAACAGTATGTTATTCTTCTATAAACAAGTATACGGTTCTGACAGCAGGCTCTAAAGGTTACACGGCGTATCCTTGATTTGTAGTCTAGAAATTTAAACGGGTAAATAAGGGTCGACATTGTTTGGAAGCAAGTTTCTTGAAATTTTTAGTGAGTTTTAGTGGCCGAAAAGAAGACTAAAGCACGAGAAAAAAAAATTCGCCGCGACAATGTTCGATAAATTAATTAATAATAGCCGGTGATCATCTATCTTGCATAGATCTGCCTCGGCCCAAGCGAAAGCTGCGTTCTCATGCTTTGAATATCTCTAAAATTAAGAACGCGTCAGGGCAACTACGGTAAAAAGTTTTACTCTGCACAACTCCGCCCGGAAAGAATGATATTATTTTGCACGTACCTATAAATAAATTGATACTTGCCACCTTCTATACGCTAAAATAGAATACCCAGTATTTTGTTCAATTGTTTCAATGTAATCGATCGAGAAAGAGGCATGTGTATGTTACTTCGTTTGTGGAGTAATACATAGAAATAATAGAAGTTTTTTTTATACTGTAAACCACCACCATATAATAAAAAACAAGCTTTGAAAATGACAACTGTCAAAGAAGAATTTACTGAAGAAGGCGAACAAATCTTCCCAAATGATGCTTTTCAAGCTGATGCACCATGCCTTGAAAATTTCCTAGATGGTATATTATTTTGGAGTAAACATACTCCTTCTTCTACTGCTCTCTTTTTTCCTCGTATGCCAGGATCACACTCTATGGAAACCGTACAATGGAATGAACTTAGGGTATGTTATATAAAATTGTATCGTTATGATTCCTTTGCTGATCTTTTAATTGAAATTTTTCAAATTTAGGATGCGGTTCAATTGGCAAAAGAATGGTTGTGTAAAACACTTTGTTTGCCAAAAAATGCTTCAGAGATTAATATTTCTGGTCTGGATGAAGATGCAGCAAGGGGCAAAAGAACAGTTACCCTTCTAATCGCACCAACGCATGATAATATCTGTCTTTGGATGGCATTAGCAAGTATGGGCTATACAACGCAATTCATCAGTTTAGCTCACGTTCCTGAAGTGATTGCTACTTTGATATGCAAAGCAAAAAGTGAAAAAGTCATTACCGGTGGATTAGACGAAGAATGGCTAAAAAAGAGTAAATCTTCTTTGGAAGAGATGGATAATTCTTTATCCCACAACTGGTTCCAGACAGAAGAAGTATCTACTCTTTCCGGTCTTCTAGATCGTATCAGAAGTAAAAAAGAAACTGTGCAAACCTTGCAATTTCAATCTTCACCTACTCCTTTGGTATTATTACACAGTTTTGGCTCTACAAACGTTCCAAAGTTATATCCGGTCACGCTTGAAAGTGCAAATTTAAGTGCAATTGATTCGGCTAAATTTTGGTGTGCTTTACCAAAGGAAAAGCGTTGGAGAAGACAATTAGAGACAAGTTTATGTTTTCATTTTTCATTTCAACAACCCGTTTGGCGTGCTTTGATGTGTGGTACAGCGCTTATCTTTCCATGTATACGTGCAAATCAAGAAGAAGCGACAACTTCTTCACACGAAAGTAAAGGAGGAAAAGTTCTCATTCCAAACGCAACTGATATTCTTGATTCTCTTGCAATGGCAGATGGTGATGTCTTGTATGCTTCTCCTACAGGTTTAGAAAAAATGACTTTGACTGCCTTGCAAACCGAAAATCAATCTTGGAGGCGAGCTTTATCAAGGTTAAAAGATGCTCATACGGGCGGCGCTCCTGTTAGTCGTCAAATGGCCGATACTTTCAGCAAAGCGAATCTTGAAGTGATGCAAGTATTTGCAACCACGGAAGCAGGTATGCTGTGAGTATACATATAAAGTATATAATCTGATATAAACATTACTGACAATCCTTCTTTTATAAAGCTTCTTGGCTAAACCTTCTCTCACAAAGCATCTTTGCAATCTAACACCTAGACCTCAATTAGCACATAAAATGCTTTTTTATCAATCTGATCCAAAAGATGATACTCTTCAACTTTGGCTACCAGAAGATTTTCCTGGACTTCAAAAGTATGGACTTAAATTTGAACCTTATCCAGGAGATAAATCGATTAAAGCATGGAATACGTGTGATACATTTGCACGTATTACACCTCATGCACCTTTGTATGAATTCAGAGGAAGAACGGATGATTGGTTACGTTTGACCGTTGGAACGGCTTGTAGAGCTTTGGAAATTGAAGATAGATTGATGGAATTAATGCGTGAGCCAAAGTCACAACCTTCAAGTAACGAACAAAGTCCAATCCTTAGCCCTAGTACATCTTCAAGTAGTCAATTTTCTGTAAAGGATTTACAAGAGTCATTTAGCAGCGCCGGATCTGCTAATTCCCAACGGATTGAAGCTGTTACAGTTTTAGGTAATGCACGTAAATCATTATCAGCCGTCGTTCAATTGAAAGAATGCGCATATCCTGAAGAAGAAGAAAAAGAAACGGCAAAACGTGCGGCAGAAATTATAACAAAAGAAAAATTACAATATCCTCTCATTTTGCGTCCAGAAGCAATCATTTTCGCTACACCTGAAACTCCTCCAATTGCAATCACACAAAAAGGAAGTGTTCAACGTAAAAAGAACGAGAAAGCTTTCAGTTCAATTCTTGAAAAGATGGATTTGTGATTATTGTAGTTAGGCATTTAATAAAGATTTTTTAAGAATGATGTATATGTGCAGAAAACACCCAGTTTTTACTACTTACTAAGCTAAGGACTACTATAAATAGGGTGCATATAAACTTTTAAAGAAAACTTGTAGTACTTGCATATGATCGGCAATGCACCACCAATGCATATGATTTTCTCACGTTCTTTCAATGCATTTGCACTAATGTACGACTTCTCGAAACCCTACTTGTGGTACTATGATCGTTGAGTGAGATGAAAAGAGTGCACGTTGCAAGTGGAGATGATGTAAGTTTGACAGAAGCTGGCAAACTTTTGAAATCATACGATCTTTATGGTACGTTCATGTACATTGTATTGTGAAAAAACTTTTGGGTGGAGGCCATCACCATTGTCATGAGAACTTCATTAAGGCTAGAGTTTTCGATTAGATCACATTCAATCGAAATCAGATCGGAGTTTTAAAGTTGGTTAAACGTCATAATGCTATTTATCCTTCATGCCTTCCGGGGATTTGAAAAGTTGTGCATGTGAATTTGTTTTGGTGAAAAATAGTTTTTGGTGCTTGCACGTTTCGAAATTTGATGGGTCATTATAAAAGTTAATACACCCCTTCAATCACGATCACATAAACCCCCAATCATCCTCTTAAGATCAATAATGAGCGCTAATCGAACCATTGTTACGCCAAATTCTATCTCAGCAGTAGATGGCCTTGGAGGCTTTTTTGCTTCTGGCTATCGAACCGCTATTTCAACTTTCTCTGCAGAAAAGAGCATTAAAATGCAACATTTACAATTATCACCTTTGGTTTCATTTTCACTTATAGCCTTTTTAACATTTTCAATCATTGCTTTGGCAAATTTAGCATATCAAATCACATTTATGTCAACTTTTAGAGGTTGGCAAAGACCAAAAGTACAAGGAAAATGGTCATGGATTATGGGAAACTTGATTCGTGAGTCACATTTTAAAATTAAAATAATTTTTATGAGCATAACTAACGTTCACTTTCTTTCTTTCTTAGAAATGCAAAAAGGTAACCCTGGTGAAATTCAAATGGAATGGACAGAAAAGTATGGAGGAGCAGTTGTTTACCGTGGTTTAGCAGGAAATGAGCGATTATTAATTTCAGATCCACGTGCTTTAATGTATGTTTTACAACAACGTTGTTATGCATTTCCAAAACCATCTGGAGCTCGTTCAGCTTTAAGTAATTTATTAGGAGAAGGAGTTCTTACAACAGAAGGAGATGTTCATAAACGTCAACGTAAAATTGTTAATCCGACATTTACACAATCTGCTATTCGTGATTTTTTACCTTTATTTTGGAGGCATTCTCGTGCTCTTGCAACTCATTTACAAAAATCAATGGAAGAAGAAAGAAATGCAAAAAATCAAAATAAAACAATAGAACGTTTATCAATAGCTCATGAACTTTCTCCCGCTTATATTAATGATGAAACGATTAATCAAGATAACGTTAAACTTCCTGATGATAATATGAAAATGGATGAGAAAGCAATGGTACCTACAATAATAGACGTTCTACATTGGACAAGCAGGACTACACTAGATGTGATCGGAGAAAGTGCTTTTAGCTATAAGTTAAATTCATTACAAAGAGGTGAAAATGGTGACGTGATTGCAGATTCTTTTAATAAGATGATGACTCATGTAGGTCAATTAACAATATTGGAACGTGCACAATTGCATTTCGAACAATTTAGCATCTTTGACGGCATTCGTCCTTTACCAACTTCATTTAATAAACGTGCGCGTGCATGTTATGATGCCGTTGAAAGTGTTGCACAAAAAATGCTAAAAGAAAGACGAGAAGGTATTGCACCTCCAGAAACGGAAAAGGATGTTTTAGAAAGAGTTTTAAATGCAAACGAAGATTCTTCGGTTAAACAAAGTCAACGTCTAATGCCACATGAAATTATGGGACAATTAACTACACTTATTTTGGCAGGTCATGAAACTACAAGTACAGCATTAACTTGGGTTTTATATCAACTTGCAATGCATCCTTCAATACAAGAAAAGGTACGAAAGGAAATCTTGGAAGCGAAGCAAATTAATGAAAGAGAAGGAAAGGAAGATTTCAGCTATGAAGAATTACATGCTTTGCCTATGCTCAATAATATCACAAATGAGGTTATGCGTTTAAATCCTCCTGTTCATAGCACAAACCGTGAAGCAGCAGAGGATGACATCATTCCATTAAAATATCCTATCAAAGGTGAAGATGGACAAACGATCGATCAAATTCCAGTTCGCAAAGGTCAAGCGGTTATTGTTCATATAGCCACTTTTAATCGTAGGAAAGATTTATGGGGACCTGATGCCGATCAATTTCGTCCGGATAGATGGGAAAACTTACCTGAAAAAGTTTTGCAATCCGGCGTACCAGGTTTTTCATTAAGTTTCTTGGCAGGTCCAAGAAATTGTGTAGGACAAAAGTTTGCCTTGACGGAATTTAAAGCGATTCTTTCTACTTTATTATCCACTTTCTCTTTTGCTCCTCCACCTGGAACGGCAAAAGTGGATGCTAAGCAAGTTATTGTGACCAGACCTAGAATTCGAGGAATGGAATCTCAAGGAACACAAATGCCTTTATGTGTTACGCCTTTGCAATAGAGCTCTCTTTTGTCATAGATGTTTTGTTTATAAATTATAAATTCATGTTTTATAAGAAACAAAAGAAAAAAGGTTGATTTTTTATTTAAGAGTGTCTCAGTACACATAACGGAAATCTTTACGTTTAAAGTCTGATAAATCTTGATTGTTTTGCATTTGTTGTTGCTGTTCAAGCTCTGAATCATCTCTGTTCAGGTTTCGCTTATAATTCCAAGCGGCATGAATGATTCCAATGCAAAACAAAGTGAAAGCAGCTCCTGCTAATGAACCAATGATCACCTTTTTTGCCGTAGGATAATTTAACAGGGTTTCACTTTCAAGAAAGACTAAAGGTCCAATAATATTACCTAAAGCGTAAGCCAATTGAGAAACGATTGTAAAAATAACTCTTTTATCGTGACCTAAAACAGCAGAACCGATAAAAGAATATAATGCAACCACAGCCGGAGAGCCAAAGTTTAACAAAACATAACCAACAGTTTTTGCCGTCCTTCCTGTGGTTGAGACGTACATCATTGTTGAACCAGCAATTGCGATAAATAAGAGTAAATTTGCACCTAAGATACGACTCTTTGTTATTAAAGCTGTGATTATAAACAATAAAACGCTCACAACTTGACCACCTCCAGGAGCAATACTAACAAGCAAAGTTTCTGCTTGTGAGAATCCAAAACCGGATAAAAGTTGAGTACTATAGGCGGTTACACCTCCATTTGGAATACTTCCAACTAAAAGTCCGCAAAAGAAAAGATATAAACGTACATCACAAATAGCCTCTAACCATTGATACCATGCAATCTTTCGTGTCTTTTTCACATAAGGAGTATGTGCAACTGTTACACCTTCTTCTTCGTTACCTTCTTTGACTGTGGCCAATTTTCCAGTTTTATTTTTATCTTGAACTTTTGGTTGTTGGGTAAATAAACGATTCAAGACTGCTTTTCTCTCAATTGGAGAGTATAAACGTGTACGATTTGGCGTATTAGGCATAAATGCAAGTAACATCAAACCAACAAAAATTGTAATTCCGCCTAAAATCAAATATAATTGTCTCCAAATAGATAAAGAGGATTTAATCACACTTGGATTAGTTAAAAGTCCGTATGATAGACCACCGCCTAAAATCAATGCAACACCATTAAATGCATACCAAATTGCTGTTCTACTAATTGTTTCTCTTGGTGTATAAAACATTGAAGTGATTAAAACCAAAGCGGGCGTAACGGAAGATTCTAAGAAGCCTAAAAAGAATCGAACGGCAAGGATACCAGAATAGTTATACGTTGCAGCATGTGTCATTGTTACCATTCCCCATAAAGTAACAGTTGCTCCTGTAGAAAGATCGGCAGAAACACGTTGAAGAACAAAGGTCCATAAAGGCAAACCTGAAATCATACCGATATAATAAATTGAAGCTGCAAAGCTATATTGACCCATTGTGATTTTAAGATCTGTTACTAAGCCAAGTAAAGCTGCATAAGAAAAGATTGCTTTATCGAGATATTGTAACATCACAACTAATGCCATCAAAGGCATAATGACGAGATCTGTTTTCCATAAAGCTCTTTTTGATGCCTTGAGAATTTGTTCGTCATCATAGTCTTCATTGATACTTTGAGCATCATAGGTGTCAGAGTTGTGTCCAACTTGGGTGCTAGGAGTTAAAACTTCTTCATTAGGTGTCACGGATTTAGAAGTATTTTTCCTTTGATTTCCCTCCGTACTAATGAAATTATCAGCACTTGAAATTATCGTTGATCGATTTGCTGTTGACGGTTCTACACGAGTAAAGTTTAATTTTCCATCTTTGCTTGCCCTTGCTCTATTACCACTACGATCAAAGCTTGGTCGAAAGATATTCAAAGAAGTACGACCTTGTGAAGCAACTTCTTCATTGTTTGTTTCCAAGTCTCCATTAAGAGGACCAGAAAGCATTCCAGCCGGTAAATCAAACAAAGTAAAATTTGGTAAAGGTGAAGCAGCACGAATCGTTTCAGCACGACTTTGTGCTTCACTTCTTCTTCCGCCTTTTTCATTTTCATTTTGTGCTTGATCATTAACGCCATCTTCTCTTATACTTGTGCTTAAACGTCCACGAAAAGTGTCAAGTCGGTCACCCATAGAGCGTCTACCGATCGTTTCATGGCCGTAATTTTGTTCTTTTTTTATATTTTCACCTTGAAGGTCACGCTCAGATTTATGTTTTCTGATTTCCATAATGTCTAAACTTTAAGATGATTGTATGGATAATAAATTCAAAGGAATATGTAATTCTTCTTAATTCGCTTAATATCATGGTTCTTTCACAAAATTTATTTTAAAACTATGGTATGATTTTGATACACTAAATATCTTCTCGATCTTCATATTGATGCAAAGTTAATAAAGGTACCTAAACAAGGACCCAGATTTTCAAAATTATTTTAGCGTATGTTTCAGTTCGCCGGACAAATAATTGCCGAAATGTATACCGGTTAAATAAAAGATCAAGCTAAATTATACGCTAATGTACAAACAAACGAAGAAAATGTTTGTACCAAAAATAGGGCTTCTATCAGATGATGTATTCGTACATATAAGAAAATCGTTTCATATTTGAGTGTATGTACAAATGTACGTTAAAGCAATGGCAGGGTATTTTCTTATAACATCAAGAAGAAGCTTCTCAAGTATGTTTATACTATTATTATCTTCCTGTCAGCCATCACTTAGTAAAAATGAGTTTGAGCACGAAATCCTCTTCAACGAAATTGCAAAAGCAAAAAGACGATTCTAATCGTCATACTTCCTTTGACATTCTTCGTGAATCAAATCATTTATCACCTTTTCCAAGACAAGAAACTCGAAAAAGATCTATAGATGTGTATAATGAGATCGCACGTAATCGTATGGCAAGTTTGACGACAGAGCAAGCAGGTCCTCCTTCATTATATGCAGTCAATAGAACTGGAGATCAAACGAATAGAAAGTCGAGTTTATCTGCTAGACCGAGTTTTTCAATTGAACCTAGAAGAAGATCTGAAGAATCTTTTGTTAGCGCAAGAGATGAAGAAATTGAAAATCAACTTAGCCAAGCATTTCCAATTTCAAGGGAAGTTAAAGAAGATGGAACTTCATTTGATATTGGAAGATGGACAATTCGTTCTAATGCAAATGATAATCAATTTTTACGTGGTAGTATAAATATGAGCAGAAGTCGTTTACCTTCTCAGCCTACAGCTGTAGAAGAGCAAGAGGATGAAACACTTTATCGTATCAATTCAGAACCTCTTCGTGGAGGTAGAATTGTCACAGCTCCATTCGGTAATGTACTTAAACGACAACAAGAAGCAAATATTACAGAAGAAAGTGAAAAAGATATAAATGATATGAAAGAAGCAGTTTATCAAGTTGGTATATTTCTTGATCAACATGCAAAAGGTGTTGCAAAAGCATCAAAGTCAAAAGATCGTTATTTTTGGTTAGCATTTATGGGAATCGCATTAACAGGTTTCCTTTCTGCTACTGATATGACAATTATTGCACCTATACTTCCAACGATTGCAGAAGATTTACCTCCTTCAAATATAAGTGCAACTTGGATCACATCTAGTTTCCTTTTAGCAATGATGACTTTTCAACCTTTATGGGGTGGTTTATCCGATGCATTTGGACGTCAAGGAGCTTTATTGGCTTCTTTAATCTTTTTTCTTGCCGGTTCTATTCCATGTACTGTTGCAAAGTCAATGTTAACGATGGTAGTCGGAAGAGGTTTACAAGGCGTAGGTGGAGGTGGAATGCTTGCGATTGGTGAAGTGATGTTATCCGATTTGACAACATTGGCAGAGAGAGGTTACTTTTTAGGATTACTTTCAATGGCTTTTGCAGTTGCTGCAATTGCTGCTCCTTTAATAGGTGGTGTTTTTGCTACACATGGAGGTTATCTAGGTTGGAGGTGGTCTTTTTTGATCAATTTTCCAATCGGAATTATCGCTCTCGGTTTCGTTCTTTCGTCAAATAAATTTCAACCTCCTCCAAAATTAACTTTACGAGAAAAATGGGCTCATTGTGATGCCACTTCTGCTATGATCTTATTTGGTTCAACACTTTCACTTTTAATCGGTTTAACAAGAGGTGGTGAAGAATATGAATGGAATGATGGAAGGGTGGTAGCACCTTTGGTATTTGGTGTCGTTGGATTGATTATATTCTTTGCTTTGCAATGGTTACCGTTTAAATTTTTACGTTTATGGTTCTTGGCTCCAAGGCCAGTTTTGGATCCTAAAATGTTTTTCGGGAAAGGATTAAGAACAAGTTCAATTTCATTCATTTTAACATTTTTACATGGTATTTTATTATATGGAGCCATTCAAACGCTTATCCTTTATTTCGAAACAAGAAATGCAACTCCATTACGTGCTGCAATTAATGTTTTACCTGCAAACGTTCCTTCTACTCCAGCGGCATTTATTGCTGGAGTTTTGATGGCAATCACTGGTCGTTATAAATCACTAATTATTGGTTCTCAAATACTTATGTTGATAGGATTAGGAATGCTTGTTTTCTTGGATTCTGTTTCTCCGACATATCAATGGGTTATCTTTCAACTAATCGCCTCTTTAGGTATTGGAGCAATGTATACTTTAGCTCTTCCTCCTATTCAAGCAAGTTTGCCTCCTATTTATCTTGCACGTGCAACTGCAACTTTTGCTTTCGTTCGTTCGTTTGGTGCAATTTGGGGAGTTTCAATCACTTTAATTGCTTTTAGCGCTCAAGCAAATAAAGAATTAAAAAATATTCCAGGAGCAAATCAAGCAGGATTTAATGGTTCAAATGCGATTGCAAAAACTACTTCAATCGGTTTAATTACTCCAATCGAACTTCAAACAGAAATTAGAAATGCATTCGATCAATCTTTACGTGTAGCTTTTTCTGTTTTAGTACCTTTTGCTGGAATAGGTTTACTTTTAGCAATTTTTATCAAACATGTCCCTTTGCCTAACTTTAATGAATCCGAATATGGGTTGCATTCAACTCATAAAGAAGGTCCTACTGTACAAAATAATTTTGAACGATCTCAAACAGCCGGTACGAGTGATTTGGAATCATCTTTCAGTTCGCCAAAAGGTCGTACAAATCAAGAACCTGTATCAACAACTCCTCTACGTCGATCTGATAGTTTTTGGCATTGATTTTTACTGTATATACATATTTTATTCAAAAATTATAGATATATTTCCCATAGATTGTATTGCTGCCTGGGAAGAGGGAGGGTCGAAAAATCATAAGCTAAAATATAAACAATGAACATAAAATTCGCTTGAAAGAGGAGAATGGTAAAGAAAGCTATGAGTGAATTAAAGTTGCTGCTCTTACACCTGTTCTGCGCTGGGCAGCGCTACATACGCGTTTGCATTTTATCCTGCATGAGAACTATCCATGCATGCATCATTTTATGCCAAATTTTAGGGACGGCAAGAAGATCGACGCTAAAATCATACGATATACCTAAGTGCGATACAAGATCATACAGAAACAATCTTTTTTTCTTCATCTTATCAACTGCCACCCTTTTTCAACATTATGAAGTCCTTCAATTTTACTTTTCTTGCTTTAGTAGCATTCTTCTTCGTTGGTTCAGAAGAAAGCCTTGCGGCTCCTTGTAATACGGAAGCACTTATTTCTATTTTATCCGATAATCAAAAAAGTGCATTACTTCAATCAGGAAGTTTTAATGGCTATCACGCTTCAGGAACAAATTCAGGTTATCAATCCAATAACAATAACAAGGTTGAAACAAAACAAGATAAAAGCAACTCAAAATCTAATGACGATAAAGAAGAAGAACAACATCAAGCTTTAATTTCTATCCTTTCAGGAAATAATAAGAGTGGTTTAGTTCAAAGTGGTACACAAAATGGATATCATGCTTCTGGAACAAATTCAGGTTACGAATCAAACGTGAATAATACAAATACATCTAATAAAGCGCAAGAAGATCAAAATCCATCTAAGAAAACACAAAAAGATAAACAAAAGTCAAATTCGATCTTATCCGATAACAATAAGAGTGGCTTAATTCAATCTGGCAGTTTTAACGGATATCATGCTTCTGGATCAAATTCAGGTTACAAGTCAAACTCGAACAACAGCTAAATTCAAGCTCTATGTAAATATATATATATATATATCATGCCCTTGTTGCCATAACCAGAGATAACCACCATCCGACGGTAAATGTTCCTTTTTCGCCTCCAACAATTTGATGTAAAGAATTTATAGTTGAATCGTATTCCTTATGTTTATATAAAACATCCATCGGCATACCTAAACTTTCAACGTAATGAAGTAATTCTTTCGTTGTCCAAGATGAACGTTGTAAAAAGCAAGAATTGGCATCTTTACATTCTTGTTCTATCACTTTTGCATCCTTTGCAATACGCTCATCACAATCTTCCACTAAAGAGAAAGAAGATGGTGGGTTTTCACCTAATCCATTCACTCCTTCAACATTTTTGGGCAGATTCCAGAATTGTCGAACTTCTTTGTTGAACTTTGTAGAATCAATTCCGATATTCTTAAGTTTTAATGCATGTGCTTCAACCGGTCCGCGTGGAAAACCTTCGCTGGACCAGACAGATTCGAATACTAGAATATTTAGAGGTGAATTATCAGCAAATATAGTCTATAAATTCATTCTTATAAGCACTCACAAATACTGAAAAGTTTATTGCCATAAAATGCTGCTTCAGGATGACTAATGATTGTGCAATTAGGAGAATAATACCAAAATGCAAGCGTACCACCCGGCTTTAGCTTTTTAGAAGCTTCTTTTACCCATAAATCTGAATCGAACCATTGAACAGCTTCAGCAGAAGTAAATAAGTCCGCTTTACCATCTTCTATCCAGTCGCATTTTCCTGCCGCTCCAACGTGCATCTCTACGCGCTCTTTTCCAAACTTTTCTTGCAATGCAATTTTTCCAAGTTTAATTTGTCTTTCGTTTAAATCACTTCCATGTACCTTTTTAAACTTTTCTAATAAATTTGGAATAATCGTTCCTGGTCCACTTCCAAAATCAGCCGCAAGAGATGCATGATCATTATCTGCTATGGCATTTCGTTCATGATAGGTAAAAATTATCTCAAATAACTCCTTTGGATAAGCCGGTCTGAATTGATGATATTGATCCCATTCTAGCGTTTCTGCTCCAAAATAATTCGGATTCACATCATGATGTTGAAATGAAGCTTTGGTGTGACTCATATTTGTCGATAAAATAGATGAAAGATGGTAAGATGAACGACAAACTTGATCACATCAAGCGTAAAAAAGCTTGGCGTTTTTGAGAATACATATATTCATAAAATTCGATTATGTCATACACTTGATCCCTCCAACAAAAATTTGCCGTAAGTATGAGGTCATACGTCGATCATCGTGCACCTGCATGCTTTATTAAATTTTTAGCGTGAATGTAAATAAAACCCATTTTTTTTCTTTTTATTTATGTAACCGGGACCCACAGCGCCGTGTTTTTTATCGAAGGGCACGGTAGTCGAATTCGAAAGGGTGTGTACCCGACATATGCAAGCGTAGCGTAGTGGCAATCTAAGTTTTTATTTTCTCTTTATAATTCTTTGCCGGGATAAGCTTTGAATAACAAATTTTAATGCGAGAAAATATATTATAAATGACAAACCATGGAAGCACTTTTAATGCAAAACTAGATGAGATATATATCCTTTACGTTCTTAGGATATACTACTTTACATGAGTATAGCGAATATTCAAAGTCGGGTATCAGTAGATCCGTACATAGTACATATATATGCACATTCTTTATAATCATTATAACAGGGTCTACTACTAGCCATTCTTTCAACAATGATGTTTATAGTAGTAGGGAGGAGATTCAACAAATTTTATTAAAAAAAAAAGAAAATTTTTATCTATTTTTAAACATATATAAAGTGAGTATAGTTACCCATACACTGAAGGCGGGTACGTTCATGCGTCACCCGTTCTTATACTCCGCTATTATCCATCAATCCGTCAAGAGTCTTGTTGCTGGTACTTCTTCTGATCCTGATAAAGATTGGCTCGAATACATGATAGAATACAATACAGCAATTAAGAAATCCAAGAACGATAATCGTATACATTTCTATTAATAAAGCAACTCCTGTAAATATTTGTGCATAAGTTGTAATCCGATTAGGTCTTGGTTGTTCGAATGATCCGTAAAGCGTAAGCCCTAACATTAGACTGATACCGATGAAAACACCACAGCCAGGAATAATGATAAGAGATTGAAGTACGATATTTATTATAGCCTTTCGAAGATTTTGCTTTTGTATACACTCTTCATTTACGTTTTTAGTTTTCATTGTTTTCTTTGTTTTCTTTTTGATAGGCTTCAATAAGTTGAACCAGAGTAAAGTGAATCTAGAGTATGTTCTTTCATCATCACAAAATTCGTTCGTTGTCACTGATTTGTCTGACTCATTTTCCTGGATAGGGGTGTCGGGACATTCTCCTATTGGGCAAATCATACCATTTTTTACAACGAATCTATTGGTCCTTGCTTCCTCAGAGTTTTGATATTCATGTAATTCAATTATATCACCTTGTGAGTTTGATCTATTAGTATTATCTGGATGATCTTCCTGTATATCAAAGTGAGCCCGCTTAAATTCTCTCGTTGCAACGCCTTCAAGACTAATACGAGGAGGAGTTTCCGATATTGGCTCTACATTAAAATTCGACTTTTGCAAATCTGTCTTGGTTAGTCCTTTCTTGATTATTATCAAAAGACGAATAATGAATGTTATATAAATAAATAAGCAGCAAAATCCCCAAAATGACCAAATACAAAATGCAATTGAAGCAATCTTTATTGCTTTCAAATTTTCATACCATATCTCTTGTGCTTCTGAAATCATTGTTTCAGTATATTAAGTAGAATTTTGATAGTTTGAGTACCATTCTAATTCACGATAAAATACTTTAGCTTGACGTGCATTTGCTATTATGGCTGGKATAGCAACAGAAACACCAGCAAAAAATGGAATGGCAAATGTTACAAGGTTGATTGTGATCGAATGTCCTCTAATACGTCGAAAAAAGAATTGCCAAGAAAATTTTCGATTTGCGAAATTGGCTGTACAAGCACTTGGATTTGCATGACTCATACCTAAGATGACGATAAATATACCAAAGAGCATTGTACTCCAAGGCAGTAAAATCCATAAGATTAGATTCTTTGGCTTTTTCGGTCCTTCTACGTAACTGAATTGGATCACTATTGCCGTTGCAATTAAAGTGACGATAAAGCACATTTCAATCAGAAAAAAAGCTAAAATTGCATTTGGTACGATCACCGGTCCAGTTGGAGTTTTAAGTATACGGAATAGCCAGAAATTCTTTGTGACAATTGTTCTTATTAAAATTACCAAACAAAAGAAAATAATCACGCTTAAACAAGCGACACCAACTTTCATTTGAATTGCCACGATAGGATTTGGAAAGAGAAATATGAAAAGGCTTGACATAAATTGTCGTAATTCGTTTAAATCTATGAAATCCGGAAATTTTGCTCGACTGGTTTCCGGTCCCCATGATAAAATTGACCGAGGCGGAGGAATATGAAAAGTTATATTTTGCGAGTAGAGAGACATTTCTTTGACTAAAAATGATGGATGTCTAGGGAAGAATTTTCTTTAAAAATCAACTCATATCAGCCAATAGTAATAGTGTTTATACAAAAGTAGGATGTATGAACATGGTTTGTACCCTGCATACCAACGTATTGTAGTTATTATCAAAGGATATACATAAGTACTAATTGTTTTATCAGGCAGCAGATGCACTCGCGCCTAAAGACGTGACGGACTAGTTTACAGCTCTACTTCAGTGATAGACAATGGATAGAATTATACACAATGCCAAATAAAGTAAGACATTCATAGTTCTTCTTTTTGTGTTTAAGCTTCAAATTCTTTTTAAAAAGGATGGCTGTGAAGAATGCCAAGAACAAAAAGAACCACGGCGTTTAATTGACCGACGGAATGATAACATTATAGTAGTATGCACCTTGCATCACTTGTTGGCCTACTCATTCTACCTTTGAAACTTTTAACAAAAGACCATTTTCGATTTTGCAGGTAACAATGCATGCTGTAGAAAGAAAAGGAGAAGAAAGATCAGATGAGTTATTTGGAAAATATGTTAAAAAACATATTACTCACTTGGTGTAACGTCAGGTTGCAAAGATGAAACTTCAAATTTAAACTTTCCAATCAATCCAAGAAGAACTGCTTTAAGTTCCATGATTGCCATTTGTTTACCTATACAAGCGTGAGGTCCTGCTAAAAAGGTCATCATTGAAAATCGAGCGTCATAATTTGTTGGTATATTTTCAGATTTCCATCGAGTTGGTTTAAATGAATCAGCATCTTCACCCCAGATAAATTTATCACGATTGATAACATTATTTGCGCTCAAGAGCATAGTTCCTTTTGGAATAATTACTCCATCAATTACCGAATCTTTAGGACAAATTCTTGCGACTCTAGGTGTAGGTGGATGAATTCGAAGGGATTCTTTCACAACTCCGTCTAAATATTCTAAATCTTTAATTTTCGACCAATCCGGTTCTTGATCAGTTTCTAATAATGAAAGACATTCAGCTCGTAAACGTTCTTGTTCTTCTTGATGCGTTGCTAAAAGCCATAAAGTCCAACAAGCACAAGATGCCGTTGTTTCATGACCGGCTCCTAAAATGTTTGTTATTTGATTACACATCATTTCATCGTCTATTTTATGTTTTGCATCGTCTAACATGTTTGCACGTAAGAGTAAAGTTAAAATGTCCGAAGAGTCATTTAATGTTTCTTCTATACCTTCAACACCTAATTGACGAATTTCTTCTTTTCTTTGAATGATGAGTTTTTTGGAAAATTGATGTTGATATGCGAGTTGATCCAGCATAATGTTTAATTCACTAAGAGCTGAAGAGAATGATATCTTGGAAAAGAGACTTATTATCTTTCGAGACCATTTATACTTTTTTCCTAAATGCATAAGAGCATTCATAGGTGGTATAGTATTGGTGACAAAAAGCATTTGCATCTTTTCAAGGAAATAAAATTATCAGTTCTTATCCCCGCCACCAATATCGCTCTGCCAACTCACATTTTTTCCACTTTGTAAATTCACAAGTTGATGATAAGATTTCGCTAAAGGTTCTGCTGGATTTCCGAGCGAGTTTAAATCTATTCCGAAAGCAATTCTGCAAATAATGTCCAAGAATGCGCTAGAAATTAAAGGTTCGATGTCAAAAGTTGCACCTTCATGTTCAATTTTCTTGGAAAGTTCATTGTTTAATTTTGACACTGTCCCGTTGAAATGTTTTACATTTCCTGAAAGATTATTCATCGAAAAAGCAGGACTCATTAACCGACGTAATTGTTTATGCTTCTCTCCTTCATTGGTTAAAAGACCGTCACCAATTACCAAAGAGAATAATCTGTTCACTTCACCAGGTTTTGGATATTCATATGCTTTCTCAACTAAGAAGTAATTGAGAGCCTCGTATCGAGAGAATAGGACAGCTTCCGATCCAAGAGCGAAAGGGATACGTATTGGACCTCGATTTACTGAGAACTGAAGAAGAGATTTTTAGTAAGCTTATTTTCTAACTATTTTTAAAGAAAACATACTCACTTTGCGAGTCCAATCAACATAAAGCGAACCAGCCTCTTCTGCATAAATTTGCTTGGTGTTACCCCAAAACCAATGTTGTTTTGAAGGCCCTGGAATTGAACGTAAAGGTGAGAAATAATCGGGATAAATGACAACTTTCCATAAAAAGTATAAAATTGAAATGGTAAAGACCGTAATTATAAAATTCGGAATTGTTCCATAAAATATTTCCAAAGAGAAATTGTTGTGAAGGGTTGACATTTTATGTATTGTTTCGAAATATACTGAATGAAGGGGTGATGGAAAGATGCGAACCTTTCATATTTATATGTCTAGCAAAGAGATTTTTCACATCATGGACTGCATTGATCTTGTCCGAATTTCTCGGGGATGAATGTTCTCGGGGATGAGTATTCGCGGGGATGAATATTCTGAAACACACTTCACTCGTACCGCTACCATTCCCGAAAATTTCGGTTATGCGTGTATATTGCCGCGTAGATATCCTCTTTCACAATATTCTACCTGAATACTCTATGAATTATACACAGACTGTACTAATCTACAATGATCCAATTCTTCTAAACAGCATCACCGGAATACACTTTACGATAATGCTTTCTAAGTCTTTTACAAGCATCTTCCATTCCTTTGCGTTTGCGTAAATCAACACATGCAACTCTAATCATTTGTTCTATAGCGATCGCTTCGGAATCTTGACCCCATCCTCTTGCATCAACACGAAAGCTAATATCAGACCATGGAATAAAGACATCCCCAGGCCCTCTAGCAAATTCAAATATACGATGATTAATAGCCGTATGATCTTGCAATAAATGTTCTTCATCTAAAAATCTTCCTGCATCTAATTTTGGCCAATTCCAATGCAAGAATAAAGGTCTTAGTGATTCTCCTGATCCGTGCCAATCGGGTGTGAATTGAATCATACCTATATTCTTGAAATGTTCCATATCTTTGATAACATCGGTAGAATTTGAATCAAAAAATCCGAAACCGTACACCATCTCTTCAACGAGATAATATGGATTACGAAGATATGCGGCTGCGGCTGCAAAAGTTTCTTTATCTCCTTCTCCATTACCACCTTGAGTGAATAAAGAATAATAATAAGATGGTCCATAATAGTTATAATAACTTGCCAAGAATAGAGTTTTTTCATGAATAGCTTTTGAGATAAATATTTGACCGGATTCCATAGATATATTATTTGCTCCAGTCCATTTCGCTGGTAATGGACTTTGAACTTCGGCTAATATTGGAGATTCTGACGTTTGAAGGAAATCCGGCCAGACTATCAATCCCATAGTTTCATACATAGAAGATTCGAAAATCCTTTCTGGATTCTCGAGTGCAAGATTGTCCGCGTCTAAAAATAAAACGTTTTCAAAAGAAGAACTCATGATGGCAAAAGATTTAATTTGAAATGCTTCTAATTTTCTTGCTAATCGTGTTCCGATCGAATGACTCATTACTTTACAACGAGCATTCAAGCTTGGTAATAAAGTTTCGCAGAAGTAATCATCATATTCTTCATCTGCTTCCAAGAATAATTCCACAGGCAAATTTGATCCAGTCCTTCGAAGGCAACGTAAAGAAACCAAAAAAACGTTTAAATATCTTCCTGCAGCCGTTGAAACGATACCCGTTGTTCCAGGAGAATATGTACCTTTTAATGTTAAATCTGCAGAAAGGTTGACGAAATCTTTGTGTGACTTTCGTAACGCTTTTATATCATTTTCTGGCATCTTGACAGTATACCGAGCAGGCCAAGTAGCTTCATTTATCTTCTTCGGTGCCACGACGCCAGGATCAACGGTTTCAAGATAATGGTCAAGATCTTCCCAAACGGACTGTTAGGTGAAAATGAATAGCAAGTTAGCGGCATGAGGTAAAGGGGCAAGATATTTTACTCACATTACCAGTTTCAACCTTTCTAGGCTCCGATCTTGTACCCCAAAAAGACAGTACAAATATACATAGTATAAAAAATACTGCAAAAAGTCGTAAGCTTGAGTATTGTAAAAAGGGTGCAGATTGAACTTTTAAAATTCGAATGGTATTAGAAAATTGTGTAGAAATTTGATTGGCTGTTGTGGGTTTCGCTCGTGATTCGATATCTATTTCTTCTTTATCGATTAGAGAGGTTCGCGTTTCGTCCATTGATGACCTACGTTCTGCCATCCAAGGATTGAATTTCTTTATATATCTCATCTTGACAAAAAGGCAATGGATTGAGAAGCTGAATTGAGGTTATGGTGGTGGTGATGAAGGATACACATATGTCTGAATTTAATCTGAAAAATTGATCAATGTGTAGAAATTAAGCTTTTAGTGTTGCAAAGGATTACGTCTGCAATCCACATTCTTTGTTGATAGTAAAAGCATGCAAACAATGTAATTAGCGCAATTTGGTTGTAAGTCTTTAAGGAACGCGCGCGTTCTTCTTTGAATAAATGCATAATAGCGTGATATGTCATTTTGAACTGTTAATGCATTATGCAAACGCCACGCAGCGTTGGGCACGCTTATCGTCGAAGTGTAAGACGCGAAACAGCGGGAACGCAAGGGTGACTAAAATAGAAACAATTACGCGAAACGTGCCGGCGGGGGGAGAGGAGAGCGCAGCGCGTCTGGAATGTTGCGACCAGAATAAAAAAGCCACAAGCAATTAGTCCTCCCCCTACATTTATGCAAGCACCCTAACCCGATCTATTTAGACGCGTACCTAGCAGTAATTTGACAGAATCGTTTCAGTTTTAATGTCTGGAGAGCTTCTTGTTTTGTCCTGTAAAATTAATTAAAATCTAGATTGTATATATTTATCACTTCCCTTTTTCATCATTCACCGTCATCAACAATTTTACAACATGGGCATCCTTGACGAGAAAGCGTATGAACAACGAAAAAGGTTGATAGCAAATGCAATTGCTGCTTTTCGGAAAACGTCAAAGAAGGTTCTATTGACATATTGCCTTTTAATCGTACTGGTACTTCATACAATATCAAACATATTCACCATTCGTGCAACTCATGCACCCATTCAAAGCATGATAGATGATGTTGTTCAACGTCCAATTCGAATTGAAGATCGTACTTCTTTTGCGCAAATGGGTATGCGAGCAAAACTATATATTGATTTTTTAAAGACTGGAAAAGTGAATTCAAAAGAATTTAATGGTTTCGAAGAAGCAATTTGGAATTTTATACCACGCATAACACATTTACGTGAATATCGCCTTCGTCGAACAAGTCTATCAAAAGATCGAAAAAGTCGAGGAATTGTAATGACTGCTGGAAAAGATAATTTCGAATACGCAAACCATTTTATCGCTACAGTTCGTCAAGTTTTCCATAGTAAACTTCCTATAGAAGTATATTATTATGGTTCAGAAGATTTACCCGATTCAATGGCAGATTTCCTTGAAAGTACATATAAAGATGTTGATGTGATCGATATGGCAAAAAGACAAAATCCTTTCAACGAATCTGTTGTCAAGCTTGACGGTGGAGGTTGGGCAATGAAACCTTTTGCACTTTTGACGAGTAGCTTTGATGAAGCAATGCTTGTAGATGCAGATACAGTTTTAGTTATGCCGCCAGATGATATTTTCAAAAGTGAAGGATATAAAAAGACTGGAACGTTATTCTTTCAAGATAGATTAGCACAATGCACAGGCGAAGAAAACGTTCCGCATGAAATGCATAAATTCTTAAAAGATCAATTTGGCATGGATGGACCGCCAGCATCGATCAAACATGAATTATTTTGGCAAAAAAGTTGTCATCATTATCAAGAGTCGGGTTTGTTACTTGTTGACATGAATAAGCCTGAAGTTTTTGGATCACTTTTGTTAACCGCATGGATGAATACACGTCAAGTTCGAGAATATCATACTTATCAACAATTTCACGGTGAAAAAGAATCTTTTTGGCTTGCATTTGAACTTACCCATCAACCTTATTCATTCAACAAACAATACGGTGGCACAATCGGAGCAGAATATTCTCCTCACGTTGACGGATTTTGTTCAGATCATCTTTTACACTTTATAAGTGATATTCAAGAACATTCAATCGTTCCTAAAATTCATCATCGTAGGGATGCTGCTGTTCAAAGTTATGGTATACCCACCGGAAAACCAGCTTGGATTAATGGTTCATTAAGAAGAAATAAATTACGTTTATCAAAAGAAATGCTTTATCCTCAAGAAAGTATTTGGGCAGTTGATGGTTGGTGGGAATGGATGGCAGAAGAACAAACGTTTTGTTTACGAAATTATACCCGTCAACCTTTGAGTAGTTATGGCTTACAAGATACACTTACAAAATTGGTTACCGTGGCTGAAAAAGCGGAAAAGCACGCAGAAATGGCTGATCTTTTGTAAATGATATCAATTCCTTGTGTATGTTTTTGTGCTAACAAATGTTTATTCTATACTTCATGAATAAGAATGCAATATAACAGCCCAGCACAAATTCCTGCACCGATGAGTAAATGAAATGAGTGAATACACCCATCACTGAACGAATAAACCTTACTGCTGCTAAAGCAGAACAATTATGTTGATAGGAATAATAGAACATGTGTGATTTAAATGGATATAAAAACATTAATTCAATAACCCAAATTTTATCATGGAAATTGTCACGTTTTTAAAATATTTGAAATTACTCCTGACTCGAAAAGTCAATTTCATCGAACGAACACGATTAAACATGTTACAGTGACAGTAATGAAAGGTAACATATCATTAATAATGATATAGTTAAAAAGACATCGTCTTTGCAGGCACGAATCATGCAGGTATAAATGAAAGTCAAAAAATTCTTTTGATTATGATTCGTAATTTTCAACAACACAGTTTTTTTTAGCAAATTAAAAGACTTTTAACATCAAGAATCGACGGAAAACCAAAGTGATCTTTATAATGATAATATAGGTATAAAGGTGCTAGAAGGAGCCTTTTTGGGTATAAACACGGACGGTACCATCACGAAAATAATATGAGAATAAGTTTTTATTAAAATCTTTAAAAGTCGACTTCGAATTTATAGTTTTATAGAAAAGTATTTGTTGAAAATATTTACTATGAACATTATTGACTTTATTACCAAGAAATTTATTACCAGAGCAATCATATATACAAAGTGCAGACTGAAAAAGTTGAAAATAGAGGACAAGAACTTGTGGATGTTGGAGAATAGCGGAGTTCGGGGATTTGGATTTAGCGACGATTTAGTATCCTGCTTTACGGGAACGTTCCACGTGTGTGGAACAATATATGCTGCACATAAGTTTGCTGGCATAGCAAGATACGCGACGTTCGGTATTACATAAACTATTTGTATTTATTCTATATTTTTAATACAAATCATCGTTCTCTAAATCTATACAAGGAAAGAATACGCGCAATATAAACATACAATGCAATCTTTCACAAGTAATCAAATGAGTCTATTTATAAAGCAATGAATTGCATGGATTGGGCGACATAAGAGTGAAACATAAGTATCAGGTACAATGAAGGTCAAAGAAATATAAAATACCTAGAAAGACGTAATATTGAAGAATAAAAGAGTGGTATGTGATAATGATGGGTAGGTTTATTCGCTACTTGCTTAAGTGCACTTCTTCTTTCTGCACAATGATGATCTGCAAACTGCATCACGGTTGCATGAGCTGCCCTTCTTGAGGGCTACTTTGCAGCGGTTACCTTCCAACGTCGAACAGAAAGTTCCATCAACACATTGACCATCCACTTTGCACTTTCCACCTCTCTTAACTGATTCTTGGTTTACACATTTACCTGGACTGGATTTTTTGGCACTTGTGCAAAGACCTGAATCACAACTTGCATCTTTATAGCATCCAGCTCCAATCGTTTGTTTGTCTTGGCATTTTCCATACATGCAATTACCGCTTTCGCAATCTGCGCTTTTCTTGCATTGGTCTCCGTTTGGAATATCAGTTGATGGAACGGATGGAACGCCAGATGCTTGAGCTCTGCTTGCAGCTTGAACTTGCAAGAGCAAGGCAGCAGAGAAAATGAGTGCGATGAAAAGAGTGTGAATGAACTTCATTTTTATTTATTGAAGTTAGTGTTTGAGTCTTGATGTTTTGAGGCCGTGATAGAAGAAAAGATAATTCTCAAGACAGATTATAGTTATATTTATACATTTTCTGTTCCCTAACATAGCATCATTTTTTCCTTATATCTTATGATCGAAATACTTTGAATATCTCGTGGCTTTAGCAAAGTTATGCTGATTGATTATATCAATCGTTTTCAGTCAGAATATTCTTTCTTATTACATCGGGATAAGATCGGAATGGGATAAAGTAAATGTAAATTCTATCAATTTCATCCAAATGCAGAATGCTATGCCATTATATCCTCCGGAAAAAGCTTCTTTTCGGTTCTGTGCCTGAAAATCTGCATGCAAAAATAGACATAACACTTTGACTGACATTTTAGGCGCGTTATCAGTAATTTGAGACAAATTCGATTTTTTGAACGTCGCTTAAATGCCTCTTATTGAAAAAGTTAGCCGATGACTGCAATTATCAAGTGATTTCGTACCTGCTTCCTTGGCGTGAACATAAAGTAGGATATATCAACTACATAATACTAATATCATCCCTTACTATTCTAGCGATGTCAAAGATTGCCGGCCTGATAGCTGAATCTGAATTGGGAATTGTGGCTTATAGCACATGAATAGATGAATCGTACGAAATTGTTTGTACCTGCATGCATCAGGAACGCGTTATACACAAAACCACAATTTGCCCTTACCAAACATTTCGATCTGACGCGTCTTTTTTTTGCAATGCCGTGAATGCATACGAACAAAGTGTGAAGAATGTGTGTGTGTGTGCGTGCATGCGGAATCTTAGCCTGAAAGTTGAAAGGCCAGTATCAGAATTGGTTAGGGTTACTACAATGGAAGAGGAATGTTTTTATATGATCATTGATTTGATTTGCTCTCATGTCTCATTTTTTAAAAGACTTTCTGGCTCAAGCTTTCACTTGGCACTCAAGAGTAAATGATTTCTAAAAAGAAAGTAAGAACATTTACACTTCTGTGACAGAGTTTATAGAAAAAGAGACGTTCAACTACAAATTCTAGTTGGCTGAATTCAATCCCGTTTACTTCGCCTTCTTTGTCTGCTCCATTCATTCTGCCCAAGTGCCTTTGTATATACTGTTCGAATAAAGCAGTGTATATTCCATTCCGAAACAATTTAGCCGACCTAAAGAAAAAATAAAATGAAGAAGAGATTGATTCGGTATGTTTTGCACCTTCTGGGCGAAACTTATCCTTCTAAAGTGAATAAATTCACTGCTGGAATTTTCTGAAAAAAAGATAAAATTAAGGATCGATAACAGGCTGCTTACTAAATACACGCGGATCAAACATCTGTAAAGTGTGATTAGGATGATCATACAGCGGTGACATAAGCAGATTACATAATCACACTTGCGATATTGGAATAGAAACGTGAACTTTTTAGAATTCGGGTAGAATAACCCGCTTATCTGCGTAAAGCCCGTTAAGGCAAAGCCCGTTTAAAAATGACTGACATACTTCGTATCTCCATAATGATGATCACTTACTTAGATAAAAGGGTTACTTTCCAATCAAATTTCTATTATTTCCCTTTAAACATTCACTAAGAATTGTGTAAATTATGGCAGTGACAGATAAGGTCATCATTTCCGGAGCAGGTATAGGGGGATTAGCTTTAGCACAAGGATTAAAAAAAGCAAGAATACCATTCACCATTTACGAACGTTCATCTAAAAATGATAGACTTAAGAACCCTTTTGGTTATCAAATTTTATTACTGGCAGATGGCATATCAGCTCTTAAGGAACTATTGCCAACAGAATTATATCGCTTCCTTCTCACTATTCATCAAATTGAAGGCGGAAAAGGATATCAAAATTGCTTTTTTCATAGAGACACCTTAGAGCCACTCTTGAAATTAACTTTAGAAGACGATCTTAAACGAAACGAATTTGACGCTCATGATTTAATGGTTGAACATACAATTCTACGAGAGATCTTATGTGAAGGAATTGAAGATCAGATTTATTTCGATCGATTTATAACAGAATATACAGAAGATCAAAACGGAGTAAACATAAAACTTAACAATGGTGAAACGGATAAAAGTTCAATTTTAATCGGTGCTGATGGTATAAATTCTTTTATACGATCTCAAAAATTACCACAAGCAAAAGTATTCAAGTCAAATATTCGTTTGATCAATGCACGTATAAATTTAGATTCACAAGAAAAGAAAGATTTACTACCTAAATCTTTAGATATTCAATCTTTGAACACAATCATCGGTCATTCGCCAATTTTTGGAAGTATCTTATTTGCTTCTTATCCAAAGCAACCAAAGATAGCAGTAGAATATTTAGACTTATGGAAAAGGCTTCAGCCAGCTTTATGCGATAGTTGTCGAATTGGTATTTGGACGGACGAAGAGAGAATAAAAGATAAATTTGAGCGAGGTGAAAACTGGGATTTAGTCAAACAACTTGTAGCGAGAGAAAAGTTTAATGACAACTTTGTTAAACTTATCAAGCAAGCAGATGAGAATACAGTCTTTACTGCTATCCCACGAACCATGACTAAAGTTGAAAACTGGCCCTCGAGTAGAGTTACTCTTTTAGGCGATGCAGCTCATGCTATGCTACCCTTTTTAGGAAGAGGGGCTAACACAGCATTAGAAGATGGATTGACATTAACAAATAAAATAAAGGATTATGGTATAAATCAAAAAGCTATACTTGATTACGAAAAGATAATGAGACCAAGAGGAGAATATTGGATTGAAAAATCTAAAAGTACGCCTTTAACCAAGCCAATTGTTTTTCGAAATAGATGGGTTGGTGGTTTCATCTTACGATTAGTAATTATAAGCTCTCAAATTGTTTCACATTTGCCATTTCTACGTCGTTTTATAATTAGTAAAATGAGGCAAAATCATGGATACAATCGAACAGCTTCTGCTCGGGGTGGATAAATAGAGGGTTTAGGTGTAGATATCACTTTTAATACTTTAATTTATTTTCTTAATAATACACCGCTTTCGGCCGAGAACACGGCATGCACCTTCGTTTAATTAACCGTTTTAGCGTCATCTTTATGATCTGATAACAATCTTATTGTGGCAAAGAACTGTGTACTTTTAATCGGCGACTTTACCAATAATTGACGCGTTTTGGACGTGCAACATGCCTTCTTCTTCCCACAAAAGATTTGCATGCAAGGTGTTTAGATTAGCGTATTTTTGTTTCTAATCCTTCGGCCATTGTAAATCACCTATCAGATTCGCATCCGGAAGATACTATTGGTTGTTTATTCATTCTTTTGTTCTCTTTTTCATCTGATCATCTTCTTTTACACGTAAGGCACATTAAGGAACGAAGCTTATTTAACTTCTGATTGCATTGCATTGCATGATTATCAGACGAGAAATAAGTTGGTACCACATGCAAAAGTGAAACGATTAAAATTTTGCAGTTCAACTTTTCAAGGATATAAGAAGAAGACTAAACATTCTCACTTTCTTTATTCACGACCTCATCTTTTCTAACCGATCATCATGGCGGGACAAGATATCATTCAAACCTTTAACGAAACACCAACACAAGAACAACAAACAATTGTAACGCCAAGTATTGCACATGATGAAGAACAACGCCTAGGCAGCGGAAGCGAGAGTAGCTATAGCAATGACGACAAAGACGTCCATCAACATTCCAATCCATCCATTGAACCTATCGAAGTAGAAAGAGGAGCAAAAGGTGTTGCTCAAGCAGAAGCATTCACAAGATTGTTACGTAAAGATGGTTCAGGAAGAGTGTTACTAGTTCTACTTGCAATTAGCATCTTTTTGACCATGTTTGCTTATGCTCTCGATCAAGGTTTGACAAGTGACGTATTCAGTGTGATTGCTGCATCTGCTTTTAGTAAGCATTCAGAAGTTGCATCAATCTCTGTAGCATCCAAAATTATCACTGCTGTTTCAAAACCCTTTGTTGGAAAGCTTTCAGATTTGACTTCACGACCAACAATGTATACTGTCGCATTGATCATTTACGTAATAGGTTTCGCCGTTGCTGCAAGTGCACAAACATTCGCTGCTTACGTAGTTGGTATCTGCTTTAGCGCTTTCAGTAAGTCAGCTTTGGATCTCTTAGCTGATTTGGTCGTAGCCGATTTGACTCCTTTGCAATGGCGTCAATTTTTCACCTCAATGTTGGCCTCACCATTCTTGGTTACAACATACATTGGAGGTCCGATATCTGATTCGCTCGTACCAGATCACTGGCGTTGGGGAGCGGGTATGTTTTGCATAATTATGCCAGTTTGTTTAACTCCAGCAATCGTTTTATTGTTTCACATGCAACACAAAGCCAAAAAGCTTGGGATGGTGAGCATGGCTGGATCAGGATTAGAGAGAAAAGGTAAAACAGACATCATTAAAGGCAAGTCATTATATGAAATCCTCAAGAATGCAGCTGTTGAGATTGATGCTATTGGTTTGATCTTGGTTGGATTTGGATTCGCTTTACTCTTGTTACCATTCTCATTAGCTAATAATTCAAAAGGAGGATGGTCAAATCCAAGTATGATTGCAATGATTGTTATAGGATTCGTTTTATTGATCGCTTTTGGATTTTGGGAAGTGTATGGAGCACCTGTTCCATTAGCACCAAGACGTATTTTACTCAACAGAGCATTCCAAATTGCAATCTTGGTTGATATTCTTACAATGTTTGCAAGTTTCATCGAAGCACTTTATTTCAGTTCTTACATTTACGTTATCAAAGATTGGACAAATTTACAATGGGTTTACTTTACCGGTACAGTCACTGTTGGATTATGTGTTTGGGGTTTAATCAATGGTTTATTGCAAAGATACACGCATAGATTCAAAGCACAAATGGTATTTGGTGGTGTTGCAAAAGTGATTGGATATGCCGTTCTTCTTGACGTCGGACCTTTGGGAACAACAGATAATTCAAAATTGATTGCTTCAGTTATCCTTTTGGGTTTCGGTGGTTTAACTGTTGGAGGTGCAAGAATTGCTTCTCAAGCCGCAGTTGCACATAGAGATTTGACAACAGCAATTTTCACTGTCTCATTTTGGTCAAGCTTTGGATCAAGTTGTGGTGCAGCAGTTGCAGCAACCGTTTGGCAACAAAAGATGCCAGTTTACTTGGCACAAGAATTACCCAATCAAACAGCAGCAAGAAGAAAAGAATTGTTTGGCAGCATCAAAAAGGTACACGCATTAGCATTCGATTCAGAAGTAAGACAAGGTGTGATTCGTGCTTTTCAAAAGACGAATGGTATATTGTTTACAATGGCAGCTTGTCTTGCGGTCGTTCCATTGATTTTGACATTCTTCATCCCGAATTACTGGTTAGGAACTCAAAGAAACTTGGTTGACAATAAAGACCTAGATGGAAAGCCAGTTAGGGTCATTCGCCGTCGTGCAAATGAAGATGAAGAAGAAGAAGCATTCGATGCAACAAATGCAACAGCATGGGAAAAGTTCAAATATTATGCCAAAAAGGCATGGGATGCATAAATTGTCATTATTCTTTTTACTCGAATTCAATTATTTTACACCCCAAATCAAACACACCCCGTCCGTCATCCGCTGCGCCACGGCAAGTGTTATTAGGGTGCACACGCGGTTATTTGAAAAGAAATGAATTATTATTGATTGCATGAAAAACATCTGAAAGGTAGGCTTCGAAAGTGTTGAACGCATACGCCTGACTGTTCTGATCTTGCTTGTCCTTCTCTTTCTTCCTCACTTTCACCACCTTCATTCTCATCATTACACTCATCCATCTTTTCTAACTGTTATTGATTTTTCAAGAACAAGAAGAATGGAAATGAATTATGAAATCCAAGATCAACCAGGATCCATTGACTCTCAATATGCTACAATCTCTTCTCCTCCATTTGATGCTGATGCTGAGGCAAAAAAGTTCTACACCGAAGTAGAAGCAGAATTAACGCAACATTTGAATCGTTATTTCCCCGGTAGTACAAGCTCCTCAGTCTTGCAGAAAGATTAGAAGGAAAGTTCAAAATTCGTCTTCAAACACTAATCAATCCATTCACCAATGCGATTGATCAAGCTCAGATCAAACTCTCTCACTTATTGGATGCGTATCGCCGTTCCCAAGGTAACACCACTTCAGCGCAAGTAATGCAAACAGACGGAGATGGATTGACTGACTCTGAACGTGCCAGGGAAGAAGCGAAAAAGCGTCAAGATGCCGAGTACTTGAGTGGATTCATGATGGCTGCCGATTTGTTGTTGAAAATTTTCCGAAAGACATGCTTTGTGCCATGGCTTGGTGCAGCTCAAATCATTGCTTCATTCTATGATCGTCCTCTGTTCCCGGTTCATAGCCAAGAAATCGTTGCTGAACTGAATGATACTGTAGATTGGCGAAGTTTGGGATCGGCAATGCGAAAATACATTCCAAATCCAGGTCAAGAATATAATCGAGCTCAAAAGCAATCTCTTTCACACTTATCAATTGCACAAATTTACTGCATCTACGCTACGGGTCGTCAGGATACTAAAAAGCAATTGAGAAATGGTAAACGTGTTAGAGACGTCCGTCGGAGTCAAATCAAGTACATGAAAAGTTTTGCACCAAATCTCAACGTTAAAGAGTTGTTAAATGATGGCGCAGACGTGTTCAAACTCTGCTACGCTCTCGATCCGGAGGGTGTTCTTGGAGTTTTCGTTCTCCACTGGATTAGAGTTGATCATTCATTCCTTACATCATTTCGAAAGGGAAAAGCAATGAACGCATTCTTCCATCTTTGTACGTCGAACGAGGATTGTTTGAATTCGCCATATGTGAAGAACAATGATGAAATCACCGCAGAGCAAAAGTTGAAAATTCGCCTTGCAAGCTTCACAGCAAGAATCTTAGTACCATTGACTAAGCGTATTCTCCGATTTGCACTTAGCGATTTCAGCTGTAGACGTATCTTCCCAAACGATCTTGTCAACAACATTGGTGTCAAACGCCCACGATCGAATCGGGAAGAAGCAGAAATTTCTATAAAGATCGACGGAGAAACTGTGCCGCCAGCGACCAAGTATCTTATTGACAGAAGATATAAGGGTATGTAGGGGTTTAGGGTTAGGGTTAGGGTTAGGGTTAGGGTTAGGGTTAGGGTTAGGGTTAGGGTTAGGG
>BCJU01000011.1:0-37304 GCA_001600355.1 Meira nashicola
GACACCATAATCCTGTCACTCAGATCAAGCGAACACCTTCATAATTGCTTCATTCTTTGGCGCTAAGCTGTACTACGTACACGTTTGAGAGAATAAGATTGTTTCAATTAATCCCCTTTTAGCATCTATTGATCGTTTTTATCAATTCGATGAATGATCATTCTAGACTTCAGTAAAAAGCAGTGAAATGTTAGCGAGATCGTTGGGAAAGGTTGCGACTGTGCGGTCATATCTCTTATCTCCGTTTCACAAGTGAAATAAGTGGAGCCTATATGCTGGAGTCGCGCTTACGCGGCAGAATGGTTTGCATATGTGCAGAACGGCAGTGTCAACTGACACTGCCAATTGCATTTTTGTATTACAGTATGTATGCGCAGAACACACTTAGAGCATTCATCAGAAAGAAAGATTGAAAAAGATTGAATTGATTGTTGCTGCCTGCAAGGCTCATCAGGACTGCTTGGACCGCTGCCGGAACAGAGTCTTCGCGCGTCAGCTGCGATGAGGGAGGAGGGTGGGTCAAAAATGATGAACTAGAATATAATGATGATACAAACTCGCTTGAAAGAGAATGCAATGATGGTGAAGAAGATTGAGTGAGTGAAGAAATGGGCTGAATATTTTACATAGAAGTTGACGTGTTGCTCTTGCACGTGTTCTGCGCTGCAAATGCATACGCGTATGCATTTATCCTGGCAATGCCTGCCTGGCAGACACTTTATAGTCGTTCATATTTATTGTAAAAGATACACATTTATGAAATAATTTATTACAATCTTAAAAGTACAAACACTGCAGACCATTCTACCGCATAAGCTATTCCATACACACAATCTCACATAGAGGTCTTTTACGGGGTTTAGCAGAACAAAGTGATATAGTGCATTACTCGCACAATTTCATACTTTATAAATATAAACCTCCTTAATCGGTATCATTTTCCGAATCTTATCCATTGTAGATACGGTTAACAGTTTTGAAAATGTATATTGTTGAATAAAGCTTATACATTTATATTTATCTTAGAAGTACAATCCCTTAGTGCTCTGCATACGTGCGCAACAATATAAACGAGAGAAAGAGAGTGAACCTTTCTAAGCAAATGTCTCAGAGTAACGAAAAAATTGACGATGAGGAGAAAAATTAAATATTGTTATGTACATATAGCTTGTAACGTGTTCAATACATTATCTATTAATATCATTGCAACACCACTGCAATTATGTTGAACGAAAAATTGATCTAAAGACGGGGAATACTTTTATTGACTAAAAGTAGCGCTTTTGACTTTCTCTGAATTCGATCAAATCGTTGCCAAAGCATATCAGATCGTTTCAATTCATGCTTACCTTGTTGTTGAAGATGAACTTCATCAGGACCATCAGCATAACGTAAAGTGCGTAAATGAACCCACATTTGTGCTAATGGAAAATCTTGAGAAACACCTGCASCACCATGAATTTGCATGGATTGATCAACAACTTCTAATGCAGCATTTATAACTGCTACTTTTGCATAAGCAACTTGACTTTGTGCTTCTTTTGCMCCGTATAAGTCAATCATCCTTGCTGCTGATAAAACCAAAAGTCTAGCTTGTTCGATCTTAATTCTACATTTTGCTAATTCAGCAATCACCGTTCCATTTTCTCCTAACAATTTTCCAAASGGTTTTCGTTCTGGATTCGTTGCTCTTCGGATCATATATTCTAGAGCACGTTCTGCTGATCCAATGCTTCGCATACAATGATGAATCCTACCTGGACCTAAACGACCTTGAATGATTTCAAAACCTCTGCCCCATCCTAAAATCAAATTCTTTAAAGGAACGCGAACGTTTGTATAMGTMACTTCRCATCTACCTTCAGGAGCTCCATCRTATCCGAAWATAAGCATATGTCGAACCACTTTTACACCTGGTGCATTGGCAGGAACAATGACGATACTATGTTGTGAATAGGGAGATTGATTTTGATCATCATTTGTCCCGGATCTACCTAAAACCAAGTRRAACGTACACCTCGGATCACCAGCACCAGATATCCACCATTTATGTCCATTTATAACAATTTCATCACCTTCTTGTTTAATTGAAGTCATTATATTYGTAGCATCCGAAGAAGAATTGAACCTTTCAGTCATTGAAAATGCACTTCGTTCTTCACCGTTCAATAAAGGTTTCAAAAACATTTTTTGCTGTTCCTCATTTCCATATTTTGCCAAAACCTCTAGAAGGAGTGAAAATRTAAGGATTTTYAGTACGGRAAAGGGATTTTGATTATWYATYAAACGGTCTACTAACCTATGTTTCCACTATCAGGAGCCGAACAATTCATKGCTTCACTTGCAAAACGATATCCTCTACCTAGTAATTCCGCCATCATTGCATATTCTAAATTTGTTAATGGGACACCATGTCTTGGATAGTGATTTTTACTTAAAAATAGGTTCCATAAACCTTGTTGTTTAGCTTTAACTTTCAATTCTTCAATGATTGCTGGTACTGTTTTCCATCTTTTTAAAGGATCGCTGCTTATTTGAACATCATGTAATTCTTCTGCGGGAATACATTCATCCTGTTGGTCAAGGAGATAAAGCGTCAGCTCTTATTTTAAAATATTTATCTTTCTTTTTTTCAACTCACCATAACAAAATTTATAACTTTCAACATCACTTCTTTCGCATAAGCAGAAAAATGGCATTCTATCAAAGACCATGCTGCCGGTGAAATAAGGTCATCCATTCTACTCGATCGCAAAACCTCTATTGTTGTCATGTCTGCTATTATGAGTAGGGCAAATCTAGGACTTAAGGGTAAAAAGCTTGAATTCCTTTTATATATGTTTTTCTTGAAATGATAAAAATAATTCTAGAAGAAGCCGGAATCATCTGGAATGCATGACACAGGGATTGGATGCAGAAATAAAACCGGCTTAAATTTCTTCCTGCATATGACCGGCTAATAGCATGCGCATGTTTAGAATAATGAAGTATCCGGTCCTGTTTATTATATGATATATAGCGAGAAAGCATACATGTGTAAGAAGAAGATGGAAGGACTAAATAATGAAACAATTGAACAATTCTCATTGCTTATTAATACGCTACAAATCAATTTTCTGTATTCGTTAAATATATACTTCGTACTTGACACCACCCTCTTAAGCCTCCTTCACCATGCTCGTAGCCAATACCTGATAAAGAATAGAGTTTCAGTATAAAAATATCACATTAAATTTCCTCTTCAGAATCAGACTCACCACTCGATTTAAAACCCCCAAAAGGTACAGAAGGGTGTTGTTGAATCGGAACGTTGGTCCAAACAATACCCGCTTCAACATTTCTTGCTAAACGTTCAACCCTTTTCAAATCCTTACCAAAAATAGTTGCACCTAATCCCCACTCTGAATCATTGACTCTTTTCAAAACCTCTTCGTCCGTTTTCCATTTTAATAATGGAACTATTGGACCAAAAGGTTCTTCTTGTACTAATTTACTCTTTTCATCAGGTTGATCGACAAGAGTTAAWGGAACGAAATAACCAATTGATTTYTCATCAATTTCTCCACCCGTTAAGAATTTATGACCTTGTTTTTTTGAATCYTGAAAAAATTCTGCTACTTTTTCGAATTGCATCTTATTRTTAATAGGCCCATAAACGGAATCTTTTTCATCTCCCGGGCCAACTTTGGAACCTTTAACAACMTTTATTAATTYTTCTGATACTTTGTCATAAATATCTTCATGAACGTAAATTCGTTTCGCTGCATGGCAAACTTGACCGGAATTGATCATTGCTGTTAACAAAATTGTTGGAGCTGTAGCTTCGATATCGATATCGGGTAAAACGATGCAAGCATCATTTCCACCTAATTCYAGTGTRAACCTTTTCAATGTTGCAGAACAACTTCTTGCTACTGACTTTCCTGTAGCAGTACTTCCTGTAAAGGATATTTTACGAATTTTAGGATGTTCAGTAATCCAAGGACCGAGRTTATCGTCACCTAAGATTAGTTGTACAACTCCAGCTGGTAAATGCTTATTGAATAATTCGACAATCCTAACAGCGCATAAAGGCGTAAAAGGTGAAGGTTTAATAATAATTGTGTTTCCGGTTAAAATAGCTGGAATGATTTTCCAAACCATTAAGATAATCGGAAAATTCCATGGAACGATTCCAGCACAGACTCCGAGGGGAAGATATTGCTCGATAACTTTGAAATCTTCTGTTTGAAGACAAACTTTTTCTTTAATTTCCATTTCCGGCATCTTTTCGAACCATTCCATCGTTGCACCAATTTCGAATAAAGCCCATTGTTTTGGTTTACCTTGTTCTTTAACCAAAAGTTCAGCAATTTCTTCAGCGTTTTGGTTGAATTCTTTTCCTACAGCTTGAACTAATTTTGCTCTTTCCGACCAAGAAGTTTTTCTCCATTGCTGAAATGCTTTTTCCCCATAATCAACTGCTTCGTCAAGTAATTCTTTCGAGGCAACAGGAATTTTAGCAAAAGATTTTTCTGTAGCTGGATTGATGACATCTAATGTCTTAACATCATCGAGTGTATGGTACAGTTTTCCATTGATTATGTGAGAAAAAGGCCGTTCATTTAAGATTTGTACAGTCATTTCGGTTGATGGTGATGTGCTTATCAAAAATAGTTTTGTTGTCTAAGTTGAAAGGTATATTGACTTCTATATATATTTATATTGTCTATATGAATGAATAAACATTCCTTGCTTTCTTTTTCCCCGCACTTTTTACCCCAGCCCGGCTGCGAACCGGATATTCGTAAAGAAGATTATCTTTTTTTGCCGGTCCTCTTAGCCGGTTTTCGCTAATCCGATGTGGCGCAGCGCAGCCCAAAGCAGCACCTTGCATACAAGTAGCGACACTACACATAGTTTTTCTTGTGGAGAAGCTATTGTTGAAATTCCAGCATTTATAAAACGAAAAAGAAAATATATATACGTGTATAAGTTCGGCCAATTCTTATTCAAATCTACCCAATCATGAATCAATCGAGCCTGGAAAGAATAGCAGGAATGCAAAACGATAAAGTGACCATAGATCCAAGAGCATTAAAGATCACCACAAAGAAAGCACGTCAAGCTTGTACAACTTGTCAACAATTAAAGATGCGTTGTAATAAAATGAACGAGCAAAGTCCTTGTCTCAGATGCCTTAAATTAGGTAAAGAATGTCAACTTAAACAACGATCTATTCGTCAATCATGGGTTAAAAAGCAAGAATCACAAATTACTCAATTACAGAAACGTTTAAAGGAAGTAGAAGGACTTGTAGGAAACAAAGGAGGTCACAATGATCTAAAAGTATATGCAGATGACACTATACTCTTTACTGAACGAGATTWYTGTTTTAGACARAATGATGTTCTTCCKTCCGTTTATCCTAACGTGCTTTATTCAAAGAATGATGACGATAAGGCGAAGTATATGCTAGAGAGTATAAATATATTCGCTAGTATTCCAATGACTATAGAAAGACTATTACATCCACAATCTTGGCTACCATCATAAAAAGTACACCATATATTATTAAAGCAAAGCACACTTATATAGAATGAAATATAATAATCATTAATCACAGGCTTTTAATTGCTTCTTACACGAAGACGAACAAGCAGATGTTTATGACGTGTCATAGTGAATGTATCGCGAATACCTTCAACGAATTCTTCAGAATTGAATTCTGGAGCTAAGGAAATATCAAATCGAACGACAAATTGAGCYAAAAAAGCACGAATTTCCATATATGCMAGTTGCTTTCCAATGCAACCCGAAGGGCCATAACCGAATGGAATAAAAGCAGAAATGTTGAAAGCAGTTTCTTTTTCTTTCTCAATCCAACGTTCTGGRCGRAATTCRTTTGGAGAAGGACTAAARTTTCTTGGATCACGTTGRATRAACGTTGTAGGAATTGAGACAGCAGTTCCTGGTGGTAARATCACGCTTTTTCCTCCACGYAATTGTACTATTTCACCTTTACTTGACGAAGCTGGAACTTCTCTTTGAACTCCAGATGCTACGGGAGGATGTAAACGAAGAGTTTCATTGATGACAGCATTCAARTAAGGACATTGTTTCGAAAGAGCATCAAAATCTTCGATACTCTCAGCTGCCAAACCTGGAAAAGTATCTTGAATTTCTTTTCGTAAACGGAGAAAACATTCAGGTTTTGAAGCCAGGTTGAATAAAGCGAGCGATAAAGTAGATGATGATGTATCACTTCCTGCAACTATAATTAATCCTGCATCAGCTTGTAGCTCTTGCTTTGTGTGTTTCCATCCTGTCTCTTCATCTTCGTTTAATAAATAAGTGAAAATATCTGCCCTTTGCGTTGAACTTGATTTTTCCAATTGAATCCTTTCATCTACTGCTTTTTGAGTATAATCATCAAACATTTGTAATGGGTTAGGAAGTAAACGAGCAATTTCACTTATATAAGGAATGTTTCCTAAAATCATAACCGCTGACATAAAACCTTCTAAAAGAGTAATTTCGTTGGAAAATTTCCCTTTGTTCGTCATGTCGAAAGATTTTGAAAAGCCTAACTGACCCATTATATCGAAAGAAAAGAACATGCACCATTGATCGATTGCTAATGATTTACCTTCTTTTGCTTTAATCTCCAACTTTTCCATAATAGCGTTGGTAAACTTTTTCAAATCATCTTCGTATGTGTTTAACGCTTTTACGCTAAAAGCTTGATCCCAGATCCTACGTCTTGCTTTTCGGCTTGCAGGATCGATTGTGACGTGTAAACTTAATACTCTTGGACCTTTACCTCCATGAGCTGCTAAATACCATGGACCTTTAATCAAACTACTCTTTCCGCCTAAAATTGAGGAAACAGCATTTGGATCATTAATCGATAATTCTCTTGGACCCACACGAACGATATCACCATACTTTTCGTGCAATTTTGTCATTTCTCTTGGCCGAAGACCTTGAGCATCCATAGAAATTGAGTTCCATTTAGACAATGCTAAGGATAAAGGTCCAGGATATTTTCGCAAGCGATGCAAAAAGATTCTATAGAATCCAATGCTTGTTAAAAGTGTAGTGGTATAAGTTGTTGCAATAATCAAAGAGGAATGAATGGCATTCTTCCATGCTTCACCTTGAAAAGAGACCAGATAGACAGGTGATATCAACCAAATGAAAGCGTAAATGGATACGACTAGCCATGGATTGGGATCACGCTGATTGAAGAAAAAGTGTGAAGCTAAAGCGGCTCCTATGGTAACTTGTACTCTGGATCCTAAGACCAATGTAACCGAATTCATCATGATAGAATAGGTGACGAAGGGGAGGAATGCAAAACCAAGGAACCAAAGCTAGTTTGAAGCTCCTTATATTGTACTTTATGGTTTATAATGTATCACTTATTGCATATCCGTTTCCCCCAATCAGAATATATGCTTGAACCGGCTAATAATACATTCTCCTTCCCCGCAATCCATTGTCAAAAGGACCGGATCTTATTAAAATACTGCTTTTTCGCCTACATACATTTTAACCGGTTCTGCATGGGGTATGTTACACTGCATTTTCCCCACACAAGAAGAACCGGGCGCAGCGCAACTAGAAAATGATTGGATAGCGAAACGCCAGCACTTTACGCCCAGAATTCAATCTCTGTTGATAGTATGCGTGCGCGCCATACTAGCGTATAAACAATGCAAATACATATGTATGTAGGGGTTGCAGGCACTGAAAAAAAGGCATATTTACGGATAGAAAGACGGAACGGAATCTTTCCGGTAGAATGTATCTCTCAACTTTTTTTTGGAAATTTTTATTATTTTAGTAGGCAAATGGAAGGTATGAGAAAAAGTTTGAGGGTTACAGACGTGGAAAAAGTCAATTTAATCATCATGACGGGGAATCGCAAAGACAGGCTAGAAAGTTGCGGGAAGGAAAACGTGTGAAGTTAGTAATGAAGAATTGATTCAGATTTTATACCAATTTAATACTCACCACTGGGATATTTTCCTCTTGATTCATGATTGCAGTGGCAAGATAGAACAAGATTATGCCGACAATGATGTAAATTGCTCCAGAGGTAGTTTTTATGACTTCTTGAGAAGGGAATTGTAAAAAATAAACACCATCCAAGATGACCGCAATACAAATCAAGAATGCTCCGCCTGCCAAAGGAATAGCTGTCTTTAAAGCTGACAAAAAGACAATAAAAATCGGAATGAGAGCAACAAAGAAGACTAAACTCAAAGATTTATAAAGATCTACCACTCCAGCTAACAAAGAAGGAGCAGGTGCAATGTAAGCAGCTTGAATGCCCGTCCATGGCAAAAAGGCAATTGATAAAGATCCAATAATTCCTCCAAATGTTGTACCAAGAGTAGCGGCGAAAGTGTTACCTGGTATGAAAAGAAAAGTTTAGTATTTTGGTTAGACACAACTCTGAACGACATTATAACGTACCTTCTGCAAACGCAAACATTGCACCAACAAAATTTGCCACGAAACCAAGAGGTAAACCAATAGCAATAAAGATGTTTAATTGCACCAAGTCTGAATGAATAAAACGGACTCAGTCAGAAACCCGTAAAGAATCTGTTACATAGCCTTCTTTTACTTACCTCGAGCTCCTACTAAGACACAACCAATAAGCAAAAGAGTGCCACCGATACCGAAGCAAATAATGGGAAAAGGGCTAAAAGTGTAATTGAAAAGAGGTTAGAAGCCAACTTCGCTTAGACTTGTATGATAACAGTATTCACTCACTTTCCAATCCTTCTATGGTAAATTGGTAAGCCTTTTTGTTCACTTTCCACAGGATGACCGCCTTGTGTATATACTCGAGTCAAACGATTTCCGGATGGCGTATCAAAGTGCTCGAGCTTGTTAGGATCAGGTTTAAGGCCAAGTTGCTCGAGCAAAGAAGGTTTACGAAATTCTTTTGACATATTGATAAGATGAATCTAAGATCTGTTTTTTAAGAAAAGTTTTGATTTTGTGACTTTTTTGAAGGAGGTTGAGTACTTATATACAATTTTCAGTTTATTGTTCCACAACCCATTTGCAGTACGTTAAGTTCAGTACCCGGTCCCGCTTTGGTGACGGTTGCAAAGTAATAATTACCCCGCATTCCTCCTTGCATATATTTAAAATTATGAAGCAGTGACCGGCTCTCTATCCGGTTCAAATGATACGTTTCCCCACAATCTATCTAATCATGGCTTTATTCCCTGCATGATCAGCTGATTTGAGTATTATACTTACCAGCCGGCTGAGCTATCGCGCGGTGCGTGTTTTGCATATTCGAAAATCAACGTTGGTTCTTCGCCTAGTAGTCATCTCCGGTTCAGTTCCGCTTCTATAAAAGAGGATATTTATATCAGATTCAGAACCTTTTTATCCCATTTTTTCTAACTCAATCGTAACCTTTCAAAAGCAAGTCTGAGCTATTTTTACCTTCACGATGCCTAGCGATAAATCAACACACCACTCTCCTGAGTATTTGGATGCTCCACAGCTTGACAAAGGTATGTAAAGTAACAATTTATCAAAGACTAATCATTAATCATTTTCATATTATCACTACTTCTTTCACTCTTATAGCGATCACACCAGGTGGTCATATAGCAAATGATGACGTAAGTCATTGCGAGTATATCTCAGTAAGTCGTTCGATGACTGACTTAAATAACATTGTATTCTCTTTTAAAGCTTATCGTGGCAGGTTCTTCTCATCGAAAGATCGCCAATCCACTCCCAAGTGGGATGATGTCTTTCTCTTCAACTTTACTTCTTTTCTCACTTTACACACTCAAAGTAGCAGACATACAAACTGTCAATGCAATCTTAACAATGTCCCTTATGTTTGGAGGTTTTAGTTTATTCTTAAGTGGTTTATGGGAATTTGCAAGTGGAAATACGTTTGGAGCAACAATGTTTATCGCATATTCCGCTTTGTGAGTTCGTGAGAATTGGTCGTCTTAACTAGTATAGTATCTTATAAATTCCTTCTTTCCATTTCATAATAGTTGGTGGGGATTTAGCATGAGTAAGTTCTGATCTGCACTACATATCTTTACCAAGGAAAAAGAATTTTACTAATTTTCTACCATGTCTTTCCTCGCTTGAAAGTTCATATCCCTTTCTTTGGTATGACAGGAGCATATGATAGCGCACCCGGCATTTATTCTTCAACTGGTGCAGGTGCCGCTGAGGCTTCGAACGCTATAGGACTTTTCTATTGGGTATGGTTCGGTATCACTGCTTCTCGTGAGTCTATAAAATATTATCCTAAGCTTGATTTCAGGTTGCTAAATCGTAGAAATCACCAGTCCTTTTATCATCTTTCCGTAGTAGCGGTGCTTTAGTTCTTTTTCTTTTTGCACTCGATTTGTAAGTTATGACTTTTCATAAATCAGCATATCGCGATATGTCAGACTAACAAACTTCTTCGCCTATTTCTTTCCCAACCTAGAACTTTTGCCATGCACGGTGCTTATCAATACACGCAAAATATTCATTTAGAACGTGCTGCTGGTGCATTTGGAACTGCAACTTCATTCATCGGGTATTATATCGGCTCAGCATCATTCTTTACGAAGAACACAAGCTTTTTCAGCTTGCCCGTACTTCGCTTACATAAAAAACAATAAAGAACAGGAAACATTAAATTATTATTTCGTTTCCCAATTATCTTTCTTACTATCTCTTCTTATTCGTTGTACCGCTTCTCTCTACTACTTTAACGTATATATGTCAAAAAATATTGAACTTCAATTCTGTTTTAAGCCTTCTTACAATATAGTACATGCTAATAAAGATAAAACATATTTTAGTTCCATTCTATGACTGGCTTAATTTCAATGCCTAAGTGATGAAAGAAGCAAAGTCTGTGAGAATTTTTGTTCTCTAAATATGTTTTATGTACTCACTATTCTCTGCATCGCTCACTGCTTGTTCCATCTGCGCAGGCTTGTAAGTTTGAACCATAGAGTGAAGAACGTCTAATTTTCCCTTTTTGTATAATGAAATCAAAAATGGAATTGTAACAGAAGGTTCGGAATTACCCATAAGAACACCTTCAACGGTCCAAATATTTGCCTTTTGATATAATCATACATGAAGATAAAAGAATTGTTAGTTTTGCACCAATTGATGAAAAGAGTTTCATCTCAGCACTACTTACCAGAATAAGTCCAATAGGAACTTCCATCAATGCTGTTGGAGGTGGTGAACCAACAATAAGAGCTTTTCCACCAATCGCAAGAGACAAGACGCTGTCTTTGATTGCTTTTGGAGAACCACTTGCTTCGACTACCAGAGTTGCTCCTCTTCCATCTTTACTCTTTGACTTAATGTATGCAATGAATTCTTCCGAATCTTTGAATTCTTTTGGATTAACCAACTCATCAACTTGAATTTCATCTTTTGCCATTTTTAAGCGTGATTCATTCAAATCACAAGCAATCACTTTACCGAATTTTAACATCTTACCTGCTACCAAAGCACCTAAACCGACTGCTCCAATTCCAGTTACCAACAAGGTTTCATTTTCAAAAGATTCATTTTCATGACTTTGTTTAGGTAAGCTGGGAAGATTAAAATCTTGTTGCAGATTTGAATAACGTTGAAATGATCTTCTTTTTGAATTTGTACTTTGGGCTTTTTCCATTACAGTAGAAAAACCTGTTTGAAATCCACAAGCTAAGGCGCAGGCAAACTTTGCTGGAATATCTCTGGATATACGGGTAAGCTAAATAAAGAATAAAATCCTCTTTTTTAGTTAATTCCTCAAGAAATATGTAAGCTATATCTACACTAAATACCACTTACACTACGACCGCTAGCTGGCATCAAGTTGGCAAAACTACTTTGACCGAAATATTTTGTATGTGCTTGTTTAGGTTGCTTATCTTCTGTTTGATAAGATACTTTGACATTTTGCATAGAATGATCGAGAAAAGCCAAGTTTAAAGGCAAAAAAGAATCACAACAAGCAGGTTCTATTCGTTTACAAGAGTTGCAACTTCCACAACTACAAAAAGAAGCAACAACAAAATCGCCTTTTGAAAATTGAGAAATATAGTCTTTGCCTACTTTGACTACCTCTCCTGCTCCTTCATGACCAAGAATGCAAGGATATGGAGCAGGAATCTTTCCGGACCATGAACCTAAGTCAGTGTGGCTAGATGAAATCAAGGAAGGCTTGTTGATAAGACTATGCAAATTTATTTCTTTTTTGTTCACTCACCAAATTCCAGAAGCATGGAAACGAATTAAAACTTCATCATCGCGTAGATCTTCTGCGTTGACGTCAATATCTACCAACTTAAATCGACCACCTGCTTCTTCAACTACCAAAGCTTGTGCTTTATTAGGAATTGCGATACTCGTCATCATTTTGAATGAAATGGATTATAGTCATTCTGATTCATATTTGATTGAATGAGGCATTTATATTATTCTTAAACATCTGATATGCATGTCGTGTGCCGTGCAGTCAGGTTTGACTTAATTTATGTGCCTTGCGCATTAAAGCCGGTTCCGAAGCAAGTATCAGAGCCGGTCCATAAACTCAGCGCGGCGTTGGTCCGGCGCGCCGGAACTTAGGAATAGTAGCCTTAAAGCGTGCATATTTATTTCCCCGCCTAAGAATAATTTATCAGGTTCGGAGAAGAGACACTCTTTTGAAAAAGGTGAACAGCATGTTGAAATATCTTTTTTTAACCATTATCCATCACTAGAAATGGCAAGATCACTATCTCAAGAAGAAGCTATAAGAAGGCTTTCGAATTTTTTAGAAAGGAATGAAACAACAAAAAATAAAATAAAAACCCCAATCAAAGTCAAATTTGCCGCTTTTGGACAATCAAATCCAACATTATTAGTCACTGATGCACAAAATGAGAAGTTCGTAGTTCGAAAAAAACCAGAAGGAATTTTGATAAGCAAAGGTTCACATGCTATCGAAAGGGAATATGAAATAATGAATGCATTAAAAAAGTATAATTCAACACTTCCAAAAGCCGATCAAGATGAACTAGCAGTGCCTGTGCCTGAAGTATACTGCCTATGTGAAGATATCAATATTTTAGGAACTGCTTTTTATGTTATGAAATTTATCGAAGGTCGTATCTTTACAGATCAAAGAATGTTAGATATACCGAAAGAGGAACGAAGAGAATGGTGAGTAAAAGAGAAATAATAGGTTTATCAGAAGAATTATGAGACTGACCAAAGCTTGATTATTAAAACAGTTGGTTAGCCGCAGTAAAAACACTAGCAAATTTACATAGAATAGATCCGGAAAAAGTTGGTTTAAGCACGTATGGCAAAAGAAGCGGTTTTTTTCAAAGACAATTGAAAACGTTTACCAAACTTGAAGAGATGCAATCAAAAATTAAAAATCGTAATACAGGAAATGAGTTAGGTCATATTCCAAATCATCAAGAAACAGTTAAACTGATCGAAAAAGAAATGATTCAAGACGAAAATGCGATTTATCATGGAGATTTCAAGATCGATAATTTGATTTATCATCCTACCCAATCAAAAATTGTGGCTGTGATCGATTGGGAATTGAGTACTTTAGGTCATCCATTGGCGGATTTAGTGATTTTATTGCAACCGTTCACACTACCTTGCACATTTCCAGATCGCATAAATGAAAAGGAAGAACAACAAAGAGCTAATCAAAGGGCAGAACCATTTTTATTATTAGGGGACTTAAGTGAAGAACAATCACCTGTACCTCAAATTGATGAACTTCTTTATGAGTACTGTAAAGCTGCCCAAAGACCTTTTCCAATCCAAGGATGGCATTTCCTAAAGGGATGGTGTTGGTACAGGGTAAGTAGGGTTAGGTTATGAGCAGCATCATCAAAAAAAAGTCATTAATCTTATTTCTTCCCTTCCTCCTCATTCAGCTCGGAGTCATCACTCATGGTATAGCTGGTCGATTAGCGCAAAATGATCCAAAAGAGTTGGAAAAGAATGTGTACGCAAGATTTTATCCTCAAAGTGCAAATATCGCTCTTCATTTATTAAAATTAAAACATGATCAAAAATTGTAGAAAAAAGAAACACACCTTTTGTAGAAGAACCGGCTAGTAAAAAAAAATATTTAGCATCCGGTTCACTGTTAAAACCGAAAAGATAGTTTTGTGCAGGCGCGGCGCCGAAGGTTTTGAGATTTTAAATGTTTATACATAATCATACTGCTCTAGTGCAAACGAAAACCAATCAGACTCTATATTTAGGTTGGGGAAATGCGGGGAAAAAGAAGGTGCAAAATTCTCATCCTCAATACCATCATAAATTATACAAATTCAAAACGAGTGATGATGAAGAAATGGCAAGCTCAAAAGAACATCGTATACGATCTTTGTTTGCTTGTGATATTTGCAAAAGGATAAAGATGAAATGTGTTCCCTTGAACGGTAATGCATCTGATCCGAAACCACCTTGTCAAAGATGTGCAAGGATTGGTCATCGATGTACTTTTCAAGGATTAGATCAAGCACCACCTAAGGGAAAAAAGAGAAGAAGGACAAGGTCTAACAAACGAAAGAATTCAGATAACGAAAGAAGTGAGGTTGAAGTAGCAGAAATTAACATGCCAATCTTACCTTCAAGTTCAAGAGACATGAGATCTTCCACAACTGATGGTGATGATTACGTTTCGCTATTGGAGTCACCCCTAATCTTTAATCAATTGCAAAGTATAAATCACCAACCTACTTTATCAGTCAACCATAGCTCTTTCTCCTTTTCTCCCTCTAGCGGTGAAATTGGAGAAAGGGCTTCTACTATAAACACCGATACAAGCAATATGTTTGATCTCAATTCTGAAGAATTAAATTCTCCAGTCTCAATAGACTCTACTACAAAATCAGGAGATACGATTTCCGTTAGGGAAAAGATGCACCCTCTTGCATTATTAGCGGAAGCATCACTAGGAATAAATCCAAATTTCTCCTCTATTAAAGAAACAAATAATCTCACTCGATCCAGTGAATCAAATATAAACCTTCAAAGTCAAAATCCATCATCTTCATCTTCTCAGAAAAAAACAACAACGATAAAGTATTGGCCTGGCAATGAAATTCCACCTACCGAACATAAAGTGATTAGTAATAATTTACTCAATTGGACTGAAGTTGAAAATTTATTCGAAATATATTTCAAGGGTTTTGCTCAACACTTTTTGGTTCTAGATCCTTCTTTTCATACAGTTAATTTAGTCGCTCAACGATCAAATGTCCTTCTCACTACAATATGTGCCTTAGCAAGTCGATCTTTTCCTGCAAGACCTACGTTACATAAAGAATTATTCGAATTGGCTATTTCACTCATTTCTACAAGTATTGCAGATGGAAGACAAAGTGTCGAATTAATTCAATCTTTACTTCTTTTATCGATGTGGCCTTTGCCTATGTCTCGTTGGGAAGATGGAAAATCTTGGATTTTTAGTGGAATTGCATTTAGGATGGCAACTGAATTAAATTTACACGAATTAGGAAGTGAAAAAAATGAATTAAAATTTCATCAATCAACAAAAAATCATTTCATTCAACCTGAAACAATTGCAAAAGAAATTCGAAATCAAGAAAGATGTTATCTTACTTGCTTTTCCGTTGATCAAAGTTTTAGTACAATGCGTGGAAGGCCGACAGTTTTATCTAGTACTGCATTAATACGTGAATGGAATATTTGGATCAAAAGTCCAATATGTAAACGTTGGGAAGTAGGAATTTGTGCTTTTGTGGATTTGATGGGAATGCTTACGGAACAATGCAAATCAATGCAGCAAATGCAAAAAAATGGATCAGATAAGAATTCTTCTCTTGACTTTTCTGACCAACAATTCCACAACATTGATCACTCTAACGATGACGGATCATTTTTATCGCACATTCATATATTTGATGATAAAATTGAAGAATGGCGTGAACGATGGATAAAGAGAGGATTGTTCCATCATCATTCTTCACCTCTAAAAGACGACTTGGAAAATCATTTGTTCTCTTCAATAGTGGAACAAATGCCTTTACGATATAATTATGCAAAATTAGTCATCAACAGTATGGGCTTACAACATTGTCTTCTTATACATGCTCGATCGACGGAGATTGATGTTTTATTTTCAAGATGTTGGAGAGCATCTTTAAATTTATTAAACAGTGCTTTAGAAGGAATGCGACCACTGATCAAATATTTACCCGATACTCAATTTTTAGTTTTATGCTATGCTTCAGTATCTTTGTTAAAATTACGTTGTCATCCTATGGCTTCTTTATCGGAAAAGAAGAATGTTAATGCAATTTTGTTGGTAACAAAGGTAGCAAAACTACTTGATTCTGTAAGTGTAACGCCAAACCATCATCCTGCAATTTATTCGTCATTTTTATGGTCAATCCTTCGTCGAATTGGTGGCGGAAATCAAGGTTCATATCAAGAAGAAAGAAATGATTCAACGCGGGAATCAAGTCTTTCTGCTTGTTTAAATACTTTAAATCCAAGAAATAAAAGGAAACAAACCTTAGAAGAAGAATCTAGTAACAGTGATAATTTTAACATGGAGTACAAGGATAATTCACTTAATTCGGAAGACAAAGAAATTGTAGATGCATATTATTTAAGCATTCATCCTAATTTCAAAAACCCTCAACCACTTTTTGTTCAATGGCCTGAAGCATTATCTGGTTCAGATTTCGATTTTGGATGTGGAAATTTAATGGAATTCAAAGAGAATATTTTAAATTCTCAACAAGAAAGTGATGTTTTTTATCAAGATTTTTGGGATAAAGTCGTTCCTTCTACTTCCTAGTCTAAGTGTATAATAAATAGGATAAGAGCTGTGATAATAATTATCGTTGGGCAAGTATTTATGATTTGCGTGCTAGTGTGATTGAAATTCATGCAGAGCTTAATGAGAGTACCCAAACTCTATATCACGGAACAGGTTGTACAAGGTTGAATTAGAAGTCAGGGCAGGCGCAGACACAGTAGCCGCGCTAGCTCTGCATGTATATTAACTTTAACTTTTTATTCTGCATGCATGCATGTATGCATAGCTTTAAATGTATTGATTTTGAACACCTACCATCATCATCATCAATTACCTGCATGACTGCCTGTCACTGCCCTTGTTCCCTTTGTGATGGGAAAGCGTGGTCAAGAAAAGAAGTCATGTACGCATTGTATACGTAGAAAAGTACGCTGTGATTGGATTGAGCAAAAGCAAGAAGGGAAACAAAAATGTACAAATTGTGAACGACGTAAACAAGAATGTTTGGGGACCAGCAGGCAGATGATAGTTGAAGGGAATAACCTTGTTGTGACAGCAAAGACTCCAACAATTCATCCAGCAAACACTTCGCAAGCAGAAGATACAACACTTGGATTGAAAGGATTGGATTTGCAACTTATTCAAGCTGCTTTTCATGCATTTTATTCTAGCAATTGTTTCTTGAGTCGTATTTTGATTCATTGGAAACCATTTTTGCAATCATTACTACAGACAATACCTTCAATCAGTCCAACGGATCCAATGTGTGTTTTATTAGAAGCAATCATTTCTCATGGCATGACACTCGATCCAATCACTTCTGTCAGTTCTTTACCTTCAAAGACTGCAATGGTACATCATCTTCGATCTTTGCTAGAATCGATCCTATCCGGCGAGCTTAACAATATGCATTCACTCACAATTGGTCAATTGAATGCTCTTTTAGCTAGTTGTACGATTCTATTGGATGTATGGCCGGATACAGAGTTATTTTATCCGGTTTCAATCTTACCCGACCCCTCAAAAGGACAAAGAGTTGAGCGTGTAAACTTTCTCAAATTACCGGTCGACCATGTGGCAAGCTCAGCAAGACTGATGGAATACATCATTTTCGAACAACGAGGACTTTCTCAGCAATTAGACCAAAATGATGTAGGTCATTGCTCGCACAATATCATACTTTATTGGTACATCTTTCTGATCGATGCATTTTCCGAATCATTTCTTGAAAGAAGACCTTTTATTAATGTGGACACAGTGACTTTAATGGAAAAGTTTATCGATCAACAAAGAACCAACGATTATGTTTGTCCAAAAAATTCAATCTTGACTCAAGATGAAATCAAAGCAAGAAATCAAACAGCCCAATTCTTGTTCAACCTTGGTGAATTGGCTAAAATTTCGCGTCAGATCAGTTCTGCCAGAAAGTTATCAGCAGCATTGCCGTACAGTGTTGGTGAGAAAGATTTTAGGGAGATTATCAAACAGTTGAATTCATGGGAGAATAGCGAACAAGGATTGTTGGTTCAAGCTATCAAAGATCAAGGAGAAGTACTAGGATATTGCGTTGACTTTTTGCATAAGTATTGCTATCTAAGACTTCACGTGATCGCTAGGGACTGTAATATGTTTGAAAGCGATGATCAAGATGACAAAATGTTCACTTATTCTATACGCTCCGCTAGTTTTGATGCATGGCAGCAAATTGTAGCCATGATGGAGGAGCTGGAGAAAGGCCGAATTGCGAATGAAACAAGACATATGCTACTTTCCCAATCAAGGTTAATGATCTATAGTATCTTGGATTGCATATATTGGGGCTTACGAAGGTTAAAAATGGAAAAGAGCTTTATAGAATCGGAGGAACGAAAAGATTTGGAACGTGGCTCAGATGTGATGCTATTGATTCTTAATAATTATAGTGGCGAAGACGTATGTCTTGGACTAGATGTTCTAGATTATATGGCAAGATTAGAGCAAATGGCTTTTAAGTGCAAGAACAATGAAAACTCTTGATCAAGAAACGTGTTTTGGCAAGAGAATGAGGCTGTGATCGTAAGATAAAACTGTATTTATACTTGTATTCTACTCTGTAATAAAAATTTAATATAATCTTTTGACGTGCATATGTTTTCCGTAATTAAGATATAATTCCCGTATTCATTTTTAGGGACATGTCGCTTTGCGCGCTGCACGTCATGCATGAAATATTCCTCCACTGCATATGTATACCAAAGTACATACCTCTACTTTCAAGAATGGTCTTTATAGTACACAAGAAAAGGTATATAAGTAGGGCCAAATGAAGAAGAATTTTCCCATTTCCAGCACAACCCTTTCTCCCTACAACCATGTTGAAATTCTCTCATTTTGCGTTCTTTACCCTCTTCTTTACCATTCTTGCAAGAGCTCAAAACATTGGTTCTTATAATGTTGCAGTTTCTACCAAGGAAGTCATCGATCAAAGTCGTTTAGATCCTTTTGCACCAAATGGGACACCACGTGCATTGATGATCTCAACGTTTAAACGTGTAAAACATGGTTGTCACTTAACAAAGCAAGCATATATGCCTTCAGAAGTTGCAAAATTTGAAGGTAAAAAGTTTAGTGCTTATGGTTTACCTGAATCAACTTTTCTTAATTTAACTTTTTCAACTTGTTCAAATGGTAATGGTAAAAGATCAAGATCGACAAAGCAAGATCCTGTTCTTATCTTTTCAGGCGGTTTAGGAACGACTAGATTGTTTTATAATCTCTTAGCTGCTACTATTGCACAAAAAGGTTATACAGTAGTCACAGTCGATCATCCTTACGATGCAGATATCGTTCAATTCCCAAACGGTAAAATTATTACGGGTTTAAATCTTACCGACGATCAAATTCCAGTTGCTGCAAATACCAGAAGTCTAGATTTAAACTTTGTTGCAAGTTTATTCACCAATGGAAAGCCAAATAGTGTTGGCGTTTTAGGTCATTCACTCGGTGGTGCTGCAGCTTTGAACGATTTGATTTGGTCAAAGTTTTCAAGTGCAATTAACTTTGATGGTTCTTTCTTTGGTGACCTTGCTCAAGTTGGATCTCATAAACCCGTTCTATTCTTTAGTCATACAGGAAAGAATATCACTACCGATCAAACTTGGCAATCTTCATGGCCAAAATTGACTGGCTGGAAAAAACAACTGGAAATCGTTGGAGGAAGTACGCATTATACATTTTCAGACGCTCCATTAATTGTAACAAAGTTAGGTGTTGATTCAGGTGCGATTGAACAACTCGCTGGATCTTTAAAGGGAGATAGAGTGATGGAAATCTTATCTTCTTATACAGATGCTTTCTTTTCAAAGTATCTTAAAGGAGGTAAAAATGACGCTTTACTCAATGGACCATCAAAAGAATTCCCTGAAGTAGCTTTTGATTTCTAACACGATTCTCACAATCCGCACTCAATCATTCATATAATCTAATAAAATTTTCTCTCATCTTTTGAAACACCTACAAAGTACCATCATCAAGTGTATTAACCTGTTTATACAATCACATAAATTACCATCACGTGAACTGTCTACAATGATAATCTATCACATACGATGCTGAACGTAAAGTGGTCATATTTTGCGGAGAGCGGACAAATGTTCGTTTTATTTACACTAACGTTTATTGCTTGAATGAACGTGCACGCTGACAAAAAATGGTAGGATTTGTACAAACGAAGCCACTAGCCTTTTTAGACTGTTTATCTGCCACTCTGCGATAAATAACTCAGCACGCCCTAGATCTCGGTCTTTAAACAAGGCCCTTGAATAAGAAAAACCTTATTCCCGCGTTGCGCTGCGCAGCGCACGCATCATTTTTGACCTCGGTGTAAGAATGTTTATAAAGGTATAAAACTATTCTGAAATTTCAGAGTTTTGCAAGAAAGATAGCCGATAAAACGAAAATGTCTTCTACTTTCGTTGTCTTTGGAGCAACTGGGGGAACAGGTCGTCATTTTACAGCAAAAGCTTTAAGTGAAGGACATAAAGTTAGAGCATTCGTTCGAAGTCCAGAGAAAGCTGAAAGATTAGGTCAAGAGAATTTAAGTTTATTTAAAGGTTCAATTACTGATGAAACAATCAATTTCAAGGAATTATTATCTGGTTCAAATCAGGTTGTGATTATGCTAGGTGATAAAGAAGCRCAAAAGTMTRCAAAAATCAATCTTACWTTTATCAAAAGACTTGTTCCTGCTATGCGAGAATATGGWGTACATAAATTATTATATCAAGCAGGAGGTTTAAGTAAGCCACCAGAGCAAAATCTAAGCTTCTTTTTATGGCTCTTGAGAAATACTGTAGCAAGATCTTTTAACGGACAACATGAAGATAACGAAGCAGTAATGAAATATTTATCAAAAGAAGCTAAAGATATTCAATGGATCGTACATAGAGCTGGAATTTATTCAGATGGACCTTCAAAAGGATCTTTGATACGTTCTCCAACCAAGTTTAGCATTGCAACATTTAAAGATTGTGCTAATTATAATTATAAAATCCTTTCAAATCCATCAGCGATTCATACGTGTGATTTCAGTTTTTACGATCAATGAAATGTTACCAATTCATCCAATGTCATCTTTTCTTGTTTTCCCGAAAATTGTTGAATTTTTTGTAAATCCGGATAACCTAATGCTATTCCACAAACTACTGATTCAGTATTTTTTAAAGGTAATTGTTTCGCATAAACGTCATGATAAGTAGCATGAGCTTCTTGAATATCAACATTCTAGGCCAAAAGAACGGATTGCTAAAACTAAAGCCATAACAAACATCCCTGTATCCAAGTACATTCCTGAAGGAGCTTCTGGAATTGTTGTAATTAAAAATCCAATCGGTGCATCAAAGAATGACCAATTCCGTTGTGATAATTCTCTTCTTGCTTTTGTATCCTTTCTATCTATATTTAATGGCCCGTAAAATGCTTCACCGAATCCCGTTCTTCTTTGTGCTAAGAATTGATATTCTGGTTTTGCCAGTGTAGCGTTTGGAGGATGAAAAGTATAAGGTGATTGATATTGATGAATAGAATCAAAGTCATTTGCAGCTTTCTTGACATGTTCGCTGATTTCATCTTTTTCCTTCCACGTAAAACATGAACATGCCAAGGTTGAAAATTTGATCCGCTTGGTGAATTTTTTGCCGAAAAGACTATTTCTTTGATTATTTTTTCGTCTGGAATTTTATCTGATAAAAAATATCTGCATGAGAAACGATTAATAAGTAGATCTTTTAATACTTCGCTACCACGCTCTTTGACTAGTTCGGATCTTTCAACAGTGTTCTTCTCGATTGACTTCTCCCCATCTTCCGCTAAGTCGAATTGAGAACTGTGATAAAATTGAGTGGGCATATCTGAATGATAACGTTGAGGAGTACTTCTTGATGAAAGGGATCGCCAACCACACTTTTAAAAGATAGAACTCAATCAATGCAGAATACTATCATCTGACAAACCTGTTCGCTGAGCTTAAATTCTTGCATGTTCTTTAGGCCCGTTCGGGAAAGATAGCGGATCAGTCCGCGCTAAGAGCGGGGCTTCATTCCCGAAGCACAACCACGTATGCAAAGGCTAGTATGGAATTCGAAGCTAAACTATTTTATATACATATATGCTTATCCTTTGCCAATAATCCATTCATTTACTCTATTTATCCAATTCAACACTAATGCTTTAAACAATCCTTGATCATCCAATGGTAAAGCATGTGTTTCTCGATCCAAAACTGCAAATGTTGCTCTAGGATATTGTTGTAAAAGACGTATGCTATCTCTATATCCTACATCATCATCTTGACGACCACAAAGGATAAGTGTTGGCGCTAAAAAATTGTCTGTGTTTGATTGATACTTTGCTGATAATTTATAAAGATGATTGTCAGAACGAATAGGTCCCAATACATCAGAATCAGAAGCTTGGATTGCCGGAAGAACGGTATCGTTTATCTTTTGTCGTAATTTTGAAAGATATTCAGGAGTTTGAATGAGTACATTACCCAAATCATTCTTTTCTTGAGGTGATAGATGTGATATAAGTTCTGGATTAGATATAATTGGCTGAAATGAATCAAGATCACGCTTGCTATTATCTGATTCGACAAGAGGTACTCGCAATAATAAACCATCAATTTGTGATCGAAATTGATGAGAAAGTCCTATAGCCAATGCACCACCACAAGAAGAACCAGCGAGTAAGAATCGATCTTGTCCAATTATTGTTTCAACAAAGTGAACAAGTCGTAAAAATATATCATCTATACTCTTAATTCCATTTGCGGGTGTTGAACCCATTCCTGGTAAATCAATATAAATTCTACGAAAGCCTGGGATTGAATCAAAGATAGGTTCAAAATCACTTGATTCATAATTCTTATTCATTTCCCAACCATGTATGAATAAGATTGGTATTCCTTCTCCTATACTATGCCAAGAAAGGTTACTACTGTCCATTTTGCAACACGAAAAGAGGTGGTTGTTTATTCTTAATTTAGGCTAAAGTCCGAATCGCGCCATAAAAATAAAAGTTTAAATTGGGGCTGCAGCTTTGCATATTCAATTTTTGCGGGGAGGCAGTCCAAAATTAAAACTCTGTTCCTTTCTTCCATTATCATACACATGCCACGATCAAAGAAAAAGTCACAAAATAACGAAAAAATTGATGAAAAGAAGAATGTGAGAACATATGCTGCATCTTGTGTTTCTTGTCAAAGGAGAAAGATAAAATGCGGATTAGAGAAACCAACATGTTCAAATTGTATAAAATTTCACGAAGAATGTCTTTATAAAATCTCACCTCGTTATAGTAGATCAAGATCAATAACGCAAAACACTTCAATCTATGGCACGCCATCTAATTCTTTGCATTATGAAGAAAGAGATATTAATGCATTCCTTCGTCAAAGGGTAAATGATTTAGAAGAAGAATTAATAAATGCTCGAAGGCAAAACACAAATCAAACCGATCTTCTCTCACAACCAACTCCAAACGGAATGGAAGATGGTTCATTAGATCTTTATGAAGGTAAAAATAGTACTCTTATTCGAAAAGAATACTTTCGTTCGATAAACACCTTAAACAAATCTTTTGAAAAATTAGCATCAACTCGTTTACATAGCATTCTATCAAAGACCAATCCTACAATTTCGGCAAATTTAGCATCTGATTTATTACAAGCATACTTTGAATGGTGGAACCCACTTCATATGTACTTGTATAGAGCGGATTTTTATTGTTCTTTAGTAGTTGAAGGTGATAAGTTTTCATCTTTTTTGTTAAATGCAACACTTTCTCAAGGAGCTCGATTACTCAGTTCAGGTCTTTATACTCCTAGGGATGGATTCAATACAAAATTACCTTCTCCAGATCAATTTCTACTTCACGCTAAATCTTGCATAATTGAGGAAATTGATAAAGGTAATTCATCAGCACTTCTTCAAGGTTTATTGATTATGGCAGGTCGTGAAGCATCTTGTGGGCATGTTGATCAATCTTGGCTTTATACGAGTATGGCAATTCATATTTTGAAAGGATTAAATTTGGACAAACCACCAAAACAATCAACCGGCTCTTATCGTCCTATTGGCTTTCAAAAGCGTGAATTAAATAATCGTTTATTTTGGTCAATTTATTGTTGGGATAAAACTTTAAGTATGACATTAGGAACCGAATCATCCTTTTCCGCTCCAAAAGATGCCAATCCTGCGTTCTTGTTGGATGAATCATTGGATAATGAAGTGTGGAATCCGGGCCTAGCAGATTACTCCACAGTTAAGATCGCTAAACCATTTAGAGTTCCCACGAAACATGCCAAACAACTTTTATTTTTCGAAAATTTGCGGAGCTTTGTATGATAATCGAAGGAATTCTACGTGCTCGTTACGGTCAAAACAACAATAGTTTTAGTGAAGATGAGATTGATCATCTTCATAAAAGGTTACAAATTTGGCAACAAGGTTTAGAAGGAAGGAATGTGTTTATGAAAGTGAACGATCCATCATTTTGTCATTTCTCACCACAAAAGTTTCAACTTAATATGCTTTATCATTGCGCTTATATCATCCTTCATCGTTCTTCAGCATCAGCGCAAGGTTCAAATCGATCCGCCGCAGAGATATGTCGAATTCATGCATATCAATTACATGACTTGGTTCGAATACGTGAAAGGACGTTAGGTTTAAATGATTTATCTTATTTAGTCTGTCATTGTTTATATGCAGCTGTAACAATATTCGTTCAAGATTTTAGAAATGGTTCACCTTATTTGGTTGAAGAAGCAACGAGACAATTAGCATTTAGCATTCAAGTTTTAGAAAAAGGTAATTTAGGAAGTCCAGGAATGATTCGTGCTCTTAGCAAAGCAAAAGCGGAACTTGCTCATCCTACAGTATATACCCAAATTATTGATGGTGAAATAGGAGCATCAACAAGTTCTTTAGAAACAAATACTATTCCATCAACTACACCTATTGATTCACATACCTCTAATAATACAGGAGGAGAAGAAAACGTTACTGATTTGGAACAATGGGTATTTGATCAAGCAGCAAATTTAGGCTTGTTATTCCCTCCAAATCCACCACCACAACAACCAGCAGTAGAAACACAAGATCCACAGATTACCACCACTCAAACAGACGTTGAACAAACTACCGACTTTAATGATTGGCTAACAGAAAATTTACCCGATTTTCCTGATGTCTTATTTAGCGGTTTGACAGGATAATGTACAACGTTTTTCTTTTTTTTTATAAAATGATTTCTCTTTTTGTTTGACTATCTTTTTCATCATATTCTGAAGATTGTTGAAGGTTGTTTTGCTGCATTGTCCATTCTATGTCATTTGTTTGTTGTTCTTGTCTTGTACGAAAGGAACGTTGCCAAGGTTTTCGAAACAAAGATTCCATTTCTTCTAAACTTCTACCTGAAGTTTCAGGAATAAAGATTGCAACATAAATTATACTTATAAAACAAACAGAAGCATTAAAAGCGAATAATCCAACTCCATTCATAGAATGTAACATTGGTTGTAAAGCACGTGAAGCTCCATATTGATTGACGAAATGAAAAATCATAATGATTGTTGTTGCTAATGCTCTAGTTGAAGATGGAAAGATTTCTGTTCCTATCAAATAAGAAATTGCATTAAAACCTAAAGTCCAACCAATTCCAGCAATAAAGATTGCAACAATTGCAGCTATACCTGCATGTTGATGTGAAGCAGAATTTGCTCCGTCTAAAGGATCTTTAACGATTCCTAAATAAGCCGAAAGATAAATTGCCGCAATACATTGTAAAGAAATACCAATGAAAACGCTCTTTCTTCTACCAATTTTATCGATTAAAAAGAATGCTGCACACATTGCCGAAAGAAGTTTAACGATTCCAAAAATTGCAGTAGTGAATAAAGAAGAATTGCTATGAACACCAACTAGGTTAAGTAATTTTGGTGCATAAATTGTCAAGCTACCTCCACCACCTGACCAATTTGATAAAATTTGAACCAAAATTCCAACAATCACTAATCTATACAATTGAGAAGATGATGTGAATAAACGTGATAATCCTGCTAAAACATTTCCATGCGATTCTTGACGTTCTCGATCATGTTGTTCAAGCATGCTATCAAACTCTTCCTTGAAATACGGATGATGTTCATCAAGTTGACGATAATATAATAAAACTCTTTTAGCTTGATCTTCTTTTCCTCTTTTTAATAACCATCTTGGACTTTCTTTAACAATTAAAGATCCTAAAAAAGATAAATCTGCAAAGATAAAATTAATCGAAACAGGAATACGCCAACGAGCTGAACTATTTGCATCAATATGACGTTGAGAACCATAATTGGCAAAATAACCAATTACTATACCAATATAAACCGAAAATGCAAAAATATTTACTGCCATTCCACGTCTCGCCTTTGGTGCAACTTCTGATAAAAATGTTGGAACGCAAACAGAAGTACCTCCAATTCCAGTTCCTGCAATAAATCTACCTGCATACATTTGTGATAAACCTGAAGGTCCACCTTGAGTACTTGTTATCCAAATCGTTGTACCTATTATCCAAACTATTGTACATAATTGACAAGTACGTAAACGACCGAACCAATCAACACAAAAGAAAGCTAAAAGAGAACCTAAAACACAACCAAGTTGAACCATTGAAACAACATTTGATTGTGCAGAAGAACCGTTTGTGATTCCATATAATTTTAACCATTCTTTTTGACCTTCAATACCAGAAATAATACCTTCATCAGCACCACGACTTGCGCCTAATGTTCCAATGATAAACATCGTACTGATTATACGCCAATTCCATATTTGTTTAGGAGAAGATGTGGAAGGGACTTGATTGGTAAAGTTTTTTGTTCGAGAGAATTTAATGAAAGGCATTCTTTCTTAATTAAGAGGGGGATAATTGTGTAGAAGGCAAGACTTCCATAAAACCCTATCCTTTTATAAAGATATCGCGGGAAAAAAGTTGGGGCCCCATATTGTGTGTGTAACAGGATGATCATTGTATTAAGCAAGGAACGAAAAAATATATATTTTAAGGCACGTTTCCCCACAAAATCATAAAAGCAGCTTTATTAATACGCTAAATAACGGATTTGGCGATATGGAAATCCGTTTTAAAAAACGCTTTTGAATTCCATACAGGCGATGTTCCTAAATTTTTAAACGGATTTCATTTCGGTATTCACGCGAGATTTTATATTATAAGAATCATAATAGGATTGAATAAGAGTGGGGTATATATAAAAAGCAGAAACTTATCATTTTTACCACCTTGATTCCATACTTTATTATTTTTCACTCACTTATCTTTTTATCATGGCACCAGTAGCTACTTCAACATTTACACCGCCCGGCGAAGTGCGTATTTTAACGCCTAATGCGATGTTAGGATATGGTTATCAAAGTAAAGATTTTTGGCGAGGAGTTCAAGAATATCATCCTCATGCGATCATTCTTGATTCAGGTAGTACGGATGGAGGACCATACAAATTAGGATTAGGTAAAATGACATGTGCACGTTCAAGTTATCAAAGAGATTTAACACCAATCCTTCAAGCATGTTTTCATCATAAAATAAAAGTTCTTATAGGTAGCGCAGGAGGAAGTGGAAGTAATCGTCATGTCGATGAACTTGTTGAAATTATTGATGAAATTTGTCAAAGCGAAAAAATGTCTTTGAAGGTGGCTAAAATTTATGCTCAAGTTGAACGTGAAACGGTAAAAGAATGCATTCGAAATAATACAGTTACACCTTGTGGTCCCGTTCCTGAATTAACGGAAAAGGATGTGGATAACGTCGTGAAAGGACAAGAAATTGTTGCTCAAATGGGCGCAGAACCTTATATTCGTGTCTTAGAGCGTTCAAGTGAAGTTGACGTTATCATCGGTGGACGTTCTTATGATCCAGCTCCATTTGCAGCATTTGCAATGCATAATGGAATTTCACCTGGAGCAGCATGGCATTGTGGAAAGATTATGGAATGCGGTGGAATGTGTGCAATTCCAAAAGGTAGAACGATGCTTGCAACTCTAAAAGAAGATAAGTTTGATCTTATGCCTCTTTCATTGAATGAACGTTGTACAAAACTTTCCGTTGCAGCTCATACACTTTATGAAAAAACAAGACCTGATATTTTACCTGGTCCAGGTAGTCGTTTATTACTCAAGAATGCAAAATATACTGAATTACAAGATGGTCGTAGCGTTCGAGTTGAAGGTGCTATATTTGAACCATTACCGTATACGATCAAATTAGAAGGAGCTGAACATGTTGGTTTTAGAACAATATTTATCGGGGGTGTTCGTGATCCGACATTAATTGAACAAATTGATAGCTTCCTCAAAGCTGTTTATGATTACACAGTTGATCTTTTTCCTTCTTTGTTAAAAGAAGATTGTCAATTATTATGGCATGTCTATGGTAAAAATGCAGTAATGGGACCTTTAGAAACTTTTAAAGGCGCACAACCACATGAACTTGGAGTGATGGGAGAAGTTGTTGCACCTACGCAAGAATTAGCTGATTCGATTGCAAGTGCGGCTAGAACGAGTTGTTTGCATATGCCATACGAAGGTCAATTAGCTACAACGGGAAATTTTGCAAGTCCACTAACACCTTTAGATCAACCAATAGGTCCAGTTTTTAAATTTTCAATTTATCATTTGATTCCTTGTAACGATCCATTTTCTTGGCCAGTAACGATCACAAATGTTGGCGTTAAGGAAAATGAAGCCTTACAAGCGAATTCACTTTCTACACCAAGAACAACAAATAACAAACCAAACGGAACTTATTCACCACAAGTGGCAAAAACAATTAACTTAAACAAGACAAACGCAATTCGAGATTTAGCAAGCGTTGTAAGAAGTAAGAACTCAGGTCCATTTGAAATCACGTTAGACATCATGTTTACAGACGAAAGTGTTTATTCAAGAGTTCGTCAAGCAAACGTTTTAAATACGGAAATGGTGATGAAATTGTATAAAACTGAAAAATCTTCTATCCTCTGGGAAGGTTTCTTTGATGCTGCTCTTGCATGGAAATGTACAATTAAGCGTCCTTGGCCTCAAGGTACGATTGGAGAACGTGATACATTAGGAACTGCTCAACATGCTCCTTTACTCGATATCATTGTTCCTCCTTTGTCTTTATAGTTTGTTTTTAAACTTTTAGCGTATTTTTTATGAGCTATTTTTGTATATAAAAAATTCTTTGTTAATTACCACCATCATCCAATGAACAAAAGACCAGAGTTTGAAAATTTGCCGTTTGGAAAAGATGATGATCCTGCATATTCTGCTTGGGGTCTGTATGGAAAAGATGATCAAATTGGAACTCTAAATCTTCTCACGCCTAAAAAAGTACACCAAGCAATGGGTGAAGTACACTTTGGCATACAAATCAATCTATCTTTACCGCTTACTATGCCAAGACAACCACTTAATCCTACTCGAAAGCCTCTTCTTCGTACAAAAACAAATAAAGGTTATGCAAATGATGACAGTATAGAGATAAACACTCAATCTTCTTCTCATTGGGATGGTTTGCAGCATGTTGGTTATCATTATCTTTCGAAAGATAAACCTGTTCGATTTTATAATGATTTACCATTAGACAAATTAGGTATAGATAGAATGGCAAATCGCGGAGGAATAAATAGTCGTGGCATTTTATTGGATTATGCTAAATGGTCAGAGGATGTACTTAATCAACCGGTACTTCCTTTCACTCGACAAACAATTTCGGTAAATGATCTTGAGGCAGTCTTGGCATGGCAAAATAATACCCAAATTCAACCAGGTGATATTCTTTTATTACGTACAGGATGGACAAAAGCTTATCATGCTCTTTCTACTAATGAACAAATGGAGCTTGGTCTACGTCAAGGTGAAGAACGAAAGCATATCGGAGTTGAACAAAGCAAAGAAATGCTTAAATGGCATTGGGATAAAGCTCTTTCCGCAGTAGCAACAGATACGATGGCATACGAAGCTTGGCCCCCTGAACCTCTCAATCCGAAAGAACAAATTTGTTTACATGAAATATTTTTATCTGGATGGGGAATGCCAATAGGAGAAACATGGGATTTGGAAAAGTTAAGTGAAGAATGTTGGAAGAAGGAGAAATTTAGTTTTTTACTCATATCTCAACCGCTCAATCTTCCTAATGGAGTGGCAAGCCCGAGCAATGCTATAGCCGTTCTATAACCTTTTTATCTGTACATGAAATTGTTGCCGGATGTTTTCAAGAAGAGCGATCAAAGCACACTAAGAGCATAAACCTACTCGACGAATCTTAGTTGGATAGTTGTCACCAAGCTGTAGAGCAGTGTTGTAACATATGATTCCGAAGGACTTCCTTTTTTATATTTATGACTCACGGCTGTAGAGAATGAGCGGAGATAGATGCACGCTTCTATTTTAGGCCCGCTCCACATCTTTATGCTGTTTAACTCCACCATTAATAGGCTGTAGCTATATAAAGAAGGACAGAAATTCAATCTGACTCCTAAAATAATCATTATAAAGCATGTCTGTCAATAAGCAAAACAACTTTCTTATCACAGGAGGATCAACAGGGTTAGGCTTTTCTATAGCTCATAAATTACTTAAGGATGGTCACAAGGTGATTTGTACTACTCGTGATTTATCGAAATTGACGAAAGAAGCAAAGTCTTTAGAGCAATTAGGGTGTAAGTGGCTATCTTTAGACTTATCAAGCTCTGAGAGTATTAACGAAATGTTAAAAAACGCTCTCGATGCTTTAAATGGTCATATTGATGTTTTGATTAATGGTGCTGCTTATGCGTTAATGGGTGCATTCGAAGATACTCCGTAAGTGTAAGAAATGATAGAGAAGACGGGACTGTTACTTATATTTATTTTTTGCTTCCAGCCTACAAAAGCTACGCAATCAATTCGAAGTGAACTTCTTTAGTGTGTTCAGTCTCACTCAAAAGGTTTTACCAATCATGCGAGAACAAAAGAATGGAGTGATTGTGAATATTTCAAGTATTGCAGGTCAACATGCTTTACCTTCTGCAACTGCTTATGCTTCTTCAAAACATGCTTTAGAAGGAATGACTGAAGCATTAATGCAAGAAGTTGCTCCTTTAGGTATTAGAGTTTTATTAATTGAACCCGGTGCATTTAGAACGGAATTTTTATCATCGAAAAATTTTCAAACAATTTCACCTTCTCAACCTTATAAAGATAATCCAGCAGGAACAATTTTACAAAAATATAATTCTGCTCATGGTACTCAACAAGGTGATCCCGATAAAGCGGCAAATCTTATTGTTCAAGCAATTTATACTCCCCAGTTTATAAATGTAAATGGAGTAGAAAAACCTTTATTCCGTTTACCAATTGGACAGGATTGTCTAGATCGTCTGAAAGGACAAGCGACATTTTTACACAGTACAATCGAGCAACTTGGGGATAAAATCACTTCAACAAATCATTGAATACACACATTATATAATATATTTACAAACTTGATCCCTTGGATTGATCTTCAACATTTTGTTTCATTCTTTGCTCTTTGCTTTCAACGATTTTATATGCAATCGTATAAATGATTGAGAGAGCAGATGCACCTAAAACACAACCTGCACAAATTAATAAACCTTTACGATAACGTGGTGCATCTTTTGCATGAAACAGATTTGAGCCTACAAATCCTGCTAATTGAATACTCATAGCGTAAGCTGCTAAAGCGATCGGTCTTTGTCTTTCTTGTAATTTACTTGATAGCCATGCTGCATTTATACCTTGAACACTTCCCATTCCTGCTTGAGTAACAATCACTCCACCGTATAAGATACTTTTTGTTGTTGAATTAGAAGCTAAAGAAAGCCATAATAAACCGATTGCAGAAATAAAGAATCCAATTGTGATATGTAAACCACGTTCTTTTCGACGATCAGAGCTGAAAGCTAGTGAAAGTGAAACAAATAAAGCACAAACACTTCCAACCGAATTTAAACCATTTGCAGTATATCCTTTATAACCTAAAGATTTGATTATAGAAGGAGCATATGTGTTTATAGGTTGAAACATAACTGAAGATAAGAATGCCATTGCACAATGACCAGGTAATTTCCAACTTGTGAAACAATCGAAATCTTTCCATTGAACATGTATAGTGGGAGAGGCATCAACTTTGCTTGGATCATCTTCTAGAACTCGTTGTGAAAGTATGTTTGCTTGTTCTTCAGTAAGAATTGTTGGGAACTTGCCTAATCTTTTTGGTAAAAATCGCCATGAGGAGGCCCCGATAATATCAGCCGGTAAATAAAAGAAAGCAATCAAAGCAACGAAAATAGTCATCACACCTTCAACGAGGAAAAGATACTGCCAGCCATGTAATCCACCTTTTCCATTCAACTCTAATAAACCTAGAGCTAGAACACCGGAAAGAGCACCTGCTATCGAATTTGAGCTCCAAAGAAGGGCATAACGAAACCCCATTTCACTTTTGATATAAAATCTACCAAGGAAATAAGCTGCACCAGGAATGAAACCAGCTTCACCTGTTGCCAATAAGAATCTAGTTGCATAGAAACCAGCTCTAGTCTTCAGAAATAGTTGTGTCCAAGTGATTGTACCCCAAACGAACATAATAAGTGGTAACCAAATATGAGCGCCGATTCGTTTTAAAACAATGTTACTGGGTAGTTCAAATAAAACGATTGCTAACGTAAACAACGTTTGACCAAGATTGATTTGTTGTTGAGCAATTCCAATACTTTTTGCAAATCCATCAGTAAGTGCGTTACCTAAATTTGTTCGATCGAATTGTAAATGAATAAACATTAACATTAAAAAGCCAAGTAAGAAAATATCTAACCTTAATCTTCCTTTCGTGATCAGAGAAGCTTTATATGGTTCTAAAACTTCTTCTTTAGTGATATGACCATGTTCTAATGTATGAATGCCATCTTCTATCTCTTGCATTTCAGATGAAGTCTTTTCTTGTTCGATTGACATGGCTGGAAAAAAGTGGATTTTTTGTTAGGATGGGTTTTGTTGTTGATTGATTACATTTTGTTCATCTTTTTATAGCCGATATCTTTCCTCAATGACTATTTTTACATGATCGTAAAGGGAAAAGATATCGCCTTCATTCAGGAACAAGGATATACACACATTTAAATCGAAACTTATTAGCGTTATGCGTGATAAGCGTTTCTTATCGCGTCATTCAGTGAGTTAATGGCTAATTATCTTTTTACTCTTTTTCCTATTTTAAGCGGTAAGAAAGGCACATTATCAGTATATTTCCCTTCTCAAACTTCGGAAGCCACAGCGAATCACCGAACCTCGCAAATCTCGGTCCGAAAGATAACGCAATTAGAAGAAATGTTTAGTGCGGGGGACTAGAATAAAAATATATATAAATAGCAAGGCAAATACTACTAATTTTGTAGATGATATTTAACACACAAGATTATACAATATGCCATCAAAAGTTGATCAAAACGGTATTCGCCGTCGTGGTGTAGGCTTAATTGCAAGTGATCCGGATAAAGTGTCGCCGGGATATGTTTTATTTTCACCTTTAACAACGAATAAGGTGTGTATTATCTTTTTTAAACCAAATAACTTGACTAACATCMCTCTCTCTCTAAAAGACTTACCTAATCGACACACAAGGAAAAGAARTTTGTCAATGGTCTATGCCTTTTCGTAATGGAAGACATTCAAGAATTTTACCAAATGGAAATCTTGCAATAAACAGTTTAGATCCTTCAACCGAAAGACCTTTTTGGTTCTYCAATAAATATGGAGGAGGTATTATGACAGAATTAGATCCAGTCAATGGTGAAATAAAACGTCAATTTAAAGATCCTCTTGCTCATCATGATGCTCATCATTATGGAGATGGAACAGGTCGTATACTTTATACATCACTTGAGCGACTTGATAATTCCACTAGCAATTCAGTTTTAGGTGGCTTAAAAGATAGTGAGGCACCAGACGGAAGCGTTTATGCAGATATTATTCGAGAAGTTGATGGTGATGATAAAATAACATTTGAATGGAAAGTAAGCGAATATCTTGATCGTAAAACATTTCCACTTCAACCTCATTATCCACGTGAACATTGGCCTTTGATAAATTCAGTCTATCCTTTAAAAGATGGAAATATTCTTTGTTCATTAAGAAGTGTTTCAGCTGTAATTATAATTTCAAGACAAACAAAAGAAGTTATTTGGCATTTAGATAACACCATTGTTGCTCAACAACATTGTGCAACAGAATTGGAAAATGGAAATATTCTTTTATTCGATAATGGTGCTTTTCGTCATGACCAAAGTTTTCAATTTTCAAGAATATTAGAAATTGAAAAGGACTCCAAAAAGATTGCCTGGTCTTGGAACGATCGTTCAAAAGAACGTTTTTATTCACCTTTTATGGGTAGCGCTCAACGTTTACCAAAAGGAAACACTTTTATTTGCGAAAGTGCATTCGGAAGATTAATCGAAATTGATGATGAAAATAATATTTGTTGGGAATACATCAGCCCATACTTGCAAGAATACGAAGAGAAGCACGTTCGTGATATATTTCCAGCAGAAAGTAACGCTCTTTTCCGTGCTTATAAATATACACCCGAGCAAGTGCCTTGGCTAGAAGAAAAGATTGGTTCCAAAAGAAAAGGTTGGTTGTCATTCTTACAAGGGTAGTCTTTGTAACTCTATCTATTGCAATACTATACAAATCTCTATTATTCTATTTTACACTTGCCAAGAATGAGGTCCAAAAGCATTAATCACTTCAGTCAGCGCTCTAGAATCGTTAAGTGTATCTCGTTCACCTCCAGCCTCTCCTAGCAAAGCTGCCCAGTCGATTGTGGGGATGAGAGGGTGGGCGTCACCAAGATTATCATGTGGAGTAGTGGCGACATGCTGTTCGAACTGCTCAACAGATGGTGATGTTGAAGATGACTCTGTATGTACGCCCCCAATCGCTTGCTTGAAGAGATTTTCCAAAACCGAGATTGCACGTTGAGCAGCCGGGCTATTCTCTACCCCATTATTGAGAAGATCCAATGCAAGTTGAGCATACGATCGTAGTTGTCGTGTGGTGAATTGTTGGAGCTGTGTTTCCAAAATGCTGATTGAATTCTGTTGATGCAAAGCTACACAGCAAGAAACGCCTGCTGTAAATATTTGAATTCGTACAACCCACCAACGTACGCCAGGAAAATGATACTGCAAACTGAAACGAATCAGATCCAATAAAGAAGTAGCATTCTGAAGAGCGATTCTAGTCGCATATGCATATGCAGAATCACTATATCCGCGTATCACAAAAGGACGATAAATGCGTAAGATTCGATATTGATTTCCTATTTCGAGAAATATTTTTTGCCATAACGTTTGCATTTCTAGCCTACTGTCTAGTCGAGGTTCTTCCTCAAGCCTTCCATCTGCAAGTTTGAGTTTCATAGATTCAGGTAACTTCTCGCTTGCCTTGTGAATTGATTTTTCCAGCCTGATCACATCATCAAAGTGGATGTTGGCTCCACCAAAAAGATCGATACTTTGTCTTGTGAGGATGGCGAATGGAATTTTAACGACGTGGTAACTCATTTCAGTCAGTTTCTCATCCAGAGAAGGTGGAGGTCTGTCGGAAGTTCTGTCCAACTCCTCGTCATTCAGATTGGCTGGCCGGGCGATATACACTTGAGTAGGATGAATGGTGTAAGTGAAATTGCAAGAAGATGCAGTGTAGCAATCTTGACAAATCAGACTCCAATAAAGCCTTCTTGAAATTTCTTGTACGCTGTCAAAATGATTTGATCTCTCACTAGGTATCAATTTGTGATTTAGAGAATCTCGTGATTCCAACTTTCCAATATCTTGACGTCCTATGCCCATCACATTTGCGATTCGAATTGCCATTGCTAAATTGATATGATGACGATCACTTTTGCCATGATCATTTAACCATATACCTTGCATGACCAATGTCTGAATAGTTGCAACAGAATGATGATCAAGATAATTACCTTGTTCCAATGCCTTGCAGCTGAGGTTATAATAGCTTTGTGCCTGCCAATGATCTTCCTTACTACAATCTTGTGCAAAGTGAAGTGAAAGGCATAACATGATATACAAAAGGGCTAATGTATGCATATCAGCAAATACCTCTTCGCGTTGATCAAAATTATCGCTACGAACGTTGTCTAACCATCTCTCAAAAGATGGTCTATGAACGACATGATGAATCCATTCTACAGCCAACCAATATCGTACAAGTAAAAGATCGCATTCTGTTTTCGTAGGAAGCTTTCGAAAAAGTCTGCCAAAGGCGTTTTGCATCGATCTCCTCTCATCTGAAACGTGCTCAAGATCGTTGGTTGTGCTTGCATTAGGAGATTCTTGTAAGTGAGATCGAACGGGACTGTATCTACGTGCCCTTTTTCGCTGTGTTGAAATGATTTGATGATCGAATTCGTCCAAATCGACCACATCGTCGGGCCAGAGTTGGGTGGAAGTGTCATTTCTATGAATAGTTGGAGCAGGTGTAGCACTTGTCGCCACCTTCTGTCCAAGTCCGGCTGTATTTCGAGGTGTTTTCAAAGATGCAATTACATTCTCTAATTCTGCCAATCTTGATTCTATAGTTTGTATCTTTTCATCTTCTGGTCGTTTGCTTTGAACCGATTGCTTTTGAGTTGGCCAAACGCATTCTTCTCCTCTCCTTCTACAATGTCCACATTGTGTTTGTCGATCACATTTTACTTTTCTAGCCCTGCATGGTAAACAAGATATTGGTGGTCTTGTGATCATGCGTTGCTTTCTAGTATATCCTGCGCCATTCATGGATATAAGAGAGGATCCATCTCAAGGTTGATAGTGGTGATAAGCATAGTTAGCGTTGCATGTATGCACGATAAAAAATACAGATAAAGCGGGCTACACGGTAATCAAAAAGTGGTATTGTCC